>BSBM01001022.1:19720000-20320000 GCA_027924585.1 Larix kaempferi
ATCAGCCCAATCAGGCCTATTATCTATATAGGTTCTGATCTTTACATCCATAACAGATTAACTGTAAAAATTCTCTCTCTCTCTGTCTTCTTCCACCATGTAATGTAAAATCATAGCCTGTGAGGCACTATTTTGAGAAGAGAGCTACTTGAATAAAAGAGAAGGATTCCGACATTTCTATTGCAAGTTATTTCTGTTATTATTACTGTATCAGAGCTACACATACATTTATATCAGAAAAATCAATCAATGGAAGTCAGTTGTTAAGTTAGATTTGGAGACTAGCTCGTTGGGTGGTTTAATTTGACTAGTTTTACTGTTTTGGTCATAAAATACAATCTGTAAATCCATTTCACTTCCCATTTGTTGCAGTAGGCTCATAACTTAATATATTAACCATATCAGCCTTTAAAACTGAAATTTGGAAGCTTCTTCCTTGTGTTTGGGAATCCAGCAAAGTTCCTATCCCGACAATCCCAGTTAAGCATCTGTCACCCCAATCTTTCCAAATCTTGTCCAATCTGATCCAGAATATTCCTGAACTTATCCAGCCATTAGCTGACTTATATTTACACTGCTGCAAACTTCCTGAACCCCCTCCCTATCTAGTATGCATATGCCAGCTACCCAAGAAGCCTCGAAGTAGGAAATAGACTAGTTCTATTGCTGAAAAGTGAAAGGTACTGGTACATTGTGCATAGGACACCTCAGATCTGCACTTTGACCTGCTGCTGCACCAAACCCCATATAAATTCCAGAACTGAAATTTCACCCCATCATCTTCAGTTCCTAGCCAGTAAACCTCACTTACATCCTGCACCATTTGATGAATTAAGCAGAAAATTGATTGGTGGAATTAAAAGGAACTTGAGATTCAGTTAATATTCTTGGTAGACAGTCCATAGGATACTACAGTGGTATCAGAGCATGGTCCTCTGAACCTGCTCTTTTTGTGGTGATGAGCTCAAGAAAAACCCCTGGCACCAAAGGAAAAAACCCCAAAGACACTAGGGAAGAAGAAGTAGATTCTACTGAAGGAGAAATACAAGGGAATAGAAACATGTCTGAGTAGGAAGCTAATGATGAGTTTAGACAACTGCTGATTAAAATGGTTAGAGGAATACAAAATATAACACATACTGTAGCATAGAATGGGCATGAAACAAAAGAAATCCTTAGTAGACAGTTGGCACACAAAGAGGCAGAAGGGAGTGCTAGTGGTTCTCACCAGGGTGAAAGAAAAACATTTGGGGAAACCATTTTTTCAAAGACTAGTCCATTCAATAGGCCTAGAGAATTTAAAATGGATCAACCTCGACAAACCATGCCCACCTTCTTTGAGGAAAATAAAGAAGCACCCGCTGCACTCGTAGCAGCCTGTGAGGAGAGGCATGCAGTCTATCAGACCTTGAGTGATGAGTGCAGAAGAGATGTCACTTTCAAAGATTTCTCTGAGATTTACCTTAGACATCAGCCAAGGGGAAATAATAGGCAGCCAACAAATAATTTTGAGTTGAGGAATGCTGCAGGTAAGGTTCATATACCTTACTTTGATGGGACTCCAAAATGCAATGCTAGTTCTTGGGTGCAAAAACTAGACATATACTTTCAGCTGCATCCTATGGTAGAAAAAGATGCCATCAAGATGGCAGTTTTGCATTTGGAAGGGGAGGCCAGTGATTGGTCGTTCCATGGCATGAGGACCTTGGGACATGATTTAGTTGAGTCCTATGAAGATTTCACCAGGAGGTTGGTGGAAAGATTTGATAGGAGGGACCCCAAGCTGTCTTTCCGTGAGTTGGCACACTTGAAACAAACCAACACACTAGAAGCCTATATATCAGAATTTCAAAAGTTGGCGGTGATGGTCACTGATATATCAGAACCTAGGTTGATCCTGCTATTCACAGAAGGATTAACAGAACCTTTGAAAGGGCCGGTTAAAGCCTATAGACCAGCCACCCTGCAAGAAGCTTTGAGCAGAACTAGGGATCTGCAAGATGCAATCCCAAGAACTAGATACCCACCTAAGTTTAATCCACCTGCAAAATTTCAGAATTTAAAGCCACCATTCAAAATAATTCTGCCCCAAACAAGAAAGAATACTCATTCTGAGATCGGGATGAGTTAAGGAGGAAAAAGCTGTGTTTTTCCTGCCAAGAACCATGGGTCTCGGGGAACAAATGTGCAAAAGGAAAAGCTCACTATATAGAAGTATTTTCTGAAAGTGATGAAGAGGAAATGGGTGCAGAAGCACAAGTGGAAGAACCAGCAGAAGAGGGGTATAATACAGCAGAAGAAGAAGAGCCAACACAAACTGAAGCCAAATTTGCAGTTTTGAGTGGAGTACCCCACTACCACACTATGAGATTTAAGGGAGTAGTGCAAGGGCAGAAAGTTTCAATGCTGGTCGATGGGGAGCCACACATAACTTCATTGGTGCAGCCATGGTGGAGAGGAGAAAAATCCAATCTGAAAAATTTGGGGGTTTCACAGTTATTATTCCTAGTAAAAACAACACTATGCAATGCAACAGGTGGATTCCCAAGCTGCAGGTAACTATTGGGGACCATACTGTTACTGATAGTTTTTACATTGTTGATGTTGCTGATACTAATGTTGTGTTGGGGGTACAATGGTTGTTCTCACTTGGTGAGCATGTGGTAAATTACAGAATTCCACAAATGTGCTTTAAAGATGCTGAAGGTAAGCAAGTAGTTTTGAGAGGTGTTAACACCTGCCCAAAACAAGTGATTTCTGCACATAGTATGAGATCTGTTTTGAGGCATGGAGACATAGAGTGGGCTGCAAAATGTTTGATCACTACCAAAGGAACCACCATTGATGTGTCTCAACATCCTGAAGATATTCAAAAAATGCTGCAAAAACACAAAAAGGTGTTTGAGGATCTACCACTTGGAAGGCCTCCTGATAGGGGTACTGAACATTGGATAGAGCTGGAACCTGGAACTTTTCCCATCAAAACCCACCCCTACAAACACCCCAAGAGATTCAAGGATGAAATAGAGAATACCATCAAAGAGCTGCTAGAAATGGGGTTCATAAGACCAAGCTCAAGCCCCTTTGCTTCATCAGTAGTTTTGGTCAAAAAGAAAGATGGAACAATGCGCATGTGCATTGATTACCGAGCTTTAAATAAGAAAACCATCAAGAACAGATATCATATTCCAAGGATTGATGAGCTGATGGACGAGCCGCATGGAGCCAATTATTTTTCTAAGATTGATCTTCGTTCTAGTTACCATCAAATCAGAATGAAAAGTGAAGATGTGCAGAAAACTACCTTCCGGTGCCATTTTGGGCACTTTGAATTTTTGGTCATGCCTTTTGGCTTGAAAAATGCACCAGCAACTTTTCAGTCCTGCATGAACAGAATCTTCAACAAACAGCTCTATAAGTTTGTACTTGTTTTTTTTTATGACATTCTGATTTATAGTAAGACATGGGAAGAACATTTGCAGCATTTGGATAGTGTACTAACTCTACTTGCAGAACAATCTTTCTATGCCAAACTGCCAAAGTGTGAGTTTGGTATGAAGGAACTCCTCTATCTTGGCCACATCATTGGGCAAGTTGGAGTCAAGGTACACTTGGAGAAGATCCAAGCCATCTTAG
Source organism: Larix kaempferi (assembly GCA_027924585.1). Taxonomy (NCBI): domain Eukaryota; kingdom Viridiplantae; phylum Streptophyta; class Pinopsida; order Pinales; family Pinaceae; genus Larix; species Larix kaempferi. The sequence continues at coordinate 19,723,637 of BSBM01001022.1, forward strand.
ATTGGCCCAACCCAAAGAATATAACTGCTCTAAGAGGGTTCATAGGCTTATGCACATATTACAGGAAATTTGTGAAGGGATTCTCCAAACTCACTTCTCCCTTGACTGATCTTACTAAAAAGGGAGCTTTCTGCTGGAATGAAGAGGCTGAAAAAGCATTCAATAAAATGAAGGAAGTTATGAGTAGCTGCCCAGTCTTGGCACTCCCAGATTTCAGCCAGCCTTTTGTATTGGAGTGTGATGCCTCAGGTGAAGGCATAGGAGCAGTTTTGATGCAGAATAGACACCCGATTGCTTATGAGAGCAGTAAGTTGCAGCCCCATGAGAGGCTGTACTCAATCTATGACAAGGAGATGTTAGCCATCATGCATGCATTGGCTAAGTTCAGGTAGTACTTGGTAGGAGGAAAATTCATAGTTAAAAAAGACCACAACAGTTTGAGGCACTTCCTAACTCAGAAGGAGCTGAATGATAGGCAGCAAAAGTGGGTAAGCAAAATTCAATCCTATGATTTTGATATTGATTATAAGAAAGGTAAGCTGAATGTGGTTGCTGATGCCCTTTCTAGGAAGCCTATTTTTTCTTTGCTGCAAGTGCCTACCGATTGGAAGGCACAACTAGTTAAGGAATATGCAGAAAATCAGTTTGCTAGTGATTTGCTAAATAGAGTAAATCAGGAATATCATTACCAGGTCATTAATGATGTCATCTATTATAAGAACATAATTTTTTTAACTCTTGAATCTTAGCTGAAGAAGCAGATTTTGATGGCTGCCCACAATGCCCCGGTAGCAGGCCATCCTGGTATCTTCAAGACTTACAAAAAATTAAGAGAAAGGTTCACCTAGAAGGGCCTTAAGGAGGATGTTCTTAAGCATGTTAGTGAGTGTACTGCATGCCAGCAGAACAAGGTTGAGCACACTCGTCCTGCAGGTCTCCTACAACCCTTGCCAATTCCTGGACAGAAATGGGAAAGCATATCAATGGACTTCATCACAGGTTTGCCCACATCCCAGGGTAAAGACAATATTTTTGTAGTAGTTGACAGATTAACCAAATTTGCTCACTTTTTTGCTGTCACATCTACTATTTCTGCTAGTCAAGTTGCTGCACTTTTTTTTAGAGAAGTTTTCAGATTGCATGGGCTGCCAAAAATCATAATCAGTGACAGGGATAGTAAGTTCACCAGTGCCTTTTGGCAATCTCTGTTTGACTTGGTAAATACTAATTTAATCCTCAGTACCAGCTATCATCCCCAAACAGATGGGAAAAATGAAAGAGTTAATCAATGGCTGGAAGGGTACCTCAGGAACTATGTCACAGGGCAGCAGAAGGCTTGGGTCAACTGGCTACATTTGGGAGAATTCTGTTATAACACCACCTTCCACATGTCCATTGGAATGACCCCATTCAAGGCTTTGTATGGGTACGAGACTGCCACTTTTGCAGATCTAGTTTTTGGAAACTGCAAAGCAAAAAAGGCAAAAGATTGGCTGCAAGAGGGCTAGGATATACTCAAAGCACTGAAAGAGAATTTGCAGGTTACACAGAATCAACAGAAGATTAATGCAGATAAGAACAGAACAGACAGAACTTTCCAAGTAGGGGACTTGGTTTACCTGAGATTGCAGCCATACAGGCAAACCACTCTTAAGACAAATGCGGCTGAAAAATTACTGCCAAGGTTTTATGGTCCCTACAAAATAACAAGGAAAGTGGGTGAAGTAGCCTATGAGTTAGATTTGCCAACAGAAAGTAAAATACACAATGTCTTTCATGTGTCCTGCTTGAAGAAGGCAGTGGGCCAACAGGTTAAGGTTTCAGAAATACTGCCCCCCCTCGATGATGAAGGACATATGGTAATGGAACCTGAAGACATCTTGCAGACCAGGGAGAGGAAGCTAAGAAGCAAAATGATCAAAGAATACCTGGTACAATGGAAGGGTCTACCTAGTGAGGATGCCACTTGGGAGGATGAATAGGTTCTGCAGCATCCTAGTTTGAAACTGCTTGAGGACAAGTAGTCTTGGGAAGGGAGGACTGTCATGTCCCCCCTAGTGACCTTGGTCACAACTTGGATCTTCCTATCCCTATGGGTCTAAGTTCACTAATTAATTAAGTATTTAATTCATGGGGATATTTTGAGGTAAGTACACCTTAGAGAATAATTAATTATTGAGTTATCTAATTAATTATGAAGCTGGAAATAAATTGTGAGAAGTATTTTAGTATTTTTGTTTATTAAATGCTAATAAATGTTGCCAAGTTGGATCATAAGGCTAGGAGGTCGAATTTGTGGTCAAGTGGATGACTTTGCCAAGTGGAGAATAATTCAGAATGGAAAGAAAGTCAGAAGGAAATTAGAAACTGACAAAAGTGGGAGAAAAGTTGGCAAAAGCAGGAAAGTGGAAAAGAAATGGAAAGAATCAGGAAAAGTTGGCAAAAGTTGGCAAATGCAGAAAAGTAGAAAGTAAGTAGAATGGAAAGAAGCAGGAAAAGCTCAGCAGAGATTTAGCAACATCCAGAAAGGCAGCTTGGGCACACTTGCCAATCAAAAAAAGCAGCTAGGGCGCACTTGCCATTTCAAATTGATGGGAGATGAGGAAAGAAAGTGAGAAAGCACAAAAACTTGCCAAACTCAGAGGGGATGCGCCCTACCTCACCCACACGTGTGGTCTGGCTTTCCAAGCAAGCCATCTCATCTATTTAAGCATGATTCTCACTTCAGGAAAGAACTTTTGTCATTTAGAATTTTAGTCTGAGAGCTCTGAGCCTCTGGTGTTGAGTGTTGTGCCTCACATGTTTGCTTGGGTGATGTGCCCCAAGACTGTGTGAGTTATCCAGGAGTGTTGTGCAGGTCCATCCAGTGATGTTGCAGCCATTAATGTCCAGTATAGCGCAGCCATGAAGATCTAATGCCATACTAGAGAGGAGGCCATCATTGATGAAGAACTACAGCTAGATTTAGAGGAGGTTCATCAGCAGAAGTATATTGTTGGAGAGGAGCATGCCCAGGACCTCTATTGGGCTCTAGAAGCTGTTATCCATCTATGTTAGTGGTTTCCATGCCCAGAGGATGAATCCATCCATGATCTCACATTCTACCCATTGCTCCAGTTCGTCCAGCTAAAATTGGAGGAGTTTCCCTTGATGGAGACATTTGTGTGAAGGAGGACGTACCAGTGAAGACTACCAGCAGTAGGAGCAGCCCAATCAGGCCTATTATCTATATAGGTTATGATATTTACATCCATAACAGATTAACTATAAAAATTCTCTCTCTCTCTGTCTTCTTCCACCATGTAATGTAAAATCATAGCCTGTGAGGCACTATTTTGAGAAGAGAGCTACTTGAATAAAAGAGAAGGATTCCGACATTTCTATTGCAAGTTATTTCTGTTATTATTACTGTATCAGAGCTGCACATACATTTATATCAGAAAAATCAATCAATGGAAGTCAGTTGTTAAGTCAGATTTGGAGACTAGCTCGTTGGGTGGTTTAATTTGACTAGTTTTACTATTTTGGTCATAAAATACAATCTGTAAATCCATTTCACTTCCCATTTGTTGCAGTAGGCTCATAACTTAATATATTAACCATATCAGCCTTTAAAACCAAAATTTTGAATCTTTTGCCTTGTGTTTGGGAAGCCAACAAAGTTCCTAGCCCGACAATCCCAGTTAAGCATCTGTCACCCCAATCTTTCCAAACCTTGTCCAATATGCTCCAGAATCTTCCTGAACTTATCCAGCCATTAGTTGACTGATATTTATACTGCTGCAAACTTCCTTAACCCCCTCCCTGTCTAGTATGCATATGCCAGCTACCCAGGAAGCCTCGAAGTAGGCAATAGACTAGTTCTATTGGTGAAAAGTGAAAGGTACTAGTACATTGTGCATAAGACACCTCAGATCTGCACTTTGACCTGCTACTGCACCAAACCCCATATAAATTCCAGAACTGAACTTTCACCCCATCATCTTCAGTTCCTAGCCAGTAAACCTCACTTACATCCTGCACTATTTGATGAATTAAGCAGAAAATTGACTGGTGGAATTAAAAGGAACTTGAGATTCAGTTAATATTCTTGGTAGACAGTCCATAGGATACTACAAACTTTGGGGGAATATATTGTTGAGGGTCTAGAAAGAATCTTATTGAAAATATTTGGGAAAATAAATGAAATTATTGGAAAATAATAGCCAGCATAAACTTGGATCTGAAAGACTAAAAAAGTATCAGAAACATTGGCAACTTCAAAAACTTGCAAAAATCTAGAACTACAAAACAATAGTCACATTAGAAACATACGAGGGGAATGTTGCAAAAGAATAGAAATAATTGCGTATTTACAACTAGTAATCTATCGGATGAAATGACCACATTTAATAAAGTTGATACAATGATGCAACTAAATAAGCTTACAAATATTAACCATATATTTGAAAAAGGTAGACTGGAAAATGCAAAAACTTGGAATAGAACTCTTCCATTAGAAATATTGGTTTTTTATCTAGAGCAATGGAAAAATATTCAATAAGACTAATCTCTTTCTTTCTTTAAATTGCAGCAAAGCTTATTTACTGGTTTAACGAAAGAAAAGAAATAGAAATTGTAGTATTTTCCACATATGACAAGAAAGTCTTAGATGAGACTGGTTATCATATACATGTCTAATCCAAATAAGCAGGAGACATGTTAATTACAAGTTAAAACCAAGGGGAGACACGCTAATTACAAGTTAAAATTAGGGGGGTGCATTTAGTGTAATACCGTGGTTGTTAAGCCCCATACTTATGATTATTTGTTTGTTAATAGGACTGTGGAATTTGGCATTATTATTATTGTTGTTGTTGTTATTAAATTAAATAAACAACTGGGTTAACAGAGACAACTAAAGGAGTATGGCAGGCCATGGAATCCATAGTGTGAGGGGGAATGGGTACATTTCTAGAACGTTAGAACTTGTTTTTATTCATCTTAGTTCATAGTTGCACCTTGGTGACTTTTAGAGTTGTTGGTCACCCAAACATTATACAACGGTCCCTACTTTTGACTATTTTGGCCTATGGAGTTACTATTGCACCTTATTCATGCCTCAGTGGGCCCCCCTTGCCTAATGTGCCCTCCTTGGATAAAAGATACTCTTTTGTGGGCCCCACTTGCATTAAGGCACCCTATCCCTAGATTTTAGGAGCTTTAAGCTAGATTTTAGCTTCCACCTCCTTGATTTTTGTCTCCACCTCCAAAAGTGTGCCATTGCTCCCCAAATCTAGATGGATTTCCCTATTTTTGTGCTTACAAGTCATGGATGATCCTATTGGACCCACTCTTTCATCCCTCATGACTAGTGTGCCCTCCTTATGCTCCACTCCTTGGTTTTTCGTAACTCCTCCTCATGGCGCTAATCTGGGAAAAGGAATCTCCTAACTAAGTCACCACTCCACTAGTTCAAGTTAATCCTCCATGATGAAACCTAACCTTTAGTCTCTCTAATTCAAGATGATTACCTTGGGTTAGAGTTGGCCTCCTTGTGCTATAAATTCATGAGCTCTCTCATTATTGAAGCTAATTCCGGTCTTTGGATCACTTGACTTGTGCTATCCCACTGTGTTGAGTGTCGACAATATTGAGACTGTGTTGGGACTTAGTGTTTTTTATGGGATCCTATCAGAAATTTAGTCTAGTTGGATGATACCATTGCTTCTTTGAGTTCACTCTACTAGTCCAAGTTCTCGCACAGGAAGCCAGGAAATGGGATGGTGATATCCTGAGGGATTAGTTAGGTGAAGGGAGTCACGTCCCATAGGCAGTGGAGACAGATAGGAAAGTAGTAGTGGGAAGTATTATGGTTTCTTGAAAGAGGAGTTCCGAGATTTGCTATACTGGGTGTTCCTTTGCTAGTGGATCCGTGGCCTTAGCTTAGGGGTGACCTATTCAGGTGAAATTTGACTTGACTATGTCTATGGCTAGGTGGAAAGTTGTCCTATTGGATCCAATTGCCTTTTTTGAAGGTAAGTATTTGCTCATATGTTTATTCATTCTATTTTATTATGTATATGTGCCCGTGGAGGATGATTTATATCGTGCTTATGTTCATGGATTGTATGCTATGAATTGTATGTAACATTGATGGCCTTTGTACATTATAAATATGGATTGTTATGAACCATCTCTTCCATCCTTTCTCTTATTTCTTATGATTCGAATGGGTGTAGGCGGAAGCCATCCTTTCTCTTTTTTGTTATGATTTGAATGGTTGTAGGTTGCAACCATCCTTTCTCTTCTTTCGTATGATTCGAATGGATGTAGGTGTCATCCATGAGATTCAATGTATTATGCATTTAGATGGATGTAAATAAAAACCATAAAATTCTATGGTATTAGTGTTGTATGGTTGTAGTTTTGGCCATAAAGTCTGATTTTTACTAGTAAAAGATGGCTATAGGGGCCAACCAAGAGATCTGAAGGTTGTAGATGGAATCCCGTGTCCTTTTTTTCCATGTTTGTGTGTACTGTAGATGGTAGCCTGTGGATGTGCCCTTAATGTTGTTATTACTTACTAGTAAACCAATCAACACACTCATAATAGAACTAATATCCTCATATTGATATAAAAGTGGATGCTAACAATAACGATTAATTATTTACAATCATGTTTTCAATAATATTACAACCCAATAACTACTATTAAGTACATGGGATAATTGTATGTTTTTAATAATTATATGGTTACAGGAGATACCAATTATCGTGCCTTACTCATGTAAAATCAATGTTTACAATTATAACATAATTTCATGCAATAGTATGCACACTGGGGAATGTTAGGCTTGAGTTTCATGCTTTTCATTTTAAAAGGGGTAAAAGTTTTTAATTTATTGGCCATATGGCTTGTTGGCCTAACCTTAGATCACCTTAATATGTTGTGCTATTCTGCACTCACAACACTTGAGAAAAAATGTTGTCTCCACCATTGGAGAATAGAAATCTTATATCTTGATGTTCTATACATATGATTATATGGTAGTATAACATGCATATAAGACTATAATCTTATTGGTTTCAATTGAAAGGCCTAAAAATGATTTATTTAGTTATATGTGTGATGGAGTCCATTTACATTGTCATGTTTCTAGTAGAATTAACACACTGTTATTGTTTGAAATATGAGTACTTATCATCTCATTGATTGTCTCTTGGAAGTCTTGTTGATTCTGTAGTTTCTTCTACAAAAGTAGGCTACTTGAGTGTCCTTATAAAACTTATATATGTTTATCGACTTCTATGTATTTCATCTGGCATGGAATTTACAAGGAAATCACAATTTGTGCCACCATACAACAGGTATGCACTATTTGTGTAGCAAAAGTAATTCAATAGGTCTCTACTAGTAGAAACAGTCATCTTCAAAAATTATTTTGTTGACAAGTATCTAGATGCAAAAACAAGTACATACAATCAGAAGACAAAAGAGTTGGCACCTGCAAGACAAAAAAATGTTATGGTTCATGCAACATCAAATTCAGGTGGATGATAATTGCGCCTTACGCTACGAGGAACTAGATTTAGACTCGAGATAAATTATTAATTTTATTTCAATTTCCATATAATGTTTTCATTGACACAGAGAAAAGGATCTATGTCTGTAAATTTTAATTGTCAATTACACATCCATAATGATTAAATCTCTTTATAGGAAATACATAGTACAAGAAAGTGAGAAAATTATATGTTGCAACTCTTCAATGTCTCCACTGAATTTTGTATATCTCAACTACCACATTTTAAAATATCTCATGAAATACTATTAAAGAAGATGTCTCACCTACCAATACATAATAATATCCTCATCTACCAATTTTGTTGTGTATTACAGTGTGTACAGTTTGGCAAATTATCTCTCATCTTTCTCTCTTATGTGGGTGTTTCATTTGATGCTACAATCTGTACACATATCAGGGTTGATTGTGATCATGTTTTTTGTTGTGAAGAAGTCAATATTTACTTTCCAATGAGCCATACAATCACATAATTAGCGTATCTTTGACTCTATAAATGTCAAATTTTAATTTATTGTGAGTTTTAAACACACAAGCATGGACATGAATACACATAAGAATGATAAATAATGGTTTGATTCATTATTAGGTAATTCAATGCCTCATTACATAGTAGGAGAAGAGTACATTACGTGCAAGAAATCCAAGAGTTTTTTATAAGGTTTTTTAATTAATTAAATTATTGTGATTGATCATCAAGCAATTTATCATAGGATTATTACCTTGTGATACTCAATCCAATGGTTATTTAATTGAATCATGCAATTTTTCATAGGAGTATTACATTTTGATCATCAAAGACCAATGGTTGTTGCATTGAATCAAGCAGTTTCTTATATGAGTATTAACTTGTGATCCTCAAAGCTAACAACTTCACATAAAGCATTGTTGAGAATGGTTTGAAGAAAGACATTGGAAATTGTCCCTGCAAATCACATATCCATTCATGGCATGATTGCCCTTATTTTAGATGTTTTCATTGTTGTTATGTCAATATCTATCGAAACTTCCACAAATTTTATTATTTTGAGAAACTAGTTGTTATTTATACAGAAAAATATTTAAAAGAACAAACATATAACATGTGTTGACCTTTTCTGAAGAAACCATGTTGAAACTTGAATGTGAAAGAAGCAAGAGAATGTACAAGGTAAATTCTATATAGGTCAATTGATTAGTGTCATTCTTCAGGAAACTAAGAGAAATTGAAACCTTTTTCTTTATGTTGTTATGTTACTTCCCTTATCCTTGCATTTTTTGTTTATAGGTCTAAGGATTTAAATTTTATGCATACATACGTAGATGGAATTTGAAACCATCAATGAATTAGTACTACAACCTGATGCATATGGAAAATGAATATTTTTACAGTTTTGACTTGGAATCAAAGATCATATGAATTAATAACCACATCTTGATTCTATGATGACCAGCATTGGAGGAAACTATATTCGAAGTCTGACAAATGCATATTCTAAAACTGGAGAAATATAGGTGGCTTTCTAAGCATTTATGAAAAAATATTTTGGGGTTAGTCTCCAAAGTAGACTCTCTTATAAATGATTTCGAAGATATCCAGAATATAATATTAGAAATCACCATTGTTGAACTGGCCCTTTATTAGGTCTATGGGGCAGAGTCCATACTTTGGATGAATGATTCCAAAGACATTCCAAGCACCCAACTGTGATTTGTCCAATATCCTTCCAACCCATACATAATTTGTATATGCAATACCAACCCCACCAACAAAACTATACTGTAGTCATTGCTATAAAATATAGAGGATGCAATTCTTTCTACAAGGGTATGAAATAAATGTAATTGCCATTTTTTTAATGTCCATCTGTCAAGCTGGATTCTTTTGTTCCTGCAATTGTTTCCATTAATAGTGTCCTCTCACTACCGAAGAGACAAGTGGATGTGTACCCATAAAAAACAAGAATGCACACATAAATTTGGTTCATTCCAATTGATTGATCTAAGAATCCAAACTGCAAAATTGATTCAAGTGAGGCATATCCTCATCATCCAAAGGAAGATAATCAACCTATAACACATTCCATGCATTAGAAACATAAGTAAAAACTAAGATAATTTCACCATCCATTTAGATAAGTGGAGAATATTTTCCTTGGTGATTTAATAGAACATTTAACAGAACATTGTTCCCATTTAATAGAACATTTTTCCCATCAATGAAATACATCTCCACCTCAATGGCACAAGCAATGATCACATCATAATATTTCTCTTTAACAAAATATTATCCTTGGTGATTTAACAGAACATTGTTCCCATCAATGCAATACATATCCACCTCAATGACACAAACAATGATCACATCATAATATCTCTCCTTACAAGTGAAGCAACAAACAACATGATATTTACCCATTCACTCAAAATTGCATCCATGTGAAGTTTGGTGTCGATCGCTAGCAATATGGGAATGCAATGCATATAGATCTAAGGAGATCTATCACATAAATAGGAAATTACACCTAGGCTTTGGTATTGTTTACATGTGTGCAAGTACTGGTTGCAGCGAGGCCCACCTATCTCATCATGTAGCCATGTCTTACAAGTATATTCCTTCAAAGTAGCATTTATGTGACTTCCCTCTGTAAAACATCTTATGCACCATCCTCATTTGATCCTCTTGTTTCCTATAGGACCCCCTCTATTTGAGTAAGTGACCCCACCCATCCATATTTTTTATTTTCCCTTGCTCGGAAGCAGAGCCTTCCTTACATGGGTGTCGTCTAATAATCCCTCTTTTCCATTGGGCACCCATGCCATTACAATTCCCTAGGATAAGAAGTATATCTAATTTGCTGCCTTGATATTAGCGACATATGTTTCTTCATCATCAATCATTGGATTTCCCCTAGAATCCCACATTTATGGCACATTGATGCTTCATGTTACACTTTCACTAGCCCACCGCTTCATCCATACTAAAAAGTTACATTATTTTGCCACCATTCATATTCCCTCAAGGATATTCCAATCAGTGGAGTCCTACTCTTAGTCACTTCCATTTTCTATCACCCACTTAATTGATTCGTTTGGATGTACATTAGACACTTATCTACTTGCATTCCTCTCTTTCTCCTTCGGTACCCATGTACATGGAAAACCATTTAAAACAATGCTCCTTAGAAATCCTACAAATAGTATATGATCTCTTATGGTAGCATCCATTGGTCACATTTAGTCATAGCATTCTATGATGAGTTACCTATGGAGTCTCAGTGATATTAACCTCTCCCCAAGTCGAACCCAATATATTCATTTTCCCTTTGTGAGTATCCCTGCTATAGTTATGTCCCCTGGTTATACCTCATTGTGTCCTCCCCTGATATTATTATGAGTCTTGCACATGCTTCCAAGTCATCCATGCATCCATGCTCCGAATAAGGAAGTTTTAGTCCCCCACTCAATGACCCTTGTATCCCCCTTTGATGTCTTAGTCCCCTATTTTCCTTATTATTCAGTGTCATCCCTCGTGCTGCCGACAAGGAACCCTCATTGCCTTGTTCATAGTGGTCTCCCTATGTCGACATCAACACCCATATTCTAGAGGATAAACCTAAAGGAATTATGTACCATGGCCCCATAACCATCATTAATGGTGTTGGACCTAGTGTTTTCATTGATGCCAAATGGGAGTAAAATGTATAGACTTGATGTAATTAGAATCCAGTTTGAAGAACTATACACAACAAAATGTTGAAGAGATAATGAATAAAGTGTGCAGTGAAGCAGGCGAGGTGTCAGGGTCCTGCAACCCAAAATAGGGCATGCACAGTAGAGTGGGTTTTGTGTCGGGGTATTGTAACCCAAAATATGGCTCCTTAAATGGTCTATAACCCACACAACAAAGAAATTTAAGTTAGTACAAATGTCAAGACAAGTTGGCTTAAGAAATACTGTCAATCAATTTGAGCATCTTGGTCGACCCTCTTACTCAAAAAAGAAGGCGAAGTTATCCATATATAAATAAGAGCATGATGATCATTGTGAGAATGTGCGTGTGGAATGAGCTAAAGAAATGTAAGGTGAAGGGGTTCACAATTAGAAAGAAGGAGGGAATAGGGTTCGTAGTTTGGAAGAAGAAAGGTGAAGGTGGTGCAAAGTCTCAACTCGAAAGGAAGACAAAGCCTGAACAAAAACCAAGTGCGAAGTCACAGATAGGACGGAAGATAGATTTTGGAAGTAGAGCTTTGTGCGAATTTGCAGTTGGGAAAATTTTCCATTATGAGGAAGGACAAAATCTGAAGCAAATACTAGTGCACAGTATGAAGGAAGTTGAGGATAGTGTATTGAGTCAAATACCCACTGCAGAGCTAGCTAGTACACAGTACAAAGCAAGTTGTGGAAGGTGCGTAGACCCTAATGCATAAGAAGTTGTGGAAAGTGTGCCCAAGTGTTGTGAGTGAAGAATAGCACAGAGGGAATAACACTAAGTCAACATTTAGCAGCGGAGACAACATTTTTTCTCCACAATAAAATGAGGCATTCATCACAGTTCTCAGAAGTAAATTATCCAAGGCCAATCAACCCATGCAATGGTGTGTAATATTCAATCTATTGAAGTAACTTACTTAGATAAATACTCACAGCGAGAAGGAGCATCAAGGAAATCGAGAGTAGTATCATTTCTTGACCTAGAAGCCATCCTTGTCTACGTAAAAATGAGTCTCACTCATATTGTGAAGCTTCCCCCTCAGCTCCAACTATAAAAGATAACGTGGAGAGTTAGGGGCATTTAGATTTTCCTTCGTGATTTAACTATGCATTCAAATAAAAGGACTGATCGTCTTGAGCATCTAGGGTAGGTTTTTCTAGATGTGGGTAGTTTGGTATCTCTCGTCTTCCTACATAAAATTTATAGAAAATTTATTTAGCTAATTATCATATTACACACATCTATTGATCAATAATTTGCCTCATCTTATATTAAGAGAGAGTTGTTAATACAAAAAGAGATAGACCAAACTACTAGGTTACAAGCCTCAAAAATCCTATTAGTAAAAAATGTTATTGAATTTTCAGTGAGCTTAACTTGACGGAATAAGAAAAAATATAGAGAATGTAGACAATCAAGCATGCCATGCAAACATACTAGACATAATAACTTGTGTATAATTACCATGAATAGTTGGATAAAATGGCATGCTACATAAATGAAGATACTACGAAAATAGTAGATAAAGTGATAAATGTATGACAATAAAGCAATCCGGCTACATAGTCCTCTCATCATATGACTACTATCTTGAGAGGACTACATTTGGTGAAAGAACAACTATGGGCCATGTGTTGGGTGAGCACTTATTCATTTTTCATGCTTGGTTTTCGGCTCCATGTGGACGAACCAAGCTAGGTGGTTGCAAAAGAGAAGTACTAGTAGTAGTTCCATCTAGCCAACACCCTCCTAGTATATGTTTGGATTCAGACTATCTACCTTCTCTACCATTCATTTTTCCAATCTAATAAGGAGAACTCAATAGCAACAATGACAATGAGAGAGAGATCAAACAAGTGATGCATGAACCGTAGTGGGGTAGGTCCTACGGACAAATAAAATTTTAGGGGTGAAATTTATCCCATGGACTAATTTTCAAGGTCTTTTTCCAAAAACATATTCGTCATTTTCCATTTTTTTCCAATATGATTCGCCAAAATTCCATAGGACTAAATTTTTTCACTCTAAAAATTTTCCAAAATGTCAGGGATGATTTTAAGACCCCCCCCCAAAAAAAACTTTATATGTATAAAAAATGGGTGAATCGTCCCAATATATAGGAAAATTTGAAGGCGATTTTATCAATAATATAATATGTATATATAAGTTTTTGGAGAATATTTCATTTTATTATATGATGTTGTAAAATATTGGCAAATCTTTCACTAAATTATAAGATATTGTAAATCTTGGCGAATATTTCATTGAATTATAAAATATTGTAAAAAATTGGCAAATGTTTTACTGAATTATAAAATTTTGTAAAAATTTAACGAATCTTTCGTTGATTTATAAAACACATTGAATGGCACTCTGCTTGTTAATTCTGAGGTCAAGGCTTCTTCAAATGTTGAGTTCAATTTCTTTATTTCAAGTTTTGGTCTCAATACCAAATGGAGGTGGCCTTAATGATGCCTTCATATCCAATCAAAGCTGAGTGGATCTTGTAGACATGTATTCTAAATGTGGGTGTTTGGAGGATGCACGTAAGTGTTTGACCAAGTGCCAGAGCAAAAAGCAAAAATCGTTGGTTGAGCAAGTGTTTGATATTGTGACATAAGCAAAAATATTTAAAAATTATAGCTCGGAATAGCATCAAAACAAACAAAGACAACCACAAGAATGAAGAATCATGGCCAAAAACAAAATATTGAACAACTCTGAAAAAAGGGGAAAAGAAAAAAGGGGGAAAGAAAACTCGTTGGTTGTAAAATCTTGATGGAAATGCATAAGCAACAACCATATTTGGATTATTACAGGCAGAGTTTAATGTAGTAACAAGACTAGGTGTCACTGAACTCATAGTGGATAAGAATGACACCTCATAAATAGATAAAGATAATAAGTTAATAACTAATAAACGAGGTGATATTCAGGTGTTACTCCTCATCCAATGTTTGTCAAGATTCAGGGAAAGTGGGGACTCCACTTGTTATCTCGTCCCTTAATGGTCCAATGGACATGTGGGGACCTGAATCTTGACAAACCGATAAATTGATAGAATCAAACATTATGCATGGTTTTGGTCTCCACTAGCCAATTAGGCTCATGGAGGCTAGGAAAATTATGCAATGTAATTATTCCTATTGTACTAGAGGAATGTTGGTCTCGTGCCAATAGGTCTCCTACGATCAATGCATAGGAACCTAGTGCATAGACCATTTTTTCTCTTCGCTTAGCTATGTAGAGCTCATTTATTTTCTTGAATAACGATAAGTATTTACAAAGAAAATATACAATCAACATAAAATAATCGAAAAAGTGAATACAATTAATTCATGCAACTAAAAGGTAATAAAAACTTATTTTCTCAAACCCTAAATCAATGGACATCAACTAAAACCAATATTGATTCAAGCTACAACAAAGGGTTAAATCAAGCATCAAATGAGAACTAGAAGCATTCAAGGGTCTAACACAATATTTAACCAAAATACATGCAAAGTCCACAAATCGACAAAATGCTTCAAGCAAAATCAATAAACAAACCATAAAAATTTGTCAATATATTAGAGATAAACACCAACATGGTTTCATGTACTTGAATGAGCTCATTCTTGCTTAGCGAAAGTGTAGTCAAATTAGTTATTTATCCTTTAACGCTAGGACACTATCTATGTGAAGAGATGGCTCCTAGGCCTAGCTTTGTCAAATTCCATCGTCATTTCCTATCACATACAAGAAAGAGACAATGTAAAAGATAAATATCAAAACATCAATCTTAAAATAAACTACATCAAGGAAATGTATGTCAAATCATCAATGTTACAACAAAAAAGTACAATGTAGAATCTATTTTTAACTAAAACGCTAGCTCAAATTCACATATAGTGATCACCAGCAAGGGTCCATGGAACACCTATACCAAAATAAGACTCAAGAGTCACTCATGTGTATTGGATCATATACAATCTTAGGTGAAATCCATTTCCCAATTCACATTCCGGGCCTGGTCCTCATTTTCAACACTCTCAACACGAGCTTATTCGGATGAACCGTCATTATGATCCTCAAGAACATTATGTTCCATATCAAGTTCATTCGAGAAATTTGTCATATTGTTTTCTCCCCTTCTTTCACGATTTGATCACCAAAGAGCTAGTGCTCTTTCATATGGAAAATTGTCAACCACATACTTTGTTACATATAATCTTAAGCATGTATCCACATTTTTATCAAGCTTGTTCCTCAACTTTGAATTCAAAAATGTCAATGCACTAAACATCTCTCATCCTCCACTGATCCCAAAATCATGGTTTGACATAAATCTACTAATTTGAAATACTCTGACATTTTTTGCAGTAGAAATTCGCTCCCACTGAGTTTAGTCCCTAATCTTGTAATTGCACCATATTCTAGAGGATTCTCCAACTTAGAAAATTGAGACCACATTGTATCAGCAAAGCATCAGGCTTGATCTGACAATTTTTTTCGTTCTAAAATAACTTGAATATGTTATCCTTGTATCTCGGACTCTCGACAAAAATGGCTCTGCAAAATCTTGCATTTTGCTATAAAGTCAACCTTTAAAGTGTTTGTACATTGACAATCGTTCTAATATTGAGGGTATACCATAGACATGGCCTCCAATAATTCATCTCGAGGATATCATTATCTTATCTCTGATGATAGTGATTTTGCAATTTCTATCAAGTTGCGCCTCACTGAAATCACGACATTGTCAAATTGTTCTCTTGACACAGAGCACTCTTTGGTGGTTCTTCCTATCTTGTCATTATAATAAAAGGGAACCATATACCCACACATTTCCATACATAGAATCCCTTTTTCATAAAACTTCAATAAATTTTCATCATTTTCTATATTGATTATCTTATTCCAATTTGTAAATGCTAGACCTGTAAAAGACTTTGCCATCATATACAAATTATCTAATGCAAGGCATGCTAATTTTATATCATTTATGTATTCAGATATATACATCGTGCGACCCTGAGACATCTTCACGAGGCTATTCATTTCATGAAGTAGAGGAAGAACTCCAGCCAATGATAAATATGTCTATATATCAGTTAATAGAAAGAGAAGAGTTTGATAATTTTCTACACTTAAGCGATGTTCATAGATCACCCATACCAAGTATGCATATTCATCGAATAGTCTTTCAATTGTTCCCTTCTGTGAGATCCATCTTGTATCAACATATTTTAATAGTTTGTTTCCATTTGTAACATCGTCGGTAAATTTTTTATACTCTGAAAACCGTTTGGGACTCCGAAAAAAGTATGCATGAACCTCATGTACAAGATATTCAACTTTTGAAACCAATGGAAAGTTGCTCACTATTTTAAATGCAAGATTCATCCTGTGAGCCATACAATGAATACTAAGCATATACGGTGAAGCTGAGAGTTGTAGTCTAGCACAAATGTCATTCATTTGTCCGTGCATTACTGATGCTCCATCTGCTCCAACGCATACCAACTTTTTGTGATCATTGAATGATCCATACCACCAATTTCCTTCAAACTATTAATAACAAGTTCATAAATATTTTCTGTTGTAGAACTTTTGCTCATTATATGAATTCCAAGTAGATAGGAATGCCTAATATGGTCATTGACCATATAAATGCTCATGCAAATCCATGAAGTATTATCAACAGCCGTAACCTCATCCAAAGACAGTGACAAAAATGTAGCATTCACAATATTCTCTTTCATATCATCATTTTCTACTTGAGCTAGATATTTTCCCCATTCCCAACCACTTGTTAAAGACCAATGAGAAGATGGAAAATTTGGCACTTGAATAAAAGATAGATATTTCATCATTTTTGGATAATATGTCATAGGACTACCATTGGATAGGATGTGAAATACAGTGCTTAATTGTATCATCTTCAATAACAAATTTGTTTCCATCATCTTTCCAAATTGAGAAGTGATGGTTCCTCCACTTTCCTCTAGTTTTCTCTTGTTTATTAAGAATTTATTGTATTCCTCTTCATATTGGAGATGTCGAAATTGGATAATATATTTCCATCTAGCAGTATATTTCTTCTCATCATTTACAGTTTTCTTATCATACACCTTTCCAACATGCTTCTCTATTGTGTCTAGCTTCATTTGCAATTTCACTACCTTGCCAAGTTTCCAACTAAATGAAATGCATTTAACTTCTCGTGACGTCTCATTCTCATTTGTTGTTGGTATCGGTTCAATAAATGGGAATCTTGATACCCATTCAGATTGGAATTGTCTCCCGAAGTCCCATTGGCCTTTTTTCCTCTTCCGTGAATGGGCTATGTCATCTTGCAAGGAAAAATGTTCAACATTTGAGCTACCAATTTCTGATGAAAATTAATTTGTCTCACTTTGATCACTAGAGGAATGTATTCTACCATCCATTGTATGGATTGCAGATGCATCCTCCAAAGTGTTGACATCTCTCTCACTGATACCTTGCTCAAGAGAGCTTGAAGCATGAATATGATGTGGATTATTGGATTGATGTTTTTGAAAATATGATATTACATCCTTTTGTCTTGGTGTTTTATTTTTCTTTCCATGATCCATGTTTGACATATTACCTAATGTTCCACAATTGAAATTCCAAATCAATATAGAAACCAAAAGGAAGATTGCATGAGAAAAATTATATAAAATTAGTACAATTGCACATTATATTGCAAGAAAACATAATGAGACACCATCTCTTACATTGTAAGAAAACTTAATAAAGTACTTATATTATCTAGGAAATACGAGGTCAAACAAATGGGCTATATGCAAGTCAGGTGAATATTTGGACCCTTTCCCAAAATGGTTGGCCTATGGGACATCCATATATTGTGCATTATTGCATAGAGAGAAGTGAGGAACTCTACAACTTGAGTGGGGGATATACCCATGTGCAACACTGATAAAATAATACAAAACAAAGAGTTGTCATCTTATTTTTTTAATCACCAGAACATAAGGAGGGATTGTTTCTTAATATTTTGGCCATCTTTGGGTACTTCTGTGGACCAAGCAGTTGTTCTGGGCCATGAATCAGTAGTAACCAGCCTTGTATCAGCGTTCTGGGAAAAGTATGAAGCCCTAAACCATGAATTACGGGCATGGAAATAGTTGGTCTGGGCATGATTAAGACCACAACAGCAACAAATCCAAATTTGACAAGGTCTGTGCAACTAAATCTTAATTCCGGGCATGCATATGCATGGGATCAGCCTCCCAACAACCATAAAAAATAGGTTATGTGGTAAAGAATCACATGAGTCTGTTCTACGTCGTTGTGGTGGCGGTGGAGGCTCCACGGTGAGTGGAGGAAGGTTTCTCAACCTTCGTGACCTACGAGGAGGTTGGTCCTCTGTAATTGCAACAAAAATATACTAAGTGATTAACCTAAGGGCCACTAGAACAGCAGGGAACAAACAACATACCACTATAAAATTTTCCTATGGTGATCAAGACCAGGAAAACAAAGATGAACTCTCAAAGGAAAGTCTAGGATGATTAGGGCCCAGAACAAACCAGTAGAGTAGCGAATAGCAATTACCCGGGGTCCACAATATAGAGTCTTCGGGTGCAAGCGTTTGAATCACCGACCGCCCTCCCAAATAACTGCAAGGGATTTCCTCCCACATCTGTCCTAGGTACAATGGAAATATCCTTTCACTGTCACATGTGTAAATCCCTAAAGGTCAAAGATACTAAGGCTACCACAGTTGCAGAAAGAGTCTGAGGGGACAGTCGTAGGTCAAACCGACACGTATGGGAAGGGTAACTAAGCCTGAAATTCAGAAGCACACGAGGTACTAATGGATCCCCGTACATGTGACAGCTTTGGTAGATGCTTGATTGAAAAGCAGGGATATCCCCGACAGATCAACCTCACACAACCTCGTGCTTAACTCCAGTTTGAGTGGAGCTTCCCAGCACACCTCTACAAAAGTGGATTTACCTAACGATAGTTTTACTACGATTTTGAGATTTTAACGGTCTTGGAAATTTTAATATGCTCTATTCCAAAACCCTAGCCTAAGCTAGTTGGTTTGTGTGACCTAAAAAGAAAAGTTACTAGAAAATTTTAAATTAATGGTTCTTTTTAAGGTTTTTATTTACTCAAAAGGGTAGTGCATTTGTGTGCGTAATGGTTGCAACTGAAAAAAGAAATGTGTATATAACAGTGTAAAATATTCACAATTTTCTGGTTTGCTTATCTTTCAAAACATAAAATCGTACAGTAAACCTAAAACAATCTAAATATTTTTTTATATTTTTCAAAGATGATAGTATATATGACTACAACTACTTCGAAAAAGGGGGAAATTCTTGTTATAAAGCAAATGTTCTTTTTAATTTGTTTTTTTCTTCAAAAGTGAAAGAAATGCAAATAACTATGAACAAACAATATTTATTTTAGTTGATCTTGGCCTCTGACAAAGATTTAGAATGGTAAACCATAGGATTCCCTCCCTATCTAACTACATCAACAATGGAAAAACTGGAATCATCTATCTTGATCTCAAAAGGTTATTATAAATTAGTGACATGCAACACAAGATATACACATGAGACTACCTTTAATTTATGAAAACTATCATTTACTGCCTTCATCCAATAAAAAACTGGTTGGTTAGAGATCTAGGGCCCCTTTTCTATAAGACAGCCAGAATATCAATGTGAAGGGAATCATGATATTTGTAAGTACCAATTTATGCAATACAAATGTAATGAAAATCCTATTATCCACAATGTAATGCTTAATATATAGATTATGACCTAATTGCTAATTGTTCATGTGATGAAATATAAATCTCCCCCAAGGGTATAGCACATCTATAAGGAGGATAAAAGGCAGTCTCTATCGAAGGATCTATATCTGAACAGATATGAATTGATGTTATCAATTTGTATTGGTCCCAAATATTTTCCTTGACATAAACCATGTAAGATCCTTACCTAAGTCTTACTGCTCATTGAACATAGTAGATTAAAAAACAAAGAAGATGCAAAATATGTTTCCAATAAACAAATGTCTTCAACTACCTAAATTACAATGCATCTTCTCATGCTATGTAATAAATTAATAATATCTTAAGAGAGTGTCCATACCTAATTGGGTAATGGTAAAAAGAGCATGAACTTGTTCATTATAGATAGATCACCTAGAAGCAAAATTATTAGCAAATTATCTATCCTAAATAGAACTAAATTATAGAACTACATGTGATAAAGCTGCAACACTATCATGTTCAACAACTTTGTTACATGTGGATGCATCACCTATTCAAATTGAAAATTGTAGAAAGGTAGTTATTTGGAACACATATTAAGAATACTCTAGACGATTATATATAAAAAAATTAATATGGAATCCTAGGAAATGTGGACTCAAATAACACCAGTTCTTGAAATCTGCATTTTCAATATCATGTATGTGAATAGTTTCCATTGTAATTGATGATTTTGACGTAAAAGGATGTATAAAAAGAGGTGTTTACCTGAAGGAAGAAACATAAAAAGGATGAGAGCCAGAGTATCCAAAAGTCGAGTAGTCATTATGCATAGTGGTTTTATGAACATAATGAAAATATAAGATCCTCATTAACAACAAAGGAAATATCCACATTGAATTATTTTACAAATGCTCAGTTTAGTTACTAGGAACAAATTTGTGTTTTGGTGTTGATGGATATCCTGTAAATGAATAGTTTATTTGTTATGAGTCATGTTTAAGTAGTTAGCACTGTGCCAATGTTCTTGGTTTTGTAATGAACACCTCCTACCTAGATAATTAGCTCCAAAAAGAGGGAAACATGGTTCCATTCCCATTGTTCATCATCTCCCCTGGTCGAGCAACTTCATTTATTACCAAAAATCCATTTGGTGTGTCCATGTAGTTTCACTAAAGTTGCATCAATTTGAATCATAATTTGACTCAGTTCATACTCCATAATGTGAAATAGAATTTCCACACACATTCAAACCATGTTAAATTTCGGCAGAAGATAAAATCAATTCAGATCCC
Organism: Larix kaempferi; assembly: GCA_027924585.1. Classification (NCBI taxonomy): domain Eukaryota; kingdom Viridiplantae; phylum Streptophyta; class Pinopsida; order Pinales; family Pinaceae; genus Larix; species Larix kaempferi. Next base: position 19,744,955 of record BSBM01001022.1, read on the forward strand.
ATTAGCCACTGATTCCTTTTTCACTTCACATCCCAAAGGTGCCATCACAACTTTTTCTCCTTTCTTTACCTACTCAGCCTAAGAGGAAAATGGTTGCAAGTACCATAAGTATTAACTTTTTGGGTTACTCCAAAAAAATTTATAACATTCTTAGCTGCCACATGAATCCTACAGGCCTCCCTGGTAGGATGCAATATGTGGTATCCTATAGCTCTGTATGTTGAGTATCCTCATCCTAAAAAGGTATTTTTATTTTGATTAAGAGTCCAGCTGTGACTTTTAACCATTGTGTCCAACAATTGGTATCAGAGTCGGCGTTCACCACAAACCTTAACATCTTGAAGGAGATCCGTTGACACACAATGGATACAAAAGCAAAGTCCTCCAACAATGATGTTCCTTTATTTGATGTGACATATTATTTGACCTTGAGTTCATTGAGATGGGATGATGGACTCAAAGGCAAGAAAGAACAAATGATTACTACCATTCATTCTAAAATCTTCTCAAATGAACAAATAAGCTCATAGGCAGAAGGAGTCAACTAGACTATGCTATGTGAAGTAATGAACAAAATTTGGAAAATAAAGGCCAAATCTAAGGAGAACAATAGTCATACCTTACACATTTCAAGAAAAATTTGAAGACTTGTAAGGGTTACGTTTTGTAAAGCTTGAAGAACTACTTGAAGCATTAATTTTTGGCACACTTTCAAAAAGATTATTCGGATCTATGGATTGATATTCAACATGTTTGAAAGGATTTTTGTAGACTTAGAACACAACATAATATATGTCTTATAATAATCCCTTCACAATGATTTTGAGGAAGTTTAACATCATTATGAAGAATGATCCTGAAATGAATTCCCTTTTGATGACCCGATAGCAAAAAGAAAGGATGAAGATGTTGCATCAAAATCTGGTGAAGTAAGATATTTAGAAACCTCCCTTTATGTATAATTCAATGAAGACAAACTGAGAAATAATGAGGATCTCTCAGACTGCACAATGGACTGACCATTTCGAGGTTGTTGTAACACATTTGAACTTGAAGAGATAACTCATTAAGTTAAGGCTTGAATATATAATTCTTTCATGATGTTAATCTGAACTCTACACGAATCGGATAATTTAAAAAGGTATATGATTTGATTTGAGGCAACAAATTTGAAGGAACCTTTAAGAAGAATTGTATAGGAGTCTGGATAATTTCTCAGACGAAGATTTGTGAGTTGGGAAGTATTCCAAGACTATTGAAGACATTGAATAATGATGGAGACTGGTTCAATAAATTTAACTTGCAACACTGAAAAATATCAACTTTGGCTACAAGAAAAAAATAGAAATATAAAGAACTCACTTTTGCATGTCAATTTGAACTTGAAACTAAATTTCAACAATGGGAAATGATTCATCATAGAAAAGAATAATTATATGATTATAAAAATGAATTGCACAAGTTTGATGTGAAGTTTGGTAGTGAATACAAGAAGTCTGCAAAACTCTAGAAATCTGCTGCAAAATGAAATAGATGACCAAAATTTGATGTAATGTTAATATTGACAGAGTCTTCTAGATCTTGGATTAGTTAATATATGGACATTTGGTTGCTTTATAGGTAGGTATGACATGGATAAGCTCTTGCATGATCAATATGATTGATTTGTTGTTGTGAAGAAGAAGAATGATGTGATGTGTGTTTATTTCCTTGCATTTGTTGGTCATTGCTAACAAATATATGCAAATATTTTTCGGTTCTCGTGCATCCATAAGCAGAGTTCATGTCCCATAGCTAGAGCAAGGTATTACCCCCCTTATTTGTATATGGTGTTTGTTAGGGTTCCTGGTGCTAATTTATTTTAATGACATTCTGAGCATAGAATGTAGTATGATGGAAAGGACATCTTGTAATGGAGTTTTTATTGTCAGACCTAGGCATGTTTAGGGTGTGAAGGAAGCCTGTAGGCAGATTGGGGGAAATTCCTATCAGTTCTGAGCTAGTGAACCAATGTTTCTTCATGTTCTGAATCTTTTAAGTTTTTAACAGTAGTAAGCAAGAAAATAACCCATTTCTCCCAAATTTGGGCACGTTTTAAGTTGTTTTGAGCATTGTGGGACAAGTTTGAAGACTATAAAACAACAAGCTTTGTGCCTGGGCATACTCCCCTTTTCAATAAGAAGTAGAGCAGTGATTTGGGAATATTTGAGGCTTGTTATAGGGGCATGCAACCATGATATAGTTTTGGGAAAATTGTAAAAGGTGTTTTCCTCACAGCCTGTGTGTTTGTAGCCATCTTAAATCAGTCAAAGTTCAAACATGGAAGAACATAAAATATGAATCATGTAGCAATTAAGAAACAATTTTGGTAAATTTTGGGCAAGCATGTCAGTTAAAAGAGCCCTAAACCTCAAACCTGGGCATATGTTAGTAGCAAATAATCTTATTTGTGATCCATAAAAACAACAAGAAAGGGAGTTGTCTCCAATTCTATAGATGATTGATTCTGGGCCTAATTTAACCTCAAATAAGTTTTCGAAGTAATTCTGGTTGCATTTTAAGAACATAATTATGGTAAAGAAACAATCTAGGGCTTATTTTGTGGATGAGAAGGAGTTCTAGGAAGGATTTGGGATGGGTCATGTCTTCCTGCAACAATAACTCATCCTAACTAGAAAATATGGGTGCAATTAGGGGTGAATCTAAGCTTGTTTAGACCTCCAGGAATCCCTAAACATCAATACCTTCAGTTCTGGGTGTTGTTTGGAGAGGTATGTGCATCAAAAAAACAATTTTGGGCAATAAAAGGCATGAGCATAGATAATAAAAAAAACCAATATGGGAAAGTTATGGGCATCATTAGAGTGGCAGTAGCCCTATATCTTGATGTTGGGAATGTCTTAATCCCATAAGAAACCCTAATATATGATCTAGTTATGGACAACAACAACAACAAGAAGGTTTTGGTGAGTTCTGGGCACCTTCGAGCGGCATAAAAAACCCTAAAACAACATTTTGGGTAATTTTGTGGACAAGAGGACCATAAAACCTCCATTGTTGGTGATGTTTTTGCCCAAATCAACGGATTCTTCACCATTCTGGCCATACTCCAAAAATGAGGGATAATTGTTTCTAATGCTAGGCATATTTCAGCCATTGAACAAGTTGTGGCACTCATACTTATAAATTTTAGGCCACAAACTTGAGTTATCCCTTACAGCAAGTGATTGGAAGAGGATCAATCCCATTTTGAAGGTTTAATTCTTATTTATAAGGTATAACTCAACCTTTGTAGGGTTCATTACCCACCTTTAAAGATCTGGGATAGTTTCATGGCCTTTGTAATAGGGATGTCCATGATTGGAGAAGGTTTCCTTCTTGGAGAAGACACCTTTAGTGAGATTTTATGCCTTTTTGTGGAGGATGATAGCCCTTTGGAGGGCCTTTTTTCACATTTATTAATGACTTGTGGATTAGTTGAGATCACCATTTCTTGGAGTCATCCCTCTTTTGGAAGTTTATTGCAGCAGATTCTGCATATTTGGAGTGAATTTTGGGTTATCTTTATGTATCCAAGCTCTAATAGAAAGTCGTGGAGGCATCTTTCTATCTTAAATTCGGCAACAGCAACAGAGGGTTTTATTTTTTTTTGTTTTACTTTATTTTTTGGGCAAGCTTATCTATTAGGGCCTCTTCCCTAAGCTTCCTGGAAGGGAATCGAGCTCGAGCCCTATTAGGGATGCTAAAGCTGGGCCGTAGGTTTATTTAGTAAAGAGGATCATGGTCGCAGCTCTGATTAGTGGAAGAGCTGCGACCTCGATCCTTACTAGGGCCGCTTTTCTATAAGAAAAAACTTGGACTTGGTGGCAAGCCACAGATTGCAAACCATTCCATTGAGGAATGCTACAGTCTAACACATAAAGAATTGGACTATTTAGGGACTCACTTTTCTGAATGATTTTACATGGATTTTATCACGTTTTTAAAGAAGTTGTTTTGTTTGATGATCTAAGGCTTAAGCAAATTATTATGTGCTACATGACCTAAAGAAACAAAGGCTCATTCTAAGAAACCTACGGGTGTGACTTTATATTATACAACCAACTCCTTTTGTTCCTGGGTTACTCTTTGTTGCCCCATCAAATTTAAGTTTAACCTATCTTGGAGTAGGAGGATCCCATATCTGGATTTTTATTGGAGATTCTATTTGTGGTAGAAGGTAGATATTTTGGACCAAGTGATTTCAAGAAATCTAATTCTTCTTCATGAATGATGACTTTCCACTATGAGTGTTCGAGAGCTACAATCAATTATAGTTTGACTTAGCTTCACAGAATCCTCTATAAATTGGACAATAATTCAGATAAATGTTATCTTAATTTAATGAGCAGTGGGAAATGGGTGTCTAGTACATTCATTATCAACAAATATGCAAATAAAACCTATAAGAATTAACTTAATTTAACTACAATGCTAAGCAACTCTGAAAAACGTTAATGTAATTTAGATAAAGCATCCCTTTATCTAAAAGTTAATGTAATTTAGATAAAGCATCCATTGATAAAATGAATCAAAATGGCTGCCTTGGGACGTTTGATGTTGGTTGGCAAACTTTGTACTAGTTCGTTAAACCTTTTGTTGAACTCTTCCATAGTCTCGTTTTAATTTTTCCTGACTGTACTAAGGGAAGCCAATAAGTGATGGTTATCTTTATGTTCACCACATTTTTCTACTTATACACCTCTGTACAAAGTTTCCCTAAATCAAGAAGGTTTGAAATGAATTAAAATACTACAAGCAAAAATCTAATCCTCACTGTAGGTCTTTATAAGGAACTGTAAGAACCATTTAAACTTTGCAGCATCTGGACAAACTTATGCCCATTTTGCATAGACCCCATATGTACAAACAAATTACATTAAGGACTTTTAGATAAATTAATCATTAAATTAAAGTATCTAACTGTGAAGTCCTAAAAGTAGATAGTCAAGTATTTCAAGAACAAGAGAAATATCACAAATTTTAGTCAATTATAGTTTGACTTAGCTTCACAGAATCCTCTGTAAATTGGACAGTAATTAAGATAAATGTTATCTTAATTTAATGAGCTATGGGAAATGGGTGTCTAGTACATTCATTATCCACATATATGCAAATAAAACCTATAAGAATTAACTTAATTTAACTACAATGCTAAGCGACTCTGAAAAAAAGTTAATGTAATTTAGATAAAGCATCCCTTGGGAAACTAAGCATTGTGTTCTCTCATAGCCAATGGTGGAGGCCTTTAAGTTTGATCAACTAATCCCTTGTCAATATATCCATGCTTTAAATCATAACAGCACCAGAAGTTGTAGAGTTTGCCCCCGACCCCAAAAACATTACAAAACATTTTAAATTTTTATGGAATGTTTTAGTGCTACTTAGTTTTCAATCCAATAAAAGAAGGGTGTTGACTGTTGTCTCAATGTTTTCTTTATTGCATTAGGAAAATGGTCTTTTTTTAGTAGTTACATTTCCATTCGTCAACCATGGAGTCTGCATGTGCACACACAATCAACACCCAATTTTAATGGTGGAGTGCACCTAGATAGACACAGCTGTGGTCTCAATCATTCATGAGCCCGATTGGTCATGTTTTTTCCATTTTTATTTCTATTACGAGGTAGTGGATGAATGCTAAAATATAATAGAAGGAAGGAAAATAAATTTATTGTTGATTTTGATGTTGAATTTGCTTGTGCTTTACCCAACATACATTCAAGGCAGGTGAGCTTAGCTGGGAGATTTCGGTTATTGTATTTCCAGCAATTGTTTCTTTGGAAACTGAACCCATTGCATCTCTGGTGGATATTGCATTCAACGTCTAGATAGGTATTTACTATATACAAAAGAGTCAACCATGTAGGACCCTTCTTCATGTAACTTAAGGAAAATCTACATCTTTTTTTCAAACTAGACTGGAGAAGAAAGGTATGATTACTTTTGAGAGCCTAGAGAGGTGGCTTTAAATCTAAGGGAACATGATTATGTCCATTTCAAGTTACTCTTCCTAGAATCCCATAATTTAGTGCAGTCTAACAAGACGCAATACTTGTAAGTTGTAATCCATTATGTATACTTTTGTATTCAGTTCAAATTTCTTCCAAGAGTTTTTATTCTCTCAAACTCTTGTCAGAGGAAGCTTTTCTAATAAAATTGGGAAATGTTGTTTCATTCCTAAATAACTACCAGAAATTTAGCTTGTGGATTGTATGGAGATAAAATTACAAAAACAATTCTTTTTTTCTAATTACTCTGTGAGTGGGACACAACAGAACTTAATTGTAAGTTTCTGGTTATCTCTGTGGTTTTTTGTTGTTCATTCATTAGCCAATCTACTGAAGTTGGGACTTATTTGTGAATTTTATTTTAAAGGTCCAGTGGAGTTGGCAGTTGTTGGAGTTTCCATTTCAATCTTCAATATTGTATCAAATTGTTTAACATCCCTCTACTCAATGTGACTACTTCATTTGTGACGAAAGATGAGGCTACACGAGGTGACATAGTGAAAGCACTTGGAAATCAGGCTTATAGTGTATAAAGAGATTGTTATGCTAGAGATAAAACAAGTATGTATATCATGTAAAGTTAAGAAGTGTGGATCTACTAGCCAAAGTGTGGATCTCAGGTTTCCTTGGATAGAAAGCTCAGCTTTACCTCCCAAACTAAAATTCACGAGTTTACTGAGGGCCACTCAGCTCAAAACTCATGGATAAGTGGCTTAAGGCTAGCCATAAATGACACACTGTATCCCTTCCCATAATTCATAACCCTTTGTGCCCAGTGTTACAACTCCATATAGTGAGTAGAAATATCTAAGCAAAAAACCTATGTCATTGTCCTCATTTCTGCCCAAGATATCTAGTCCATGTTGATTTTGCATCCTGTAGATGTTGTGTTGAATACTGCTACACAGCTTATTAGGTACAGGGATTCATCCACCCATGTTAAAACATAAATGGTTAGGAAGTTCCTTGAACCTGGTACAAAAATGCCCAAGAAATATGTCATTTATGTTAGTATCCTAGCTGGTTGGGCCCAAAAATTGGTTTTCATACTATCCTTTGTGTTAGGTATAGATACCATTTCCACTATAGAGTTTTTCATGTTTACCATTCTTAATGGCATTAAAGTATTCTGCAAAATATTCAAGTATATCTAGTACCTAGACTAGTCCATCCACCACAAGTTATATAATTTCTAGAAGTCTGGAAAGTTAAGTTCGATTCAGATTTGGTCTATCTCATGCTTTTCCATCATGAAGACAAGTTTGATTCTGTTGATATCCAAGTGTTAAAAAAATCTAGGCAACCTCACTCAGTCACTAAATGGACAAATGATATTAGGGAAAACAAGGCTGGGGAAGAAGCAGGCAATTCCCATCTATCAGTTCTTATTGACATATGAACTGACAACAGAAAAGAGAAAATAAAAAGGAGAAAATATGGGATACCCTGGTTATGGACCTTTGAGATTGGAAAAAAAGAGCATGTGGAACCCTCCTCATATTGAGAAGTGTCCTTTGAGACTAGGCATTGGTATAGAAGGAGTAAATCATGGATATGTGATCACCTTTACAGGAGAGGGAACTAAGCCCAATAAGACCAAAGAAAAGAGTTTGATTAGCCTCTATACAAGAAGCAAGAGCAACAATCTACCACATCAGAAAATGCCTCTAAGCAACAAACTGCTAGTATCACTCGTGGCACAACAATTGCATCTATAGATGGGAAGCCTCCTGAGGATCCCATTGATGATGATGAAAATAAGAAAGGACATCATGATGATCCCGTAAAAAGGAAGAAGAAGGAAGACAACCTTGAAAGGGATCCTGAATTCAAGAAGGTAAGGCTTAGAGATATTATTGATTTTCATTTATCCCGAGAGGAAACTCAAGAGGTTGACCCATCCATATCTAGACAGAGACCTTCACAAACCCTTATGGCTTAATTTGGTGTTCCCTATCCTCCCCCTACCACTCGATCCTTCTCATTTACTGTCCCTCTTGCAACTCCACAATTCACCACACCACTATGATCTCAAACTCAATCTGTGTGGGGATATCTTTCTCCTACACCTCCTCCTTCATCCATCAATTCATCCAACACCTCACATCCAAGGGTAAGGTCACCCCCACCCATGAATTGGACATTCATGGGTGACCCACTCAACAATCCTGTAGATTTTTCCATTGTTCCATCCATGTATCTTCCTAACCCACTATTCAATCCTTACTGTTGTGGTCAATTCCAATACTGTGTTTCACAAATCCTGCAACCATGCACAAAGACATACTATGGACAAATTGCTAAAGCCAAGAGGGAAACCGGGAAATTGAATAGAAAGAAACAAAATAAAGAGGTACTTCAGTTAGGTCCTTACAAGACTAGGATGTATTTTATGTATTCCTATAAGGGAGAAAATTTCTATATCATTACCATGGAGTCTACTCAAATTCAAATGTAGGATGCCTCTCGACATCAGTGTTACAAGACAATGGGGATATCCCTAAAAATGAAGAAGCTTCCTCCCATAGATTAGATTGATTTTTCAAGGAAACCCATGGAGGGTGACTTTGATGGGTACACCAAAATATATATTGAATTGGAAAGATTGAGGGATGAAAACAAGAGTCTTGAGGAAGAGATAACAATTTCCAAGACTATGGTAAGCACAAGGATAGAACCATAAGGGGGCTCAGAAATACTAGAACCATAAGGGGGTGTTAGTTTTTCAAAATTTCAATCTGATCTAGGATCTTAACTGAGAGAATAACATGTACAGCATATCATATCTACAGCATATCAATCATGGACACAATAATGCAAGCACACAAGAGACACAGAGTTTACTTGGGGAAAACCATAAAGGTGAAAAACCCTAATAACTTCCTCAGAGATAGATAGAGCAATGATACAACCCAAGCATAAGAGATAGACATCTCCTAGCAGCAGCTTCTCCTCCTCCACAAGTGTGCCAATCTCCCAAGAGTGTGTGTGAGAATAGAATGATCAAATAAAGTGCCTCCCGCACTCTATTTATACTTGACTTGACTTGCCTAATAACCTTTACTAGGTCGGCCTTAACTTAACCACATAACATAATGCTGACTGGGCTGAACCCCAATAGAGTGGTGTAATAACCCTTTGACCCACATGGCCGACCCCCAATAGGGTAGTCGAATAACCCTTTGACCCACATGACTTATACAAGGCCGACCCCAACAAGGTAGTCTAATAACCCATCAAGTATAATTTACAACACTTACAATATAAATGACGACACTTCCGTATAGAGGAATAATAACATCTCTATAGGAATACAATATACATATATGTGAAATACATTCTGAAGTTACATATACATCAACAGGGGGCTCAGAAATACTAGGCTTGAGTTGAAAGAGGTTGATACTGAGTCATGGGCAATCATAACAATGGAATAAAACAACCAGGAAGTAGAGGATAAGAATGCTATGTTGGAGAAAGATGTCAAGGACATTAAGACATCACTGAGAAAGAAAGAAGTGGGCATGAAAACTCTAAGAGAAGAAGGTGATACCGCCAAGATGTAGTTAAGAAATAAAGTTTCCCAAGGATAAATTTGAAATAGAAGATAGCGTAGTTGGAGAAGAGGCCACCAGAGCATGATAGTGTCGAGGTAGAATGCATCAAAATCTCTATAGGATCCATGGAGTAGAAGGTAGTTTATCTTCAAACATAATTTGACCAAAACCTGAGAAAAGGGCCTTTAAGCTACATAGAAAAGAGATAAGGCCTTGAAGGAATTGGAGCAAAGAAAGCAAGCAATGAGCTGAATCCAAAAAGGAAATATTGGGAAGAATGAGATGATTGAGACCAGTAGGTTGGCCTAGGATAAGCTAAAGGATGATGTGCCCAAATTGAGACCTTATCTAGATCATCTACAAAATTTGTCTACCAAGGTAGCATAAGTGGACAAAGATGTGAAAAATTAGAAACTTGGACTTGGTGGCAAGCCACAGATTGCAAACCATTCCATTGAGGAATGCTACAGGATAACACATAAAGAATTGGACTATTTAGGGATAACAGACATGACAAGAACTATAGATTATGCTAGACAAGTTTATACAAAGGATAGGATTGTTTGGGAAGTACAGGAATGAAGACTGGGTTGTCTAAAAAAACTTCAGTTAATGAAGTCAAATCTCAAGCGGTTAGTTGACCTTTCGAGGCCATAACAAATATGTTTTCTTTCCTTTCCTATGCTATCAAGGGGGTTCTCCTCTCATCATTCTTTGGCTTCATAATGTAAGAATCTTGGTGTAATAGTTTCTTGACTTATAATGTAATATATGAAGCATTTTTCAAAAGAGAAAAGAAAGACAAAAAAATCAAAGGACCATAAATAGATACTAAGATTTAGACACAAAAACTCAAACCATGACAGAGAAAATGCAAGACAATGACTATGTAATTGCAAGAAAAAAACAAATAAATGTACAAAGTTAAATGGAACCAACATATGCCCATAGTAAATACAATAAAAGTTATCATTCCTAAGTATGGTAGAAATAAAATGCCCAACTGGAATAGAGTGAGACAATTATTTACCCTGGAATAGTGAAGTATAACTCTTAACTAAGGGTCATTATCTCACTAACCTATAACTCAGAGGCTTAAATCCCTGTGAAATAGAGACTAACACATGGAATCCAGATGCAGCTGAGACGTAGTTCACTGGTGCAGCAAATGCTCTTCGAATTCGATGTGGTTACCATATAACATTATTTGAACTCTTTAATAACTTAGTGAGCACACCCATCGAGCGTCGGGCGGATGCCAGGGGACGAACATGATCTCCACGAGCATCGAGCGGATGTTAGGGGTTTGATTGCTTCTCCAATATCTCCACAAGCGGATGCCAGGGGTTTGATTGCTGCTCCAGAAGCCAAATCGCAGGCGAATCGGACTCCAAAAACTGCCATTGCTTGAAATCAAGGGCGAACAAGAGCTCTCGAAGATACCCTTGCTAGAAATCATAGGCGAATGGCTTTACAAGAACCACCATCCCTAAAAATCGGGGGCAACTGGTGCATCCAAGGCATATTTAACTGGCGAAAATCACGTTTTCCACTATTTCTCCGAGATACGGTTTTGGCTAACTCGGTTTTGAATATTTTTAAAAAATAATTAGTGGGCTATTAATATTAACCCTCAAAAACTTCTTTTATATAAAAATTCGCCCCAAAAAAAAATTGGAAACCTTCTAAATTTGCCTTTGGGCTAAATTTCACCCCTAAAATCATCCCTGCAAAATAAATATAAAACCCCTTAGAAATTTGAATATTTCAAGAAAATATCTCCAAACATTTTATGGTTGGAAATTTGATAATTAGTAAGATTCATCAAGGTTTCTACACTTTAAAAAAAATTATGGATCCTTAAAATTTTCCTTAACGGAGTAAGCAACTTGAAAATTGAAAGAAACTATCTATATATATATATATATATATTTAAAACCTACTGATAGAGAGACAAAATAAGTCATTGTGCAAGGAAATGAAACCACATAAGGAGAGGGGATGATATGGAGTAACCCTAAGAAATCAGAAAGTTATGTACATGCACTTTGCCATTTTTTACTCTTCAATCAATTTAATCAAAACTTGAACCAACAAAATCAATCAATAGCTCCATGAAAGTCCTTGTCTAATCGCTGGTTATGAGTTCTTCTATGTTTGTGGACATGAAATCACTCAAGCATGTCACAATGAATACTAACACCCACTTGTCATATTAGCCATAAGTCCAGATAGTGTCCGTAGGGTTATGTGATGACTTTATTAAATCATTATGTTGCCTTTGTGTGGGGATCCCAATATGTCCCGTTTTTCTCCTTGTAGTTAATTTAATTGGATTACAACAAACTATAACAACTAAAGAAAACATGCAAATAGCGTCTTCCTGCAACTTTTGTCCCATTTTTTGGCATTCACAATACAATCAAGGAGTTGTATGCTTGGGACTCGAAACATTTTTTTTGAATTATTATATTCCACTAAGTTGACTCTTTTTTGGCTTTGCTTGTGCGTTGTATGTGCATAATTAACTACGTTGTGACGAGCTAAGAATGCACCCTTCTATGGGTAGCTAGAAGCAAGAAACAAACTATGTAAAGATATTGATAAATATGATGAATTTTAAAATTTATTTTATTCTCCATTTGATTTTGTTATAATCGGTGATGTGAAATACAGTTAAAAATTTTCGTTAACCGTCTTGTTTGAAGGGTAGATTTATCATTTAAACATTTTTTTGAAGGGTAATAAAATTTCTAAAACGTCATTATTTTACTAGTATCATATTTGATATTACTAGTATTATTAATATTTTTCATATATTAAATTAGTGTTATTTCTATTCTTTTCTATTGCAAATTTCCAAATTGGATTGTTTTTTCATAGAAAAAGAAAAGCTCATTTAACTCAGTGATGTTTCCAATTCCATTACTTTTTTTATTTTTCTATTATTACAAATTACAATGAGCATGAATCTTTATCTACATTATACATACTACAAATTTCAATGCTCAATTATCATTGTCCATTGAAGTTGGAAGTTCCTGGAAATTGGAAGCTAGACTCGGGAATCGGGATTGAAGTTGGTGCAGCTACATCTAAAGTCTTGGAGTCTGGACTCTTGAGACATAACTTTCGAAAACATTATCACTATTCATAGGTAATTCACAGCTCCATCTATAAATTCTTTTTTATAGATTATTTTTGTAATCTAAAGTTTATTTTCCAGAAAGCTTCTATGTTAAGACCACAATTTATTTATTATGTTCCTGTAAACCGCATTACAGCATACAAGCCTTCCTCTGCACCACTTTCACCCTACATGCTCCTCTGTTTTCCTGCCCATTACAGTCTCGGGGAGTCGGGAGTAGGCCATATACACAGTTGTCTGGATTCTGGAATGTTTGAGTGTTCTTATCAATGTAATGTAACGGGTCTGCTTGGAATGTTTGAGTGTTCTTATCAATGTAAAGTAACGGGTCTGTCTGGAATGTTTGAGTGTTCATATCAATGCTCGTTTTTATGTGGTTTCTTTCTCTGCTTATGTCGATGTTACTAGTTTTAGGGATCGGGGGCGAGGTGGAATATGGTATGCTAAATGCTGTTTAAACCTTTGTTGGTGAGACTGCTCCTTCTTTTCCTTGGTAAACTACTGGTTTTAAATTGGTTGGAGAAAATGTAGCTGGTCCTAGATCTACTAGACAATCCGGACAAATTCCATCATTGGTAGTGGTAAATTGAACGGATGTATAGTATCTTAGCTAAACAATAAAGGGATGCACAATCTTTGTCAGGACTCAGAAATTCACAATATCTCTTTCAGCTTTTATGTACTCATCGAGTCATCCTGTTTCCTCTTCTCAGAATTTTGTCTTTGCTATCATTTTGCAAGAGACGAATTTTTCTCAAAGTAGAAGCTATCATTTTGCAAGAGACCGATTGCAAATAGAACACCGAGGACTTAGAGAAATGGTTATCTTTTATTAAATTCTTCACTAGCGAGATTGCTCTCAGCGATTTTCTCATCATCCACGCAGCAAAACCCTCAACGATCTGCACCTAGTCTCTAGCGATCTGCGCCCTTCAACAAATTAAAGTAAGAAATATAGAACAACTGATCTTTCCCAATTTCTCACCATGACCACTAGTTGCATCCTCATTCTCAGCTTGACTGATAAAATGTTCAAACATTCGAACTATCTCTTCCACTACATACAAACCTCCTTGTAGAATCTTAGCAGCTAATGGGCCTTCTGTCATTAGTATATCTTTGATAAGATAAAGACCCATTTCAAGAGCCTCACAATTATGCCGCACCTCTGTTTCGGCTTCACGGAATTGCTCCTCGCTAAGATTTGTGATCTCATCTGATGTCTCTATTTCTCGAGTGACGCAGATATTTACAGAATTAATCAACATTTGTGACTTAAGTGGATCGAAAGATGAAGTTTTGATCCAGCTTCTTTGCAGAATGGAAATCCCCTAATACAGATCTTCACTGCTGATATCCTTTACATTCGTCTCAGACAAATTCCTTATAACAATCATATTACCCATAATTTCCACAATATTTTCGTAAAAAAAAATTCCGAGTATTTCTTCAACTTCAGCACCCATTTCAAGAAAAAATTTACAAAACATTCGCAACATAAGGGATTGGACTTTCATATAAGTTTCGTTATATTGAAAAATCCGGTTGATCATTTCGTAATACCCCAAAATCATGACAATTTCCTTTGGTTTGTCTGCATAATGTAAGTCTAATGTTTTCAGGCCTATAACATCAATCGCTCTGGTGATTTCCTTACAGACATCCCATGCAACTTCTTTAGTGTCCTTTTCTATTGAATCGTCCCTCAGAATTTCAATCATTTGATAAATAACTTCGTTCAAATATCTGATGCCATGTAAAGATCTGGACGTTTCTATGTTCTTAGAATCAAACTGACAGTACAGGCGCAATAGATTGATTTTCTTCCACATTGTTGAACACTGTTTTTTTATTGTCAATTGTTCTAAGAAAGGTTTAAGCAATATGTCGAAATATGTTTGATCCTTGAATGAAAATGATAGCCCTCAGATTGTCCATTCTTCACCTCACAACCAACAAAAAGGTCAAGCCTCTACTCATCTGAACCCTAAAGCAACTCTTGGTTCCATTCGAACTCAAAATTTCGCCTCTTTTCTTCAACAGGCCTGTCGAAATCACCATGAGAACTCTTTATGGAACCCCCACTTCATATACTTCATCTTTTCCTCAATGAATTACACACAGCATGGCTAAATTCAGTACCCATGTTCCACAACAAGCGCCAGTTACATCCACTGTTATTGATATGGAAAAAAAAAAAAAAAAAAAAAAAATTGAATTATCTCAATGAAAATTAAGAAAATTTAATTATTAAAGGGTAAATTTTTTGACAAGACTTCATTATCGACAGGTAAAAATTTAAACAAAACGTTTCACGACGGATGATATATACACCCAAAACGTCAAAAAAAAAAGTTTGACGAATACAATAAAAAACCAAATTCCAGCACTGGTTATAATATGTCATTTTTATGCCGAAGGCCTTTATTAAGGGGACGGTCCCTGTGGAGCTTTCGTCTATCAAGCTCCTATCCGGAGCCGCCCCCTGTCCACAATTAATAAGAAGTTATGCAAAATAAAAATAATACTTAAAGAGACTAACTACTCGCACACGCATGCATTTTTAAATGAATCAAGCCTGCACACGCATGCATTTTTAAATGAATCAAACCTGCACATTGAACGTTGAACGCTGTCTACTTGACTAAAAAACTTCTGTAACACACGCAGCTTCTCCATTTATCCGTGTTGAAGTCTGAAGATAATGTTGACCCGAAGGTTGCACTGTATCAGATATGACCACCGACAAGCCACCGATGATTCGAGACTTCACCGTAGTTTCAGGACATCACCGAAATTTCTAGATCACCGCCTTGTCTATGGATGAGATCGCCTCTCTAAAAAGATTGCCGGAGGTCGCTGCTTGGCAACTGAAAGAACTGTTGACTGCGAAGTATCCACGGACAACAATGAACAGTTACTATTTAATAGTTATGGTGGAATATGTTTGCATCCTCAAGCGCTGGTGTTTGGAAAGAATGTGCAATGTGGAAGTCTATGCATAATTAATATGGTTGTTGAGAAAACTCGGTTGAAGCTGAAGAGTGTGTTTTTGGTTTGATTTCCTCTAACTTGTTTAGAATCCACATTTTAGCTGGTATGTATTTCTGCGATTTGTGACGAGTAAAGCAGTGTAATGTGAATATGATGAGGATTGAGGATATTGACAGTTGGGGATAAGTTGCCTAAATGATGAAATGTGTTGTCCGTTGGTTCAGAGTCTCAATGTGAGCAAGCCTCGAGAGGTTTTGAAGTTTAAGAAGGTAAGTGCATTATCAAAATTATGTTGGGTAGAAGTGAAATTTTTAGAGAAAGAAAAATGGATTTTATTATACCTTTACCTTTGATGGAAAGAACTCTGAAGAATGGATATATGGAGTTGAATCTGCTTTAATAGATGTTTATTATTTAGTAATTGGCATTGAGCTTGCCCGTACAAATGAAGAGGAAAGTTTAAAACATTGGGATAAAAGAAATCAGTTAGCTGGAGCTCTTTTAAAATGTTGTGTGGCTGATAATTTCTTTCAAGAAATTAAATATTTCAAGGATGGTATTGAGATTTGGAAAACTTTAAAATCATTTTATAAGAATACATATGAGTTCAAGAAATTGGTTGAGCAAGAAGATGTCATGAAGTTAAAGGAACAAGTAGCAACCCTTAAAAATTTAAATGAAAGGTTAATTAAGGAGGTTGCAAAACTAAGAAAAGAAAACACAAGCTTAAAAGAGGATAATGAAAGTTTACAAGAAAAGAGGGAAAATATTACAAATAGTAATGTGGGATTGATCAAGAGGGTTGAAGAAATAACAAATGAATTAATAGCGAAAGATGAAATGATGAAAGAAATGAAAGTTAGAGAAATGAAAAAGCAAAGTGTTGATGCACAAACAATGACAGATTGTGTAGAAGAAATAGAGTTAAAAGAGCAATGAAAAGAAAATTGGTCTCTTTAAAAGACATACTAAGGGTATCGGTTCCAAGCTACTTCAAAAGATGGGATATAAAGGAAAGGGGCTAGGAAAATTTGAGCAAGGAAGTATAGAACCTATTGATATTGAAAGTAGACCTAGATATATGGGTATTGGATACAATTCTTTCAATGATGATAAGGTTAAGAAATGTTCAAATGAGGATGTTTCTACAAATGATTCTTCTAAAAATTGTCATGCAGGTGAAGGTGTTAATCATGGACAAAAGCAAAGACATGGTGTATTTCAAAAGTCAAAATACAATACATGTAAAAATTATCTACAAAAGAGATGGACATATTTGTGGCATGGAGTTGAATGGAATCTGAAGAAAAATGTTTTTCATAAGCACTATGGATGGATAGATGTTCCACAACTAAAAATGTGGAGTGCATAAGTGAGAAAAACACATTATTGGTCTCATTCAGTTGTGCGGGTTTATGATAAAGGAAAAGTGACAAAACAGATTTGATAAAGAGTTTTTGCCAAAGTTCAATATCGAAGCCGATGTCTACTATCAAATGTGTGCTTATTTCCCCCTGTTATACTAAGAGCAAATGGAAATGTATATGCAAAATGGATAGTGTAAAGACCTCAAAAAGGTTGATGTAAATGTTGTGTCTTAATATGTTGTAAATGGGTACATAATTAGCCATAAGACCCAAAGTGGCAGGCCTGATCCATATTGTTGTATCAAATCATTTTCATGTAAAATTTGTTCTATGTGGTCAACATTAAGGGGAGGTGTTGAAGATAATGTTGACCCGAAGGTTGCACTATATCAGATATGACCACTGACAAGCCAACGATGGTTCGAGACATACGACCCAAAGTGGTAGGCCTGATCCATATTGTTGTATCAAATCATTTTCATGTAAAATTTGTTCTATGTGGTCAACATTAAGGGGAGGTGTTGAAGATAATGTTGACCCGAAGGTTGCACTATATCAGATATGACCACTGACAAGCCAACGATGGTTCGAGACTTCACCGAAGGTACAGGAAATCACCGAAATTTCTAGACCACCACCTTGTCTACAGTATCTAAGGAACATTCAAGAAGATTATGTAAAATCTATAAATGAGAATTCAGTAAATGGAAATTGCATGGCAGCAAAGGGTAATGCCATCAGTGTTTGTAATTCATGTGTGTGTTTAATATCTGTATGTTCAATTTTTGTTTTCTAATAATCCGAATGAGGCTATCCGCTTCTCCATGTGAACTATCCACATGGTCACAATTGATAATTTTTTCATTTTTCAGGAAACATTATATGAATGTAATTTTCATCCAAAATTCCTAAGCGTAAGATCATCAAGCAACTCATGCAAAGGTACTGAAGGAACATCTTCACCATCTGCCATAGACGTTGTATGAGTACATTGGAGCTAAAATCTGGCGATATTCTGGTTGCAACTGCTCCTCGTTCTTCGTTCTTCACGTCTGTTTTAAGTTGTTTAAAACTGGGCAAAGAACTTGTGGGCGAAACGAAATGAAAACATGTGTTTCCTAAATTCCCAATTGCTCGAGCTATCATCTAGACGACATTGTATGCAAATGAACCACAAAACCCAAATAAATGAATCATCGAAAGTATTGAATTGACCGCCTGCGTCCATACATAATAAACTGAATTAAAAATAAAATCATATTTAAAAAATAATCATAACAATAGCTACATAATAGAACAAAATACCACATTTTACTTTTTTTTTTATTTTTTTTAAAGAAAGTTAGCCTTCTTAAAACCCTAGAATTATCTAAGAATAACAATATGAAAAAGAATAACCAAACCAACAATCCAATCACGTTGTGTGAATAACAATATGAAAAAAATAACCAAACCAACAATCCAATCACGTTTGTGTATTTGAATGGTTGGACTTTCAAGACACCGACATATATATATTTGCAATGCAAGGCAAGGCAATAACCCTTATCGTGCCCTTATCCTTTTCATGCCACTTGCTAATTCATTGTGTACATCTTTATGCACTTTACACGAAGTATTGTGATATGGTGTGTAAAGGAAGCAAGTGAACTAAACTTATTCTTAGTAGGTTGAATATGTACATGGTTTTGTACATATGCATTGATGTTGGCGAGAATAATTTTATTTTAATGTTTGTGTAGTTTGGGTAGGTTAAAGGTTTTAATATTATTATATTTGAAAAATAAAAATATATATTTTCTTTATGTTTAATAAAAAGATGAATATTTCAATGTTCCCTAAGGTTTCGGGATGGCGGGATTACGTGGGAGCGGGGAGATGCACATTTAGGATGCGTGGAGACGATCCTCAAATTTTACGAAAATTAGGTGGAGACGGGAGACGTCAAAGTCATAAAAATTCTAAAAATATAAAAAATATGAAAAATATAAATCCCAACAATAAAAATTCATCCCATGCAAATAAGTAAATTACTAAATACTACATTCATCATTGTGCAATTATGCAATTTAATTCAGAATATGATAAATTAATAATGCAAACACATTACATGATTCATCATGATTATATATGATTATCTAGATTCCTAGAAGGTTTGGAGTTTCGTTCAGGACGCCCATAAAGTTCGCCGCAGTTTCGGAGTTTCGTGCGGGACGCCAATAAGTCCCCAATTGATGTACTGGAACTTATATTATATAGTAAGCATCGCAAATTGGGCCATATTTCATTGTCAAAAGCAAATTTTTTTGTTGAGATTTGTAGTTGAGATTTTATAGAATAGTGAAAAGGCCAATTAGTTGAGATTTTATAGAATAGTGGAAAAAATTAAGAGATAAGTACGAGTAGTTTATTTGATCTTTAAAAATTAATTGATTTAATTATCTAAAAGATTAAAGAAGAAACATTTCTAAATTTCATAATACATGTCTTTTTCCTTTCACTATAATGAGTTTTCAATATTTACGTCGAAGGAAGGCATTGTTTAAGGGAGCGGTTCCTTTAGCCGCTTCGTCGTCTATCCGCGGCCTATGAGGAGTCGCCCCATGTCATACCAATAAAGACCAAATATTATGACTACTTTCATTTAATATAGGTGGGATATATCCCAGTGAAAAAGGTGTGAGGTAAGCCTTTAATTTATGGTCTTGGCCTTGGAGGAGCGAGAAGATCTTGATTGTTGGAGGAAACTTTCTGTGTATCGGTTTATGTTTAGACCACAGGCCATTACCAAAATCCAGATATTTATCCTTGAGTAGATTAGAGATTATTCTTGGGAAGAGTGGGAGTTGCTAAATTTGCTTTAGAAGTTTTTATTCTGGTTGTTGCTGGAGTCCATAGATTACAACCATTTTTAGTTGCATTTTCATTCCTATGGACACATTAGAAAATGTTCGAATTTACAGTGAAATTTAATCTTTTCAATGGAATTTAAGTTACATTTTTTGAGAAATTAGGGAGTTGTAGGCAATGATTTTTCAGGGATAAAATATAATTCGATTTCTTAGTCAACCTATATTTATATTTATAGATCAGGTTAAATAGCGAAATATCCTACCAATATTAAATGAAAGCAATTAAATGATTCCTTAATATCCCAACGAAATAATGAAGTAATAACGAAATATCCCATATGGAATAGGTATACGGTTGTTACTTCCTTCCTTTCTTAGGATCCAGCTTCCCAATTGCAAGTTATTGGACAGTTTTAGTCTATCGCCACCGTGTAAGTTGGGAAAGGCGGAATCCGATGAGAAAGTTGTCGAGGAACTCATGGAAAGGAAGGCTAACGGTATGGAACATGTGGAACTGCTTTACACGGTTTAAAATCTCTCGTATTGGAACATTCTTTTATAACTATTGATAAACATGGCAGACTATCGTTGCCTTATTATAAAGACGTTCAATAATTCCATTCTCTTCTTTACTTCAGTACTATTTGGACTATATAATTAAGTAATATTTTGATAGCACCATATTCAATCATGCAATTATTTTAATGTTTAATTATAATGACACATTGAACTAAAACACGCATATGTCAAAGAGGAACAAGGATTTCATAGCGGAAATCTTAAAAAAAATTAACAAGATATTTTATTTTAACACTCTTATGGGTACAATGACATTTTAAATGGTTTTCAAATATAAAATATGAAATATTACTTAAACTAGAGAAACTCAGGGATCATCACGATTCCAAATGGCTTGGGCATTTACAAGAAACAAATCCCCTTCAAGATGGCTTGGGCATTGACAATACATAAATCCCAAGGATTGACATTAACAAGGACAACCATTGACATTGGTAATAATAAACGTCATTTAAGGGGTCGGTTCCTTCGTCGTCTATCGACATCCTAAGAGGAGTCGCCCCCTATCATCAATCAACAACGCATTTCCACACAACAACTTGTGAACTAAAAGGAACAAATCAATTCATTAGTCTTGTATGGCTTTATAGTAAGTAGCATGGTCATTATTCAGTTATTAATGACCCAGATGTTCAAGATTTCAATTGAGATATCAATAATGACAATATTGGTGCTTGGAGATATGAAAATCAAGACCAGTCGAGGACTCAAGAAAGGGTCAAAAAACATATCACCCTGCATGCAATGATGCTCTGTTGAACATCCATAATCCTAGCATACTTCAAACATGGCGAGCAAATGTGGATTGCCAACCAGCGCTCTCATGTTATGCTTCCAAAGCAGAAGGAAAATATAATACCTACCATCATATGCTGACTAAAATCACAACTACATCATCTCCACAGGACCCAGCCTCATATGCCTACCGTCACTTTTTCTCAGAAGAAATTGTTGACCGAGACATCATGCTCAAGAAACTTTCCATATGTTGCAAAAATTACCCCTTGTCACATGCAGTTGGGCCTTCACCAAACTAAATGTTGGTCGCCAAGTATTTCACCGTTTATCTCTTGAATCGGGTGACTGCATACTTGCAACGCCCTTGCAAATCCTTCCAACATTGGACCTCTTCTTTCCTTATAGACCTTGCACAACAATGGTCATATAACCAGGGACGCAAAACTGGAAAGTGGAAGAAAATAATTGCCACGCACTACAACATTAGAAGGAATGTGAATTGCACCATCGTTTTCCTTCAGCCGCTATGCAAAGATGAAAAACACTTCATATGTCTCACTTTGAAAAAAACAAGAGGCACACCTTCATTCTCTATCCCTTTCACGCTTAAAATTGCAATCCTCAATCCCTGCACTCTACCTACCAAGTGAAAATACCAATCTTGGTTTCCAATATATTTAGAGTGAAATTTGATCACAACCTAGCCCTTTATTGTTTTACCCACATATGTATACTTTTTCATATGACAAATTAATGTACAATTCATTTTACTTGCCATCGATTACATGGGTTTCTATTTATTGCTTGTTAGTACTTGCAACAGAGTTTTCCTTTCAATTTTATCGACTATTATCCCCACCATAAATTAGCTAGACTTGCTTTCAAACAAAAATTTTATTGTCTACGTACACACAACTTTCTTTCATTTTACAACATATTGAATTTCTTGTCGGTGTTTCATTTCCCCCGCTTTGAGGGTATGCTAGTTATTATTGGTTGTGATAACATTTCAAGACGACAACATTGATTAAGGAAATTCTATTGGCATTCATAGCAATAATGTTCTTTCTACATCTAGCATGCAACCCATTGCAACAAAAATATCGATGAGTTATTCATAAAGATATTCCACGTACATATTTTTTCATCATTGTGAGATATCCATTGTGTTTTTATTCAGCTATATTTTTCAAATATATTTGTTTTTTAGGATGTCATATTCTTTTGTTATTGGTGGTCCAACAATCATCCAAATATGTTTCATTCTCTTAGCATCTGATAAATATGCTATTATTGCTCTAATAAAAATATTTAATATTATATAGACTATTAAAGTATCCATTGGCCCACATCGAATCTATTGAAATAAAGCCATGTAGAAACTATTCATGAGATCAAACTTAGTATCTTTTCAATAGAGATTAATTAATTATTTATTGTCGATGTTTCATTTCCCTCGTTTTGGGGCATGCTAGTTATTATTGGTTATGATAACATTTCAAGACAACAACATTGATTAAAGAAATTCGATTGGCATTCATAGCAATAATGTTCTTTCTACATCTAGCATGTAACCCATTGCAACAAAAATATCGTTGATTTATTCATAAAGATATTCCACGTACATATTTTTCCATCATTGTGAGATATCCATCGTGTTTTTATTCAGCTATATTTTTCAAATATATTTATTTTTAGGATGTCATATTCTTTTCTTATTGGTGGTCCAACAACCATCCAAATATGTTTCATTCTCTTAGCATCTGATAAATATGCAATTATTGCTATAATAAAAATATTTAATATTATATAGACTATTAAAGTATCCATTGGCCCACATCGAATCTATTGAAATAAAGCCATGTAGAAACTATTCATGAGATCAAACTTAGTGTCTTTTCAATAGAGATGAATTAATTATTTATATAGGTCTAGTGATTTGTATTTTTTTATTTTAATGCATTTCCAATCTCTTCTTTTCATTTTATGTATATATTTGTTTTCATGGAATTGGCACCATGGACCCAAAGGCTAGTGATATTAGTATATATCGACTTTATAAGACTAATTTTCTTGTACAATTGAGATCTTTGTACAAGTTTCTTATTATTCATTTTCTTTAATTTTGTTATTCTAATTCTTTTACTTATAAGATAGGTTTAATGAAAAGCATGAGGTATGAAATTGTTATATGAATTTATAGCAATAGGTACATTATCTAAAAAAAAGCATTGCATTCCTTTATATCAAATAAATCATGTACAGATTACATATCTGTTACTTCCATATTATACTTTAAAGATGTAATGTATATAAATTATTTCAATTCTTGTTCAAGTTTGTTGAATTCTTAACTGATTAACAATTAAGGTAGAAATATATTGAACTATACACACACAAATCTAAATTCTAATGTAACGTATATAAATATAGTTAATATTGCTATAAATTCAATTCAATCTTATTCATTTTCAATTTAATTGCTACAATTCTTGATGACTTAATTCCTTACTTAGTTTTAAAGGAAGTATCTTATTTTTGGTAGTGGTGTTATGGGTTGATTGCTACTATGATGGGTCGCATACTACTAATGATAACTCCTTGTTGTGTTTTCTAAAGACACCATGCCGTGACCATGCCATGGTCCATCATTTATGTGGTTTGGAATTTGAAACATGTTTATATGGATCATTTGTATTATATTAATAAACATTGTAGTGTTTCGTAATAATTCAAAAATAACAGAAAAAAAATGAAGTGAATTTTTGGAATTAAATTAATATGAATGCATTTTCTTCTTTGTTGATTTTAATTCATATGCTTACTTTTCAGCCTCACTGACATGTTTGTCGAACCAAATTTAGCTAGTTTGTATTTAATAATTTCTAGCTTTGTTGTTTATATCTTCTACGCACAAAGATTACACAGGTATTATGATATCAAAGATAACTCTATGAACCTAAGAAACTTTTTTATTGATGGTAGGATGAAAGTTTTAATTAGTCTTATTCTGAGCTTGGAAATAGTTAAGGTAAGCTTTAGTTATACAAATACCTACCAATTACTCTTTGATGTTATAGAACCAAAGTTGGTTCTAATCGTAATAATTCTAACTTTATTACTGTTATGCTCTCATATGGTTTTTGGAGTTCATGTTATCATTTTGGCTTTGCTAACCTCACTTCAACTCTTACTTTGTCTCTTCTAGGGGTTTTGGTTCAATGGGATTATCTTCTTATGCCTCTATTATTTCAACCTTTGTTGTTGGATTAATATCTGGGAATGCCATTTTCAATTCAATATCCATAGCTATAACTTGGTGTTTCAAATCCATAAGTGCAACAATGACTCTATCTTTGTGCTTGCTCCTTGATAAAGACATGTTTCTTTAGATAATAGTAAGCAAAGGCAAGGACTTGCTACTATGCAACTCATCTTATTAAAAATATAAAAGTTTCTAAAATTTAATAAAAAAAAGGGTTTTAAAATTTAAATCAAAATTAGAAAAGGGTTGTTTCAAAGTTCTAAAGGGACTAAATCAAATGTATAAAAGAGAAAATAATTATTGAAATGTAATTCGATTTTTTTTATATTTAATGTATTAAGTATTATTTAAGAAATATGTTTTGGAAAAAAAAATTGTAAATGATGAATTCTACAAAGGATTTTGCTTTTTTTACTTTGGAAAAATGTCCTTGTATTAAGGAATTTTGCTTTTTTTACTTTGGAAAAATGTCCTTGTATTATGAGACAAGCAGTCAAGTGTGAACTTCAAGAGTTGCACGTGTTCAATGATTCAATGCTGGTGATCAATTGTATGTTGGGCGTAGCTGAGGTAAAAAATAATGGATTAGTTCCCTTGCTGAAACAATTGAAGCAAATCTATGAGTATCTTCCCTCGATGCACTATAATTATATCTTTCGATAGCTAAATACTATGGCTGACAATTTGTGAAAGCAGGGACAGGTGCTACATTCGGGCTCTCTATGTTTGAAAGAATTCCAAAGGGTACCTTTGCGGGCCCTGTGGATTTCTCATTAGCAAACTTTTGTGGTAAATTATAGACTACGAATCTCTAGATATATTTGTAATGATGGATGTTAGGTAGCTGTAATTGTTTTATGGTGGTTGTTTTTTGAATTATAAAAGACCTCTTTTTGTTGGTCAATCTGATACTTGGCAAGGGCAGTAAAGATTGTATTCTCTGATCTTAATTGAATAAAAATAAATTTTTTAGGAAAAAATTAAAAATAACAATGGAAAATTAACATTCTCTCCCATAAAACTTAATACTATATTAAGAAGAAAAGTTTTTACTTATGTAAAATTATACCATAATACTAAACTTATACCTCCATTTCTCTTCCATAGAATATTGCTTTAAATGGAGAAATTTACAGATTTAAAAGGAAATGACTTTAGATTCACCTAATGGAATAGATGGTCAGAACATGTGTCAAAAGGTGAGTATGTAAAAAAGTATGTCCGATGACTTCCAAGCACTCCAGGTGACCAGCTGAGTAATATTGGAATGGATCAGTTATTTTTTTTAAATAAATTAAAATAACATAACATGAATATGAATATGACTAGCATGAATAATATTGGAATGTACCTGTTATTTTTAAATAAATTAAAATAACATAATATGAATATTAATATGATTAGTATAATTAATTTGTGGCTGAACGTAGATAAACATCACAAGAAATCAATCATACTGTGATTCTATGGTATTTATATTAATTTTGATAAACATAAACCAATGCCATGATTAACAACACCACAAAATTTAAGCAACGTCATCTTAAGACAAAAATTAATGAGGTTTGCACAGCTCGATGGACGTCCTATCAGTTATCAAGAATCACCTGGGTTGCTTATTATCCCATGAAACTATACAAGCCCTTCAACATTTCAAAAAAAACCGAAATTCATATGATATCTTACAGATTTTTTTCATGAAGATTTGGAAATGAAATTTGTTCTTATTTGAACAGAAATTACAGCCTTTTAAGTTTGAAGCTTGTACTCACTTTTCCATACAGTTTCCAAACTTCTTTTTTTTAATTTTGTAATGTTCCTGAATACCGGCCATGCAATGCCTAATACCATGAATACCACATCTAGCACCTCTAACGTGCCAAATGAGATGATCGCCATGGCTGCCTCAGATGAAATAGTTTCACCACTAACGTGACAAAGGTTATTGCAATGCTTATGAACGTGCAGGGAGCGCCCCCATTTTATAGGTTGTGTTACTAGAATACAGTTCTTGAAATTAAATTCAACACTTTCCTCGATTGAATTGTCAATAAGAGAGATCGAACATTTTTTTAAACGATTATTAGATCTAGACAGATTTAATTCAGTAATTTATTTTTGAATCAAGGACATATCTACAGTAGAATGCAAAAATATTTTGATAATTCTCCTTTACCTGAGCCCTTAGGTCCGAGCATTTGAACCAGGATTTGATACCAAATGTAGAGATCCTACAAGGACCCACACTAAGACCACTATATAATTATATACATCTTAAAATCTAGTAAATATATAATCTAATAAACAACATTTTTCTTTAAAAACAACCACAGATTTATGATCTAAACAATAGAATTATAAAAACGAAAGCATATCTAACATCTAAGCATATGTCCTTTTTAAATTTAAAACATTACATTGCTATGTGAAACAATCAAAGATAACTAAAATAATGACTTATATCAACCTGAGACCTCTTGTCGCATTTTGTGGAAGGCTACCAAAGATTGTCAAAGTCCTACCGCAAGTCCTTGCTTCGATTTTCAAATGTCGAATGCCCACCAAAAACCACCTTACCGCTCCCAAAAGGTCCTCTTATTCCCTTGAGACCCCCCATCCACAATGGGGTTGAATGTAAGAAATCACTAGCATATTCAAGGTACGTAGATTGTGACTAAGAGGCTCCCAACCTTGTTCGTACAATGATGAACCAAAATCTCAATAGTCACCATGTAAATTCAGCATAATCTATGCCATCCAACCATAGGGTAAAAGATATGAAAGAATCATGCTCTCTCCTTCTCTTTATATCCTTCCGAACTTGCCACATATCTCACACATGCATAATTCTGAATTTTAATTTATTTTTTATTTTATTATTCACCGACCTAGTGTCACTTTTCTCCTCATTCATATTTTTCTAATTTTTAATTTGAGATTTACTCACACTTAATCTCCTATTTATTCTCTCAAATGATTCCCTCAATTTCTCCTAATTGTGTGTGTGCATGTGTTTACTAATACTTGAATTAATTTATTTTCTCTCTTTTCTTTATTCACAAATTCATATATATTTGCAATTAATAAATTATGATATTTTTATTCACACATAATTCAATTAAAATATTTTTCTATTTCTTTTAAAACACACTTTCTTACCCCCCTTTAGTGTTTTATTTTTATTGTCGTGTTCTCATTGCAACGGGCATATTAAGGGTTCCATGCTCCACCTATGCCCTTCAAATATCCCTTTCATAGTGGGGATTTGTACGATGACTGAGATGTTGTTAACTTAGTCTGACTGACCCTGTTGAGAGACTAATGGTTCTTGGGGAAGAAGGCCAAGTCCTTGGGAATGATTGCCAATCAGTCCACATTAGGTAACGGGGATGAATTGGGCCTCCTCCCATTCATCCCCGTTACCTAATGTGGATCGATTGACAATCATAATCCAGTACTTGCACATAAAACATTGTGCGCATCTAATCATTCTAAATAAAAACATAATATATCAATTTATATCAGGTCAACATCACTTGTCATGGATACTCTAACACAATCCAGAGTCTACATAGTATGGACACAACCTTGTGTCACATGTACCTAACGTTTCCTGTCACACTCGACAACCCATCAAAATTACATGCTATACATAAACATATATGCATTCTTTTAATCATCACTTCGTAATCTCATGGGATTATAAACCTTTGATCATCATCAAATCATCGTTTATTTAATTTATGGAAATATAAACATATATACATCATCAACCCATTATTTCACAATTTCATAATGTTAGAATATTAAAAACCCATGTAGACTTAGGATATAGAGTGTTAATCATTATAATACTTTCCTAGGTGTTTTGACTAGGTAGTTGGCCACCTATTACCTCTTTTGGCTCACTCTTGCCATCATTATCCACAGGAGCACACTTAGAAAGATTCTAGATAAGATTCTAGTACTTTTATGACTATCATGAATTAGTAAGAGCACTTTCCTGCCTTTACACAGTTTTGTCCTACTTTTTCTTCTTTTCAGTGGATAAGGATAAAGCTAGGTGCTTTTATGGACTTGGCAAGCTGTCTTCTTTTTTTTCCAAGTCAACCTCAATCTTGTTCTCACCAAAATCCATCATCACATTCCTTTTTCATCACTCATTAGCTGTCGTACCTGATTTATCCAATTCGTGAGGTCCTTGACTGATTTGGAAAGTGATTTTTCCACCTTGGGGTTTTTTAGATTTTAGTAAGCCTTCCTTTTGTGAGCTTTTCAAACTTGCCTCCAAGGCATTTGAATTCTCCCTTGAGGATGTATTATATATTGTATTCTAACTGTTGAATAATATAGAGATGATATTTACATCACTTGAGTTCTCTCTCTCATGGTTCTGCTTCAATATTTTTTCTTATTTTTGCATATCTCTGAATAAATTCTTGTGAGGATTTCTTTGCTTCTAGATCTTGGCTTATTATAATTCTATCATGGTCTTGAACCTAGTTTAGAATTCCTACATGGTATCAGAGCTTGGGGATCTCTCGATCAAATTAGTCTTCCAGTATAAGATTTCAGATATTTTGTTTTGCAGGTACTGAAGATCAAAAGAAAAAAATCTATTATTGAAGAAAAACTCAAATCTTTCCATCTCTCATCATTATTCTCCTCTCATACTTCAGATATTGGGGATCCTTTTCCATTCATTGGTGTGCACGAAGGTGATCTAATGGTTATTTGGAATTCCAATATACAATATGGGGTTGTTAGTTTCCCTTTCACTTCGACTATCTGTGCTCCTGCTAGTTCCTACATGGCTGCTAGCACAATTTCTCAAGAAGTTGGAGACACCTTCTCTCATATGTCTTCTTATACGAATTCTGAAGATCATCATCCAGTTGTTGCAGCTCATACACACTCAGAACCTCTCTTTGATTTTCTTTTTTGGTATGTTATTGGATGCTATAGAGGCAGAATTACATTTTGGAGTGGTTGGATTCGCTCTCTTTGTAATGATTTTGATCCACTGCATGATTATGATGGCACCTACTCTCAGAGTTGCACAGAAGATAGAGGACATCATCAAGTCTCATTTGGACCCGATCTCAGGAAGTTCAAGTCTGGTGAGAACCAACATTCGCTCTACTATCATTGGATTTTAGTTGCTCTACATGGCTACACTATCCATCATGTAGTTGTTTATGTTCATGATTAAGTTGAGCACGACACATTCCACTTCTTCCCAAGAATAAGATTCCTCTAGACATTTGACCAAGTTATCACCTGCTTGGATTTTGGAGAGACTTATTATGGTGTATTCCATGTTGATTTTGAGGGGAGACTTTCTTCCCAAGTGGTTTTCCTTCTTTCCTCACCTACATGGACTAATAATTTTTTGTAAAGGGTGACCATAGGCCATAGTTTCCTGGGCCCTCATCATATTTTACTCACTCTAAGTCAGGCTTAAGGGGGGGTGTTAGAATGTTAAAAACCCATCTATACTTAGGATATAAAGTATTAATCATTTTAATACTTTCCTAGGTGTTTTGAATAGGTAGTTGGCCACCTATTGCCTCTTTTGGCTCACACTTGCCATAATTATACACAGGAGCACACTTAGAAATATTTTGGATAATATTATGTTGCTATTATGGTTGTTCTGAATTAGTAAGAGCACTTTCCTGGATTTACACAGTTTTGTCTGTTTTTTCTTCTTTTCAGTGAATAAGGATAAAGCTAGATGATTTTATGGACTTGGTGTAAAATTAGTCACAACAGATCTAATGAACAAGTAAATCAATCACAATAGATGAAACTCAGAAAATATGGTGTAAACTGTGCAAAAGCATGCATCAGTGCTCTATATCCCAATAAGGGTGAAAATACAATACAATACTGTCACAATGAGTGAGCAATTCGAATTGCCTAAGGAGGTCATTCGAATTAACTGAACGGCATAGCTTCGCTCCAACTAGGAGTCCTCATCATCAATCAATGGTGGTCATCAATGCACAAGTCACTGTCAAACTGAGTCTAACTGAGTCTAACTAAGTGTAATAAGTGTAACTGATGGTAAGTGGCACTAATCTAGGGATGGAGGCTCAGTGGAGGGCGCATGAGGGCTTAACTACACTCAGAACTGTCAGTCATGTCTCATCGGAGGTCAATCAGAGTGATAATATCAGTTATGGGTCAATCGGAGGTAAATCAGAGTGATAATTGAAGTGTAACTGGACTGGTAGGTGAGAAAGGAGCCCTTCTTCAGTGGAAGGTGAGAACTGGGCGCATGACAGGCTAGGAGGGATAAATCTGAGTGGAAAGTAACTCCCGAGTGTTGGGAGACTAAGGACTAGGTGTTGGAGGTACCATACTGATGACTGGGTAGCATGCGGGTGCATGCATGCATTCATAATGCTTGCATGCATGCAAAATGCATGCAAAGTACAAAATTGAATGATGAGATATCCTAACACCCCCCCCAAGCTATACTATGATGTAAAAAATAAATGCAGGGCCCTGGTTACTGAGACCAAAGGTCACCCCAATACAATAATCCAAAAAAATGTTGAAATAAGCTAAGTGAGGAAAGAGGGAAAACCCAGTGGGAAGAGAGCCCCCCCTCAAGCTAAACATAAAAATGGATCTAATTTGTCTCCACCATGATGGAACTCACCCCCAACAGTGAACGGAGGTAAGAGAACTTCTTCTCAGTGAAGCTCTTGGTGAAGATGTCTGCAATTTGCTCATCGGTAGGGCAATATTGCAGAATGATGGTGCGATCATGCACCAACTCTCGAATGTAGTGCATATGAATCTCAATGTGTTTGTTCCTCTATCGCTGAACTGGATCGGAGGAGATCTTAATAGCACTTTGATTGTCACAAAATAGGACATTCGAAGTAGTGCTACCAAAAACAAACTCGGAAAGAATACCTTGCAACCAAACTGCCTGAATGCAGGCATTGACTGCCCCTCGATACTCTGCCTCTGTTGAAGAAAGTGCAATGGCTGCCTGTTTTTTGCTTGACCAACAAATAGGCCCATGTCCAATCATGAAAACATATCCGAAAGTGGACTTCCGATCTATGCTATCACCTGCCCAATCTGAATCAGTAAAACCAATGAAATCTAGCTCAGAATCTGCAGCATAATGTATGCCAAAATGTTTCGTACCTTGCACATACTGCAAGATCCGCTTGGCTGCCCACCAATGAAGTTCATGGGTCTGCTGCATATACATTGACACAGCACTCACGGCATAAGATATATCAGGCCTTGAGTGTGTCAAGTAGAGAAGTGAACCAATCAACTGTCGATACATAGTGCAATCTGCAAGTGGTGTAGTATTTCCCTCTTCAAGACTGATTCCTGAGAGGAATGGAAACGAAGCAGCCTTACATTCTGCCATATTAAACTTTAATAGCAAGTCTTTAGCATACTTTTGCTGAGATAATGTGATCCCATCAAAGTTTTGAGCTATCTCCAAGCCCAAAAATTGCTTAAGCAAGCCCAAATCGCTCATATCAAAAGCTAGATTTAAAGCGGTTTTCAGCTTGTTAATTGTAAGGAGAGTGCTACCAGTAATGAGAAGATCATCAACATATAAAACCACAATCAAAAAATTACCTTTAACTTGCCGTAGGTACACATTAGGATCAGATTTGCATCTTTTGAAATTTTGAGAAAGAAGGAAGGAGTCCATCTTTGCGTACCAAGCTCTTGGGGCCTGTTTCAATCCATACAAAGATTTCTTCAATCTGCAAACTAATGATGGATCTGATTTGTATCCTTCTGGTTGTTTCATATATACCTCCTCATCAAGGTCTCCATGTAGAAAACCACTCTTCACATCCAGGTGGTTCACTTCCCAGTACTTGGATGCGGCAATGGCCAAAACTAGGCGGATGGAATACATCTTGCAACCGGTGCAAAAGTCTCAGTGTAGTCCACACCTTGGACTTGGGAGAAACCTTTTGCCACCAACCTATCTTTGTATTTGTTGATAGAGCCATCAGCAGTAACCTTTGTGCGGTAGATCCACTTGCATTGAACTAATTTTCTTCCAAGTGGAAGAGAAACTAGCTCCCATGTATTATTCTTTTGAAGAGAACTGTACTCTTCATCCATGGCGGTTTGTCATCGTGGATCTCGGTGGGCATGATAGTATGATTTGGGATCTGAACCAATCATCAAATAAAATTTCTCAGATAATAATGGATCAGAAAAAGAAAGAGCCATACCTGCTCTTTGATAGTCTGCTCTTGTTCTCCTTGGATCAGCAGGATTTCCAATGTTTGGAGCAGCAGATTGTAGAGTGTTTTGGGCCCACTTTGGTAACTGAGGAGGATCATTATGGTCTGATTCCAAACCTGATATGTCATGGCCATCAAAGTCTGATATATTATCAGAGATATCAGATCCAATGCTTTCTTCATAATCACTCGAATCTTCTTCTTGTGGAGGGTGCAGATCGACAGTGTTTTCCTCAACTAGTTTCAGATCTTGCAGCGGTTCTTCAAACTTCACACTTCGCTCTATGAATACCTTTTTGGATTTGATATTCATGAGTTTATATGATTTTGATTCTTCCCCGTATCCTATCAGGATACATTCAATACTTTGTGGATCCAAAGACTTTCTCTTATCAGAAGGAATTCTAGCCCATGCAGTGGAGCCAAAAACCCTCAAATTGGACACATCCGATTTGCGACCAAAGAATGCTTCGAAAGGAGTTTTACCTTTCACAGATGAATGTGGAACTCAGTTTTGAATATATGCAACAACATTAATGGCTTCAGCCCAAAGATTTGCAGCCAAACCTTTTGACTCAAGCATGCAGGTAGCCATCTCTTTCAGTGACCAATTCTTCCTTTCCTCTACACTGTTCTGTTGGGGTGTGTAGGGAACTGTATGTTGGATCTGAATTCCGCTTTTGGCACAAAGTTGCAGCAACTCAGTCTTGATATATTCTCCACCATTATTAGTGTTGGTTGTGGAGCCAGATCTTCCAATCTCATAGATGATATTGTCTTAGCTATGCACCCCGGAGGACTGTACACCCATTCTGCATTTTTAGGGGTTCAAGGGAAACGCCCCCGAGAAAAAAATTTGGGGTTGTTTTCACCAGCTGTTTTGCGGGCCCATGGTTTTGGGTATACCGTGGTATTTTTCCCATTGTATTTTCCCTATAAAAGAAAGACATTGTAATACGGCTAGGGTTGATGTATTAGGTTTTATGCATTGTAAAGATCTCTAAGATCAGGAGAGAGACTGTGAGACAGTGAAGAGGAAGTGCAGGGGATGTGCTGCAGGTTGTATCCCTTCACTTTGCTGGACAGTGGTAATAATAAGGACTGCAAATTCAATGTGGATGTATCCCAAGTTGGGGTGAACCACGATATATCTGTGTCTCTCTTGTAATGTGTGTGTGATTATATTTTCATTTCTGTTTATTGTTATTGCTCTGCGATCTTGTTTTTCTAACAATCAGATCTAAGAGCTTTGATCTTGCTCTCAGTGGCGGTCTCAACAGAAGCGTTAAAATCCTTGAATTTTCCAAGCACTTCTGACTTGTTTTTGAGAAAAAATACCCAAGTAAAGCGAGAAAAGTCGTCGATGAATGTCAAAACATACCTTGAACCATTCATGGACATATTTGGCATTGGAACACTGATATCAGAATGTATGAGGCCCAAAATGGTGGAAGCTCTGCTAGCTTTGCCACGGTCGAACCTGTGCTCGGGGTGCTTCCCAACATTGCATGCATCCGCATGCTGCCCAGTCACCAGTTTGATGCCTCCAGCACCTAGTCCCTAGTCTGCCAGCACCCGGGAGCCACTTTCCACTCTGTTTTAGCCCTCCTAGTCAGGGAGGCGCCCACTTCTCACCCACCACTTGAGAAGGGCGCCTTTTCTCACCTACCAGTCCAATTCACTTCAGTTAGCTAGTTGTCTTTCCTTGATTTGAGGCTAGACTGACTCCTCACTGCTGTTATCACTCCGATTGACCTCCGATGAGACTTGACTACCTATTCTGAGTGTAGTTAACTTCTCGTGTGCCCTCCACTGAGCCTCCATCCCTACATTAGTGCCACTTACCATCAGTTACACTTATTACACTCAGTTAGACTCAGTTTGACACCTGCCTGACAATGACTTGTGCATTGATGACCACCACTGATTGATGATGAGGAATCCTAGTTGGAGCCGAGCTACACCATGCAGTATATTCGAATGACCTCCTTGGATAATTCGAATTGCTCACTCATTGTGACAGTATTGTATTGTAATTCTACTGTTCTGGATTATAGAGCACTGATGCATCTCTCTTGCATAATTTTTACTCCAATTTGTTTTACATCATTGTGATTGATTTACTTGTTCAATAGATCTGTTGTGACTAATTTTACATGGTATCGGAGGCATTGCAAGGACAATATCTCTCTCCTACAGGTGTTCTACATGAAGAATTGAGTGAATTTGCTCAAAATTACTGAAGTTTTGGCATGCAAAATCTCATGTGCATTCGCTCATGTGCATGCAAGGCTGAAAAATAATCTCCAATCCACTCCAAAAGCTTTAGTTTTCCACATAATTCCTGGATTTGATACGTTGGATCATTTAAGCTTGCTTGATCTCCAATCCCAGGTGTGATGCAACTCTAAAAGGGTGGCTTGTTCGACCTTATTGTTCTTGTTTTGATTGTGATTTGCAGGTTAATCATCTCCATCAAGTGCATTTGCTATCATTGAGATGGATTCTTCTTCTTCTAAGCTACTCACTGCTTTCAATTATTTTGAATGGAAGAATGGCATGGATATTATGTTGTGCTCAAGAAGGTACTGCAGAGTCACCATGGGCCTCGAAGTTGAGCCCAATACACTCATTGAAAAATCAAAGCACTTCAACAAGTTGGATGAAGCATATGGTCTTCTTTGCCTCAATATTTCCAAGGATCTTCACTTTCACCTCAGTGGATTGACTACTCCAAAGGCAGTATGGGAGCAACTCGAGAAGATTTTTGGGAAGCAAGATGACATGCAATCTTTTCAATTGGAAAATGAATTGATTGCCTTGAATCCTAAGAATTTCGAGACCATCAATGACTTTTTCACAAGATTCAAGCATTTGTCTTTGCAATTGAAGAATAGTGGAGTTGTTAAAGAGGATAAGCAATTGATCCTCTCCATTATTTCAAAGCTTGTTAAATATTTCTCGGTATTTGTCTCTACTTTCAATTCCGATCGGCTAACTACCCCGAATTGGAAGATGCCTACCTTGAATGCCTTCATTGAGTCAGTTACCAAAGAGCATGAAAATCGAATTCAAATGGGGTCCATAAGCTCCAAAGATTCATCCCTCTTTGTTCAAGGATCCAAGAATTCGAATGGCAAAGGCAAGCAAAAGAAAGAGAAGCCCAAATTCGAACCTAAAAAGCAAAGAGAGAAAAGCAAACAATCGGATGCACCATCCGGTTCAAGCAACAAGCAAAAGGGTAAAGAGGGTAACGAAAAATCTAAATGTTCATATTGCAACCGTGGCTTCCATCCTGAAAGTTCATGCATGAAGAAAACAATAGATCAAATGGCCCTCCTTTTGGAAAAGAATAAGATATGTCTTCCCGACGGTGCACGGAAGAAGGATAGAAATGATGATCATGAAAGAGGTCAAGCACTCATGGCAACTGTTTCGAAACCCACCACTCTATTGATAGATTCTTGTGCCTCGAATCATATGGCTATAAATATTGAATCCTTCTCTTCATTTGATCCAAACAACTCCATCCCCATCCATTTGGGAGATGACTCAAAAATTTCATCAAAGGGTAAAGGTACCATCCATTTTAAGCATGGAAGTTTTCAGAATGTTCTCTATGTGCCTTCCTTGGCTTCAAATCTACTTTATGTGTATCAAATGACACACACTGGTGCACCGAAGCAAGTTACATTCAGCCCTAACAAAGTTGAAATTTTTGATATTGAAAGTGGAAGACTTATTGCAGTCGGAAAGGCAAACCATACTGTAAAATACTATGAGTTTTCTCACTTTGTGCCGCTTGAAAAGCCAACTGCTCTTTTCACTCATGGCAATGAGGTTAGTAGGATTTGGCATGAAATGTTTGGACACCTTAATTACAATTATTTGCTTATGTTACAAAACAAATCCATGGTTGATGGTCTTCCGCACCTCCGTTCCTCGAAGGGAATTTGCCCAGGTTGCATCATTGGGAAGCAACCCGAGCACAAGTTCGACCGTGGCAAAGCTAGCAGAGCTTCTACAATTTTGGGTCTCATACATTCTGATATCAGTGGTCCGCTGCCAAATATGTCCATGAATGGTTCAAGGTATATTTTGACATTCATCAATGACTTCTCCCGCTTTACTTGGGTATTTTTTCTCAAAAACAAGTCAGAAGTGCTTGGAAAATTCAAGGATTTTAAGGCTTCTGTTGAGACCGCCACTGAGAGCAAGATCAAAGCTCTTAGATCTGATAATGGCGGAGAATATATCAAGACTGAGTTTCTACAACTTTGTGCCGAAAGCGGAATTCAGATCCAACATACAGTTCCCTACACACCCCAGCAGAACGGTGTAGCGGAAAGGAAGAATCAGTCACTGAAAGAGATGGCTACCTGTATGCTTGAGTCAAAAGGATTGGCTGCAAATATTTGGGCTAAAGCCATGAATTTTGCTGCATACATTCAGAACCGAGTTCCACATTCATCCATGAAAGGGTAAAACTCCTTTCGAAGCATTCACTGGTCGCAAACCGGATCTGTCCAATTTGAGGGTTTTTGGCTCCACTGCATGGGCTAGAATTCCTTCTGATAAGAGAAAGGCTTTGGATCCACAAAGTATTGAATGCATCCTAATAGGATATGGAGAAGAATCAAAATCATATAAATTCATGAATATCAGATCCAAAAATATATTCATAGAGCGAAGTGTGAAGTTTGAAGAACCGCTTCCAGATCTGAAACTAGTCGAGGAAAACACTGTCGATCCGCGGTCTCTACAAGAAGAAGTTTCGAGAGAAGATGAAGAAAGAATTGGATCTGATATTTCTGATATTTATCAGAATTTGATGGCCATGACATATCAGGTTCAGAATCCGACCATAATGATCCTCCTCAGTTACCAAAGTGGGCCAAAACACTCTACAATCTGTTGCTCCAAACATTGGAAATCCTGCTGATCCAAGGAGAACAAGAGCAGACTTTCAAAGAGAAGGTATGGCTCTTTCATTTTCTGATCCATTATTATCTGAGAAATGTTACTTGATTATTGGTTCAAATCCCAAATCATACTATCATTCCCACCGAGATCCATGATGGCAAACCACCATGGATGAAGAGTACAGTTCTCTTAAAAAGAACAATACATGGGAGCTAGTTTCTCTTCCACCTGGAAGAAAATTAGTCCAATGTAAGTGGATCTACCGCATGAAGGTTGTTGTTGATGGTTCTATCAGCAAATACAAAGCTATGCTGGTGGCAAAAGGTTTCTCCCAAGTCCAAGGAGTGGACTACACTGAGACCTTTGCACCGGTTGCAAAGATGGATTCCATCCGCCTAGTTTTGGCCATTTCCGCATCCAAGCACTGGGAAGTGCACCATATGGATGTGAATAGTGCTTTTCTACATGGAGACCTTGATGAAGAAGTCTATATGAAGCAGCCAGAAGGATACATATCAGATCCATCATTAGTTTGCAGGTTGAAGAAATCTTTGTATGGATTGAAACGGGCCCCAAGAGCTTGGTACGCAAAGATGGACTCCTTCCTTCTTTCTCAAAATTTCAAATGATGCAAATCTTATCCGAATGTGCACCTACAACAAGTTAAAGGTAATTTTTTGATTGTTGTTCTTTATGTCGATGATCTTCTCATTACTGGTAGCACTCTCCTTACAATCAACAAGCTAAAAACCGCTTTAAATCTAGCTTTTGACATGAGCGATTTGGGCTTGCTTAAGCAATTTTTGGGCTTGGAGATAGCTCAAAACTTTGATGGGATCACATTATCTCAGCAAAAGTATGCTTCGGACCTTCTATTAAAGTTTAATATGGCAGAATGTAAGGCTTCTCCGTTTCCATTCCTCTCAGGAATCAGTCTTGAGGAAGGAAATTCTACACCGCTTGCAGATTGCACTATGTATCGATAGTTGATTGGTTCACTACTCTACTTGACACACTCAAGGCCTGATATTTCTTATGCCGTGAGTACACTCAAGGCCTGATATTTCTTATGACGTGAGTGTTGTATCAAGGTATATGCAGCAACCCCATGAGCTTCATTGGCGGGCAGCCAAGCGGATCTTGCAGTATGTGCAAGGTATGAGACATTTTGGCATACATTATGCTGCAGATTCTGAGCTAGATTTCATTGGTTTTATTGATTCAGATTGGGAGGGTGATAGCATAGATCGGAAGTCCACTTCCAGTTATGTTTTCATGATTGGCCATGGCCCTATTTGCTGGTCAAGCAAAAAGCAGGTAGCCATTGCACTTTCTTCAGCAAAGGCAGAGTATCGAGGGGCAGTTAATGCCTGCATTCAGGCAGTTTGGTTGCAGGGTATTCTTTCCGAGTTTGATTTTGATAGCACTACTTCGACTGTCCTATTTTGTTACAATCAAAGTGCTATTAAGATCTCCACAGATCCAGTTCGGCGGCAGAGGACCAAGCACATTGAGATTCATATGCACTACATCCGAGAGTTAGTGCATGTTCGCACCATCATTCTGCAATATTGCCCTACTGATGAGAAAATTGCAGACATCCTCACCAAGAGATTCACTGATAAGAAGTTCTCTTACCTTCGTTCACTATTGGGGGTGAGTTCCATCATGGTGGAGACAGATTAGATCCATTTTTATGTTTAGCTTGAGGGGGGGCTTTCTTCCCACTGGGTTTTCCCTCTTTCCTCACTTAGCTTATTTTCAGCATTTTTTGGATTATTGTATTGGGGTGACCTTTGGTCTCAGTAACCAGGGCCCTACATTTTATTTTTTACATCATAGTATAGATTGAGGGGGGGTGTTAGGATATCTCATCATTCAGTATGTACTTTTCATGCACTTTGCATGCACGCATGCATCCGCATGCTGCCCAGTCACCAGTTTGATGCCTCCAGCACCTAGTTCCTAGTCTGCCAGCACCCGGGAGCCCCTTTCCACTCTGTTTTAACCCTCCTAGTCAAGGAGGCACCCACTTCTCACCCACCACTTGGGAAGGGTGCCTTTTCTCACCTACCAGTCCAGTTCACTTCAGTTAGCTAGTTGTCTTTCCTTGATTTGAGGCTAGACTGACTCCTCACTATTGTTATCACTCCGATTGACCTCTGATGAGACTTGACTACCTATTCTGAGTGTAGTTAACTCCTCATGCGCCCTCCATTGAGCCTCCATCCCTACATTAGTGCCACTTACCATCAGTTACACTTATTACACTCAGTTAGACTCAGTTTGACACCTGTCTGATAGTGACTTGTGCATTGATGACCACCACTGATTGATGACGAGGACTCCTAGTTGGAGCCAAGCTACACCATACAGTATATTCGAATGACCTCCTTGGCTAATTCGAATTGCTCACTCATTGTGACAGTATTGTATTGTAATTCTACTATTCTGGATTATAGAGCACTGATGCATCTCTCTTGCACAATTTTTACTCCAATTTGTTTTACTTGTGATTGATTTACTTGTTCAATAGATCTGTTGTGACTAATTTTACACCTACACACAATAGATAACTTTAAAACATCCCACTTATTAATCAAAGCATTAGCCTCCATAGATGTCCAAGTTATTCATCATCGAATTCCCTAAAAAATAACATAGCATAATAATCAAACTCTAAATCCACACACAACTGGTTCATTTGAAACCAAATGCCCTCAAATAATAATATCTCATACTAATCCAAGTATAAAGTAAAAGCGTGGCACTACATGATTATTTAAGTTTTTCAATGTCCTTTTGGTAATTTCTTCCTAGATTCTAATGAAACCGATATGTGCCCTCAATAGGGACCTCTTCCCACTCATCTTCATTCTCACAAGCCATTTTCTTTGGATTTTGACTATATTAAGCCTTGTCCAATGATTTCACCAATGTAAACATACGTTCAATTTCTCCTCACCTTATCATCATCATGGTAATTCCAAGTTACTTAATATAAGGATTTTGAATAACCCTTAAATTAACTATTTTTTTAATGAAAAATTAATGATAGCAAAATGGTTTTTCCTTTATAACATATTCAAAATTTCAACAAAAAAAAAGAGATTAAAATCTCAACTACAACTTAAATTTTGAAATTTGAAAACATAAAACAAAATAAAGAATTTCAACAAAAATAATATTAAAAGAATTATCTTTTTATATTCTAATAAGTACGAAAAAGTATGAAAACCCAAAAAGTATGAAATGGTTGGTTCTATCCAATGAATTCTCGTTGAAGCTTTCAACATGTAACTTGTTCTCTGCATTTCCCATTGAATGAAGGCCCTTGGTGACTCAAACTCTAGATCTATTGTTGTTGAAACCCCACAAACCCACTATTCCAAACATAATGGAGAAATCATATAGTCTGTTGATCCACTTCGACAAGACGAACCCGACCATGGTGAACAAGATCAAAGAATCACTGTAATAAAATGGCATTCAACTGAAGATCGAGGCCTTGAATAGGGATATAATTCTCCTCTTGAATGGAGACTCTTTCCCGTAGCTCTTCATAACCATAGTAAGGTACGTACTCCCCATAGAATACCACACTATACATAAATTGCTCCTCTCATATTTGGACATCATTGAAAAAACTAACTCCAAGGGAAGGACCTACTAGAGATGATCCTCATCTGCCAAAACCTTCGAAATAACCTCCAGCACCCGAATGAGTACATCGGGGGGTTAAACCTTATGTTTATGTCTAGGTTAAATGAGATCAAGTTGATTGAGCCCCTTATACCCTCTGTTTTGGATAATTTAGAACATCACCATTCCTACATTAGGAAGAACGTTGTTTTGGTGATGATGGCCATATATAAGTTGCCGCAAAGAGAGAAACTATTGGTTGATGCATTAGAGATGACATAAGAGGCCCTGGTGACAGAGTAGGATCAATCTACCAAGAGGAATGCATTCTTGATGTTGTTCAATTTCTCTCAGGGGTGTGAGATCGGTTACCTTCTTCGAAAACTTGAGGTTGTGCCTGAATTGGGGGGTTTACCCCATGGTTGTTCTGGAGTTGATCCATAAGGTACGCCGATCAAACTTGGTGGATAATGGGAAATACATCAAGATCATCATTTCATTATTGAATTCGTCATTGAATGCAGTCAGGTATGAATGTGAGGCAACTCCGGTGAGTCTATATTCGGCTCCCACCGCCATCTAGGATACAACGAACACTTACTATCAACTCTTGCATTAGTATAGAATGTCATGTTCTCATTTTTGTCAGCATCAAGCAGCAACCAATATCACATCAAGCCCCATGGATCCTAGTGAAAATCAATTAATTAATTAATAAGGGGTTAGCATTGGCCAATTACTTTAGGCAATTAAATTATTAGCTAGGAATATTTTGGAGTATAGTTTCTTTAGAATAAATTAAATTGGAGGTGATGTCATTATTATTTTGATATTTAATTATTATTAAATGTGATGATAAGTTGGATGAGGGCGCATAATGAGAT
This sequence comes from Larix kaempferi, assembly GCA_027924585.1. NCBI lineage: Eukaryota > Viridiplantae > Streptophyta > Pinopsida > Pinales > Pinaceae > Larix > Larix kaempferi. The sequence goes on from BSBM01001022.1 coordinate 19,787,203, forward strand.
AAGGATAGCTCAATGAGTTGCCAACCAAAGAGGAAAGTGAAAGAAAAGCAGAGCAAAGCAAAAAGGAAGGAAACTGGCAAAAGCAATGAAAGCAAGCAAGTGCATAAAGCAGGAAAGTACAGAAAAGCAGCCAGTCTTGAAAAGTAGGAAACATCAGGAAAGCGAGGCTGCAGTTTCCAAAAAGGAATAAAATCCAGTCAGTATGAAAACTAGGAAACATCAGAAAAAACTAGGAGGGTGCAGCTTCCAAAAGGAAGAAAGCTAGTCAATATGGAAAAGCAGGAAAGTTCCAACTCAGTCAAGGAAGGCGCATTGGATGAGGCCAAGGAGGTTCATTAGAAACTTAACTTACTCAAAAATTCATATAATCTATAAAAGAAGGAGGGCGCACCACTTTGACATCATTTGACAATTTATCAATTGTGAATGAGTAAGCTCTTAGCTTCTCTAGGCTTTGGTGATGCACCCTTAGCCACCTATGGGAGATGTGCCCCATAGTTAGTGTTCCAATATTATGCATGTGATCTAGTGCAGCCATTTATAACTAATTTTTAGATCTGATCCATCCCATTTCATTAATATGTTGATCCTTCAAAGTTGATGCAGAGATCCAGACATATTAGATTTGGTATTGATGAGTTTCACCTAGAGAGAGAGATCAGTTGGAGATTTTTCACCCCTGCAAGAAGCTTCAGAAGATCAGTGCACCTCCCATAAGAATCCTTCAGCTTCTTGACTTCCTATATATTATATTCAGTGACAATAAATCCTCTTCTCTGAAGTATTCTTCTTCAATCATTGTAATAATTCAAGAACAATGACTCTCTATGAAGTCTGGTGCTATGTCACTTTTATTCATTGCTTAATAAGCCCAGTTATTGTTTCTACTGCTTTTTATTTCATTTATGAACCATATTAATCATCAGAATAATAATTTGAGAGCCTTAGAGGTTGTTTGTGCTCATATTTATCAAGACTAACTCTTTAGGCCTTATTAATTGACTAGTTTTGCAATATTATTGATTAAAAGCTATCTGGTTGTCTATTTTTTGTTCTATCAGTCACCATAGGTTCTTAATATAGTGATGAAGCCGATCCAATCCCCTTACTAAGGATTTTTGAGCCTATTTTCCTGTTTGGGAGAGCATGAAGTGAAACTATTTGAGCAGTCCTCCATAACGCTCTTTTTCTTTGGACCTCCAAACACATTCAAATCCTCCCAAAACCTCTGTAAATATTGAACAAAAGTATATTGGGGAGTAATTACTTGATATCCACCCTTTTGGTTGCTTTCAAGTGTAAGTGGATGAGTCTAGTATGCATATGTTGGTGTACCCAGGAAGCCTTGGTTTAGACTTCAGTTGTAGTTGTTGTTGAACCATAAATGGTCCCAGTACCTTGTGCATAGGACCCTGAAGATGACCTTGAAATTTGATGTTTATCATAGTTCACACTCATTATCAGATTTTGTATATCCAAAAGATTCCAACTATCAAGCTCTGGGTGGGTTAATCAATGACCAAGTCTAGTTTCTTCATGATTAGTTTTGAGGACTAGTTTCAATCTTTGCAAATTCATGTTTTAAAGTTTGAATTTGAGTTAATATCCTATGGAACCTGATCTGGGGATACAGTGGTATTGGAGCACTTTCCTTGGCTCAGTTTGTGGAAAGTATCTCAGTGGAAGAAATATCTCAAATCTATCTTCAAATTGCAGCTATGGAACTAGTTATAGTCATGGAAGATGAAGGCTTTGAGTTATATGAGGAAGAAGAAATCATCTACATTGATGGAGGCCTACCAAGATATGGGGATGGTTACATTTGTGACCATATGTACAATGAAGACCAATAGGATGAACCACCGATGGCTAATATTAAGAAGGATTTAGCAAAGATGATATCTGCTTGTGAAAACTTGCCCCACCACTACCAAGAGTATCTAGCCTTGGGAGAAAATATTTGTAAAGACATTCCTTTCACGGATTATTTTTACAATAGGTTTGGATTTGAGCTCAAGGATGTAGATGAGGAATCATTGAAAGGCAACAAACCAATGAGAGAAGAAGAAGGAAGAACAAATCATCCATATGATGAACATGAGAGGTACGATAGTCTCTCAAGTGAAGAACTGTGTATATCTGAAGAAGATGAAGATATGATCCTTACTAATGAGGGTTGTAAGCATGAAGAATCCACCACCATTTCTGCTAAGGATCATCCAATTATGGATCAGAGAGTAGCTACTGATGGGTGCTAAGAAGAGGAATCTACTGATGGTTTCTCAAGTTCTGAAGAAGCATCTACTGATGGATGTTATGATGAGGTACCTACTGATGGGTGCCTAAGTTTTGAGGAGACATATACTGGTGGATTTCCATCTCTCTATGTTGGTGACATAGATATACCACTTGATGATGCTACTGCAAGTAAAAAATCCACTGAACTTGAAGAAGATGAAGTCCTTGCAGTTTAGGAAAAGTTCCAAGGATCGTTCTCACTATCACCACAAGAGCTTCATGAGGTTGATCCAAGAATAGATGAGGAGGAGGTTCTCTCTCAACCTTGTCCTTTTGAAAGGCCACTCAAGATGAGCGAAAGAAAGATCAAGGAGGCCTTACACATTCTCCATGATACACATGTTTCAGTGTCATAGTCTTGTTGGAGAGATGCTTCATTGGAAGATTCATCTTTCCTTGAAGCCATGGAGAAGATCTAGAGAGCAATGTCTACAATCCAAGGTAATTTTCCATACATGCTTTCTGACAGATATTTTTTGTATGAGCTTGTTCATATGCTGCATGGAGCATCCTTGAAGGAAGATGAGGAGATTTGCAAGCTCAATGATGAGTTGATGGCCACCCAAGATTCTTTGAGAAGCGCTCAAAGTGCCCTCTTGGAATCTAAGATGGAGATAGAGAAACTTCACCAAGAGTTGCAGAGATCATATATTCCCTCCAACATTTCAGTCAGCCATTCTCTTTCGGTTGATGACACTCAAATTTCTATGGAGGAACCTCATGATATGGTGGTTCATGAGGTGCATGATGACATGCATGTTCTTGAGGATTTTTGGGATGCAGATGATGAGTTCCAAGCACATACTATTCCCCAAAGCAAAAATGAGCTTCTTCCCGGAGTGAGTCATTCCTCCATTGAGGATTCAGAAGAGCTCCTATTTGATGGACCATCCTTTGATGGAGTTGATACATCCATTATCTTGATGAATGAGTTTTGCAGTGATGATATTTTGGTCCATGATCCTACATTATTTCCTTATATTGATTCCATGTCATTTGAGGAGGAAGTTTGGCTCAAAGGTTTCTTCTTGATAGTGCCTGAAGAGGACCAGAAGGCTCCCACATTCGCTCCAGTTGATTCAAGGATAGCACCATTTCCCTCCCAGCAGTTGCAGAGGCATCCCATACCTACCTTTGATGCCTCCACACATAAAGGTGTATATGGTTTCCACTTGACTTCATTGAGCAAGACACATTATGATTGCATGCATCTTTTGACCAATGGCAGTGAGTTGAGCCATTGGGAGTATTCACATAAGGAAGCACTTTGTTTTCCATTTGTATCATTGGGTTGGAGTGTCTCTTATTTTCCTATTTGGGAGAAAATACACATGATTGATATTCCTACTGGCATCTATGGAGATTTATTTGAAACATCTTACACTTCTTATGAGCAGCATGAACATCCATGGAATTTTGATGATTCCCACCCTTTTTGAGATTGGACATGGGACTTTCACCCTTGTCATTTGAACAACAATGTTTTGACCCTTCGTACTTGTGTGGATTAGGCATGTGAAGTACATTTTGATTTTCATGTGCTTGGATAGTTTGGATTTAAGCAAGATGGAGGCCAAGCACCTATTCTTTTTCCAAGAGATTATGAGTTGCCTTTAGGAGATTGTTGCACAGTTTTGGAGAAGGCACATGATCTCACTACAGTTGAGCCAACCTCAGATCTGATGGATGACCGTTGCAGAGAGTTGGTTCACTATTCTCCATCCCACACACATATGGAATCCTGCACACATTGGGATGAAGATTGGGTAAATGGATTCTTTCTTTTGGTGCCACATGAGGAGAAGGAGGCTCCCACACTCTATATTGATGACTTGAAGGGTAGAACTTGGGGTTTGACAAGCGCACCAGTCCCTTACCAATTTGATGAGCAGCAACAGAGGCATCTATCTGATGTCTCCATCATGCATAGCAGTGCATGGGAGTTCCACTTGAGCCAGTTAGGTGGAACAAGTAGCAGATTAAAGAGTTGTTGCACCAAAGTGAAGATGGAACATGGGGAAGCAACAAGCTTTCCATTCGAATCACTAATATGGAGTGTTTATTCATCCACTTATTGGGTGGATAGATACATGAGGGATTTGAGTACCCCATGGGGTAAGTTTGTTGTTTGCATCAGTGGAAATTTTATGGACACATCATTCGCCTTTTGTGAGCAGTTTTATGGGAATCTATCACTGCTATGTGATGTCTTCAATATACCTAGATGGACATGGGATTGTCACCTATGTATTATGGATGGAAATTGCAGTGCTAGTTTTCACATGGCTTATGAGGAGATTCATGCTTTGATGGAAAAACTTACTGAGATTCAATCTTCCTTTGGAAGTGATGAAATTCCATTTTGGTGGAGTGATCTAGACATCGTCCATGATGATATATTCTTTCTATTGATACTGATGTTTAGGAGGATGTAGTTAAGACAATGGGACCCTAGAATTATTTGGAATGATAGTTTTCCACAAGCAACAGTGCCATTGGGAGACATGCAGCAGAGATAGTGGGATCCAGGGATCCTTTGGTATCATGGATTGCTTGGGATGTCATTGTCATATAGAGGAATGCAACACAAAAAGTGGGATCCTTGCATTCAATTTTTGCAGCTGGGGGTTGGATAGTTGCATAGGAGACAATGTTACTTTTTGAGAAGAGAGTAATAATCAGAGTGGTGTTGCAAAAACATGGTGGACCTCTTGTACTTAGCTTGGAATTGAGTATTCCAATTCTAGACAACCAACATCATATTTCGAGGAGTGAAGTCATTGGTTGGCTTCATAGATGGTTGGAGTTGGTTTCTTGCTTGAGGACAAGCAATTTTGGGAGGGGAGGACTGTCATTTTCCCATTTTTGTCAGCATCAGGAAGCAACCAATGTCACATCAAACCCCCATGGATCCTAATGAAAATCAATTAATTAATTAATAAGGGGATAACATTGGCCAATTATCTTAGGCAATTAAATTATTAGCTAGGGAGATTTTGGACTATAGTTGCTTTAAAATAAATTAAATTGGAGGTGATGTAATTATTATTTTGATATTTAATTATTATTGAATGTGATGATGAGTTGGATGAGGGCGCATAAGAAGAAAAGGATAGCTCAATGAGTTATCAACCAAAGAGGAAAGTGAAAGAAAAGTAGAGCAAAGCAAAAAAGAAGGAAATTGACAAAAGCAGTGAAAAGCAAGCAAGTGCATAAAGCAGGAAAGTGTACAAAGCAAGCAAGTACAAAAAAGAAGCTAGTCTTGAAAAGCAGGAAACATCAGGAAAGCAAGGAGGCTGTAGTTTTCAAAAAGGAATAAAATCCAGTCAGTGTGAAAAGCAGGAAATATCAGGAAAATCTAGGAGGCCGCAGTTTCCAAAAGGAAGAAAGCTAGTCAGTATGGAAAAGCAAGAAAGTTCCAACTCAGTCAAGGAAGGCGCATTGGATGAGGCCAAGGAGGTTCATTGGAAATTTAACTTTCTCAACAAGTCATCTAATATATAAAATAAGGAGGGTGCACCACTTTGACATCTTTTGACAGTTTATCAATTGTGAATGAGTAAGCTCTTAGCTTCTCTAGGATTTGGTGATGCACCCTTAGCCACCTGTGGGAGATGTGCCCCATAGTTAGTGTTCTAATATTCTATATATGATATATTGCATCCATTGATGACTAGTTTGAAGATCTAATCCATCCCATTTCATGAAGATATTGATCCTTGAAAGTTGATACAGAGATCTAGACATATTAGATGTGGTATTGACGAGTTTCACCTGGAGAGAGAGATCAGTTGGAGATTTTTCGCCCCTACAAGAAGTTTCAGAAAATCAGTGTGCCTACCATAAGTATCCTGCAACCTATTTACTTCCTATATATCAGATTCAATGACTACACCTCCTCTTCTTACTCTTCTATGTAGTATTCTTCTTCAATCATTGTAATAATTCAAGAACAATGACTCTCTGTGAAGTATGATGCTATGTCACTTTTATTCATTGCTTAATAAGCACAGTTATTGTTTGATGCTGATTTTTATTTCATTTCTGAGTCATATTAATCATCATAATAATAATTTGAGAGCCTTAGAGGCTGTTTGTGCTCATATTTATTAAGACTAGCTCTTTAAGCCTTATTAATTGACTAGTTTTGCATTATTATTGATTAAAAGCTACCTGGTTGTCTATTTTCTATTCCATCAATCACCATAGGTTCTTAATACAGTTATGAATCTCATCCAAGTCCCATACTAAGGATTCGTGAACCTATTTTCCTATTTGGGAGAGCTTGAAGTGAAACTAGTTGAGTAGTCCTCCATAACGCTCTTTCTCTTTGGACCTCCAAACACAGTCAAATCCTCCCAAAACCTATGTAACTCTTGACCAAAAGTAGATTGGTGTGTAATTACCTAATATCCACCCTTTTGGTTTCTTTTAAGTGTAAGTGGATGAGTCTAGTATGCATATGTTGTTGTACCTAGACAGCCTTGGTTTAGACTTTAGCGGTAGGTATTGGTGTACCATAAATGGTCCCAGTACCTTGTGCATAGGACTCTGAATATGGACTTGAATTCTGATTTTTATTCTACTGCACACTCATTATCATATTTTTCATATCCGAAAGAGTCCAACTATCAAGCTCTGGGTGGGTTAATCAGTGACCAAGTCTAGTTTTTTCATGACTAGTTTTGAGAACTAGTTTCAGTATTTGCAAATTCATGTTTTAATGTTTGAATTTGAGTTAATATCCTCTGGAACCTGATCTGGGGATATTACATAGAAACAACAATGTGAAGCTCATTAATTTAGAGAAATTTTACAAAAGGAAGGGACAACATTCTAGAAGATAATGCATGAGAGGATGAGGTTTTTAAGGAACCATATATGCAAGGTTCTGCTGGTTGAGATACAATCTCACATAATATCCAAAGGACATTATGACCATCTAAACCTACAATTTTAAGATCTACTAAATAATTTGGGCAGCTCTCTGGTGCAAGGCCAACTTTTTTAGTGACTACTATCCTTTGAAAAGGCATGTTGAAGGAAATGACTACTCATCCTTGAGTAATTTTAGTTGCAATATGTTGCCATCAACTATTCATAGGCATAAAGCATTTCTTGTGGATTTTTTTTGTTGTGCATCAACCAGAGCTGGGTATGATACTATGCTCTCATTCAAAATGTGATCTCTAAAAATGTATGAGATCTCACTATTGGTGGCCTTCAATCATAATGTCTAACATAATTATGAATCTCTTGTTTCAATGCATAAATGCCGAGGATTATTCTCAAAGACACTGCACTTATGGGCACTCAATAATAGCCCATAGAAATCCCTTTACAATGCCTAGTTCCTTGTTCCTTGTGTGATGCTATGCTATCATAAAACATAATGTTAAACATCAATATGACGGACCTTCTTTGGGCATCTCGATATATTTTAAGATCATTCCTTCTTATATCTGAACCATTAAGAGAAATGGGTCATGTTCATAGTTTAGACCTGTTACAGTTTCATCTATGATTGATATTGTTGCGTATATTTAGTAGGTGCATAAGATAATTACTTGGACAAAAATGAACATCAAATTATGTTTTATAACTGTATGACTCGGGATTGTTTTCTTAATACTAGAAATTATCACACCACCAAAGGTTTTCAAATAAAAATTAAAAAAATAATTGGACATAGAGAGCTAGTTGTTTTCCTATGTATACTTAAAATGGGACATGAATGTATCTATGTTCAAGCTGCATTGGTGCCAAATTAGAATTCAACATACTTGAGCATAATTTGTAAATGGCAGAGATTCCTTGCACAAACCATAAGAAAACAAACATACAAAAGGATTATCCAAAATATTTATTAAAACAAACATGTACAAATTGAATCTGTAGCTGCATGGGGAAAAAACTGTTGTTTGCATATACCTTCCTCTCCAAAAATGTGTAACCATTAACTAGTGTGACCTTTAAGCAATATTTACTCATTAGTCCCTTTTAAGCAATATTTATTTGATCCATACGTGCCCAGGTGCACGACGGGGACAACAGTTCGACTGAATGAATCGGTACTGTTATGGCGGAAGCATAAGAATAAGCAAAGCATGAATACACTACGCACACAAACATACACACAAAGACAATATGCAGGAATGCGACTGATATTGATTCTTCTCTATTACTTGTTGTATATTACAATATTTTACATGCTTAAATAGAGTGTTGAGATGCTTGGGTTGTCTTCCCATTACGTTCAGTTACAATAGAAGTTAGAACAGTTTCAGAAGTTCAACCGTTACGGTCAACTGGAAGACAAAGAGACAATCTGTCGTATTTTGTCAGTCGAAAGTGTCGACGATGCATGTCAAAGTTGATGAACTTGTCGGAGTCGTTGAACTTGTCGAAGTCGTTGAACTTGTCGAAGTCGATGAACTTGTTGAAGTTGATGTTGGCATCTGACAATAATGCCAACTGTTGGGTGGATCATTATTTGTTGGACCTCTTCTGGACAACTCTAAGTTTCGAAAAATTATTTTCATTGATCATCTTTAGAAAAATTGCTAACTTGATAGATGTCGACCAAACCTTCAAATGACTAGTAAAATCTCTAATTCATCCGCCTATCACAGTTGCTCCTCCCTAGCAATAATAATTTATCATGATTTAATGCACCTATGGATCTTGTTTGTGAAACAACTTTGTGGTGATAAATGTTTCTCTACTTCATCCTTCTTGTCCAAGATGACATAAACTATGCCCTATAAACAACAAACGCAATTACTCCTAACCATAGGAAGCCTAGTATCAATTCAGGCACCTACATGTAACAAATTCTAATGTAAATGATGCTAAAAATTGAATCATCTACCTACAACTCTGCTTTATTATTCAATGTAGAAAAAGAGTTTTTTTAGAATAAAATATCAAAGGAATGTATCATGCTGAAAAATATGTCTTCAAAAGCTCGTATAAATCTTGTGTTTACACACTTGTTTCATAGTTTTCTTATGCCCATTGTCAATAACATTATGCCATTGAAATAGGAACTGCACTAACACTAGAATCATCCTTGAGAAAATTAGAAGGACCCGTTGCATTAGAAATCAGAGAAGACACCAAATTTGTCGTTTAAAAGAACCGATATTTTGGATTAACATAAAGAGAAAGAGAAGGGAATCCGACAAAACCCAAATAAGAGAAGATTCCCCCAAATTTGTTGTTTAAAACCACTCATATTTTTTATTAACATCGGGAGTAAGCGAAGGGGAATCCAACAAAACCTTAGTATACCTCCACTTCTTGTATGATATATCCCTCTCGGGGTAATATTGAAGGATATTCCTACAACATGGAAAAATCAACACCTGAAAAGGGATACCTTCATAATCCAAATCTTGAGAACTAGACTACTCACCACGCTCTATGGAAAATTTTCCAATGAACATGTCATTCATATCTAGTAAAAATAATCAAGGAACCCATGCCATGATTTGGGCTTTCAAAGTTTCTCTTCAAAAAATTCCTAGAGAATCACCAATAGCCTTCCAAAATTTCAAGCTACATAGATGAAGAGGCATCCCTAATAATTGCTTATCTCAAAACACCAAATAATAATTAATGATCTTATGAGGGAAAGAGAACTAGAGCAACATCCCCAAAATACCATGGTACCTCATCATATACCATGGTACCTCATCATAATTGTTTCACGCTCCTTTTCCCAATAGAAAATGAAAGAAAAGAAAACCTATTTAGAGGAGATTCTCAAATGAATAGTGATTAAAAGCTTCAAATGATGTAGTTATGAACTTCCTATGACAATGCATGTCATATTTCAAATTTGAAAGGATATAGTTGTTTCATATGCTACAAAGCTTGAAAATTTGTGAATCTATGAATCCCAACACTATTAGAGAACTGCATGATAATTTTTACTAGAGGATATCAAATGATGGGAAATGTTCTCTAAGATTGTAATTGGTAGCAATTTTCACAATGATTTCCTATAATCATACAATTATATTATGATAGCCTATTGAAAATAAACATTTACTTGTTTTTTTGTCCCGAACAAGAACCATGTATCATCATGGAAAGCATGTCATGGTTGTTGATCCTATGTGAAGAAGCATGGGAAGCATGTAGTGGTTGCTAAGTCTATGTGAAGAAGAAATTACTCTTGTTTACTCATTCTATATCTAGTCAATGTTTTAAAATCCCTAAAGATTTGTTGTTGTTTGGTTTGTAAGGATCACTTTGTTTTGTCATTGATTACATACATAAGATGAGGTTAGAAGCTCCTTTGGATTCAAGGTCCTTTGGTTCTTGCTTTGAATGTGCAACAAAAAATGGAACCTCCATTTTGATCCAAGCTAGTTTTTTCCATTGGCTCAAAATTTGGAAATGGGATTATTGACCCAATCTTCTTAATTTATTCCCTAGTGAAGAAGATGATGAATATTTCTTTTTCTGGTGCATTATTTGTTACTAGTTTATAATTATTTATAAATTTTTAGGATATATATCATATAAGTATTCACAAATCATTTCAATTGTGGAGTGTTTCAAGAATCTTAAATTTTATTTATTTTTTTAAATCCAGGGCACAAGACAAGTCAAGATTGCATTTTAGTGTACTTGAAGATGTGTTGTAGTCATCCAGTAAATCATTCAAGTTTTAAATGGACCTTGTTTTGTGTCATGAAAAATATAAGCAATCAGAAGTGATTTATTCTTTCATTTCGACCTTGCAATTTTCATATCTCCATTCCGTCACAATTTTAGTCAAAACGCGTCAGACGTTTACATGTAAATTTTATTACAATAAAGTTTGAACTGATGGTTGCACACTTTTCTACACCTTTATAGATATAGATTCAGAATTTAACAGTAAAAAAGATGGCTTGTTGCACTGAAGAGGTGCATTCTACAGTCCAGTAGGGGGAGATGTGTAACTCCTTCCGTGCTCGTCTTGGAGGTGACACATGTTCTTTTTAAAAAATAATAAAATATTATAATAAAAAAACATGTCGGCTATTAAAACATTTACAACGTCATATATATAAATCTACACAAATTAGATAAATAAAAATGCTTCCTCAACATTTGCACTCTAAAAAGGGGTTTGCGCTTGAAGAGATTTGATTCCTCTCGACGCTTGGTAGATCCCCTTTAAGATGAATTTATGCTGGTTGTAAAGAGTGACACACTGATTCATAAATAACTCAAATATGGTGGTGCTATAGTATGTTACTGAAAGTTTTCATCCATATCTGCCCCATTTTATAACATATTTTTGTCAAGTGGTATGAATTCAACTGAAAATAAAAAAGCAAAGAAACCGACAAAAATCATGAGAAAAATGAAGAAAGGAGATTGATATCCCTTAACGAAAAAGAAAAACACTTATACCCCAATATTTATACATATTGAATAGATATACACCTACATACTTATATGTATGTGATGCTTCCCCACTCCTACTATTGTGCAAATGGTGCTGCCAATATGCATACTTGTTTCCTTGTTTGAGGTGACATTGGTTGGGGCATTACATGTCCAATGAAGAGGCTAAGTTGATAACGAGACATTGAGATGGTCTTGTAAGTTTGTGAATACTCTATATTGATATGTTAATACGTTTTAGTGGATTTGGGAATTACCATATGCAAATTTCATTCTTCCTCTTCAACTATGTATGGATCTAGAATTTCAAAATAACTAAAAAACACAATTTTGGTGATGTCCTTGGAATAAAATGTTTCTAATTTTAAGGAAATAGAGCATTGACCATTGATCACCCATAACTATTTTATTTGTAGCTTGCTTCTCACTTGCCTTTGGTTTCGTACAATCTTATAATATTGTCATTGATGGACTGCGTAGTGGTTCCTTTTGTATTGTTCTATCTTCACTCTATATCTTTCATGATGCTTGCATGTATAGAGTTGTAGGCTCTATAGACTCTTGGTGTCCTCTGGAATTTGGTTGACCATATTACTTATGACCTCAATTTAGGGTTATTGGGTATGATCTCGAGTGTTGGCTCCATCTTTGTGCTAATTTTCAATCTAATTTTGAGCCAATTTTGTTATCTTTTATAGTGTTTAGTGCCTTTCTTAAAATTCTGTCCTTCTTGCATTACCAAGTATATAGGCCTATTTCCTTTACCGCAAAACGCCTGAACAGGGACCCAACAATATCCCTTTACATAATTGAACTTGATTACCTCTACCCTCAGGATTTTGGCCTCATTACACCTCCACAAGACTATAATGACAATCATTCATGACTGCAGACCTACCACTTCTTCTCCACAAGCTCCTCTAGCTATCACTTAGCTCAAGTGACCCATCAATTGAAAAAAGAACAATGGTGACTAACATGACTTCCTACATTTCTAAAATTACAATTTGACATTCTCCCAGTAACCTGAATTTCAATCCATTTGACCAAAAAGAGTTTTATATTAAACTCAAGCCTCTACAAATTAAAATAGGGAATTGATAATGAATTGCTATTGGGTCACAACTTTAGACCTCCATAGGTTATCTATGCTCCATATATATTAAAATTAAAGCACATAATCCTCTTTCAAAAAGGCGCGCTAGGGATAATGCTAAACTGAGGTAGCCTTTAGCCAAAAAAAGGAAGGTATGCATTGTGGCAAGTATAACTACGGCCTCAGACTTGCTATATTCCCACTTCTGATGATCCAAGTCTCAAGTGCACTGCTGAGGTAACGCTACCTATAGATAACTTTCCCTCGATCATACTATTGTTCATGACATCTTGCATTGGAGGTTATTATCACTATTGGAAACAAATAATAGACAAGTCCACTTGCTAGAAACTTCCTCAAGTTGTCATATAATCCTTATACTACTGCCATATATGACTGCAAATTCTGCATTTTGAACTACTCTCAAATTTCACCCTTACTTCTCGAATGGGAACCCATGGGTTACAATAGATGCATTGGTAAGTATGACTATGGGTTGGTCAATACTAGGCCTGAAAATGACCTAAGTGAGTAATTACTCTGCCATGAATGCTCCAGGACAACAGTTGATTACACAGTCTTCTTACTACTCGTAAAAACTTCAATAACTACATGTTTCCAATGTCAAATAATGTTGTTCTCATCTGATACTTGTCACTGTTATGGTTGTTGGTGGAGGATTCCTCAGGATTGTCCTATTGTCTACCCCAAACTAGCTATTTTACCTCAAAATTTCAACCACAATTTCCTTAAACTATGCCCAGAACAAATCTATTTTACAGTATGTTTGATGTTGCTTCAATATATAAAATAAAGTCAGAGTTATGCTACCACTGTGACCTTCATAAAAGAGACCAACAAGTTATTCTCATCCTCAATGAATTTCAGACCAGCTTTGACATGATGAAATTTTTGCAAGGATAATAGGGTGCATAGTTCTTATTAATAATGGTTCACAAGCTTCACATTAGGGATGACCTGTGCATTTTTGTAATCCTTCACAGGGATGACCTTAGGAAAATTTATTTAAATCCTTTATTAGGGGTTGACCTTAAAATACCTAGGTGATTTAGACTAGAGTTGAAACTATCTCCTAAGAACCAATCTGTTGCTTTTGATGCCATGCAATAATCTCCTCATGATGCATGTTCCCACCAAATATATCAAGGGCACTACCCATTGTTTAATCAAAAAATCCAACACATGCTTCTCTAATATTATCAAAGTATGCAAGAGTTGTTGCGCCACCAGCCTATGTAACTCAAATTTGAAATATAAAGTAGAAGAAATAACGCAATTAGCATAGGGTATAAAACATAAGAAGAAAAAAAACTTGTTAATGGTTTGACTTCAGATATAAATTTATCCCAAAGCCTTAATTTCCAACATGCAAAATATGTGCATGGATAACACAAAATAAGAAATTATGTTACTTATACAGGACCACCTTCCAAGAAGATTGACAGGTTCCTCATCAATTCCTAGCTTGCATAGTGATATAAATTTAAGGAGTATAATCATCGCGACTCTTGGAAAGAAAATGCAACCAGACCAACTTATCCCTTAAAGAAACAAAAAACCATTTTTTCATGAGAATATGGACCTAAGATCTATGAATATATTGATAACATCAATGTGAATCCACACATGGTTAAGGATCCAACTGCCATTGGATTGAGATTTTGAATCAAGCACCTAACATTGAGATGCTTAACGTGTATAAGATAACAAGTATAAACTACAAGGGAGCAAGTATGAAAAACACATTATGAGGTAACAAGTGGAACTGTGTTTTTTCCAATAGTTGGATCACAATATATTAGCTTGATCTTTAGGTCCTATCCTATGAATAATATTGCTTTAAAATATATAGTTATAAAATTCTATGACATTCTAACAAACCACTATCAAATATTCAATATCAATTGCAAACATAGATGACTCATTGCAGTGTTTTAACTTTTTTTTCCAGATGGATTAAACCATAGAAAGTGCTCTTCACACCCTTTGGAAGATGGTTAAACATGTAACAACATTTTCTAGAATTGCAAATTGTAGTTGATTGCCTAGTTCAACTTCACTATTTCTCCCCATAGTTAAATTCAATTAATCTTATGGGTTCAAAGCATGTTCTTTTGACATTTATTTTTTAATTTCATTGCTAAAAAATAGAAATGAACATCTATGAGCCAATGGGAAATGCACATAAGTTATTTTTGGGTGATTACTACACTCCTGTTGATGCCTCGGATATCGTAGCATCAATCAGAAAGGGATTCTCCCCGAGAGACGGTCCCAATTAGACTATCTCCCGTTTGGTGTAGGGAATCCGTCCGGTTAGCGGTTCCGGCAACCGTGGTTTTGGACTTTAAATCCGATTCTACCGGTTATGGCCCGATCCACCTTTCTTTTGGGTTTTATGTGTTTTATATGAGATGCACATGCCTAAATTATACTTAATCTAAATGCAATTGAAACAGATCAAAATCTAGAAACGGGAATACGTCTATCTATCCCTGCAGGGGAACGCGCTAAAGGGGAGAGCAATCAGCTGTAACGGATATCGTAATCAAAGAACAGATAGCTATTATTTCTCACAATGAAAGCTACAGCAATATGAAGATCTTGAGAAGGTAGCTTCTCATTCAGCATGGGACGCACCTATTGCTCAGACAACAGAGGGAAACAAAAGAATAAAGAACGCATCTATTGCTCATAAACAGAAGAAAGCAAAATTATTTAATCTATGTAACAAAATAAAGAAACAGATCTAAACATAACAAAACTGGAATTAAACTCAGAGATCCCTGCAAGGAGCAATTTAAAGTCATGAACAATGAGCCACATGGATTACCCGGAAGAAAGAACAGTTAGCTATTCGATCTAGACAAAGAAATTCACTGCAATACATTTCATTGTTCACAAAATAGAGAGAACGCATGCATAGATGAGAGCAAAATCATTAATGCAAAGAAATAATTCAGAAGTCAAGAATGATCTCACATTGCAGAATTGCAGTCATTAGAATAGTCCAACATAAAGCAACCCAACATTCCAAGCAAAACGTCCATCTCCCGTGGCTTC
Source organism: Larix kaempferi (assembly GCA_027924585.1). NCBI lineage: Eukaryota > Viridiplantae > Streptophyta > Pinopsida > Pinales > Pinaceae > Larix > Larix kaempferi. The sequence continues at coordinate 19,803,089 of BSBM01001022.1, forward strand.
TATTAGAAAATTCAATTTACAGAGCCGATACAAGATAGCTCATATCATTTGCCCAAAATTTTCATTCCCTGCCAAAAGTCCCTTCTAATCTTTCCTAGCTCCTATTTATAGTTACAAATTTGCCCTCTGGGCTGACACCTAGCATTCCCCACCTGTCATTTACAGGGATTTCTAATATAATCGATCACCAAAAATGGCCACTTCATTTACAAAAATATTTTGACAAAAAAATTGGGACAGCTGTCCCACGGCTTACGCCTTACATATAACAGAAAATTTGCTAAACTCAAAGCGTTCCCTGCTAGGCACGTGTTTGTCTGCAGAGAGTGGCTCACTGAATTCAGCCTCTTCATTCCTGTGCGTGAGCTTCTTCTGGCAAAGGGTCGCCCAAGTTGATGGTCACTGATGCTGCCTGGGAAGAGGCCCTCGAATCCCCTGCTGATGCTGCTCCTAATTGGGAAGGGGGAATGGGACTGGCCAGACTTTCTGCCATTGCTGGGGAAGAGGCTGCTGGGAGAGGGGCTGCCGGATCTACTGATGCTTCTGCTGCTGCTGCAGCTTTCCTGACCTCCTCTTCTATGTAGCTGTGCCACACACCTGTGTCTCTTATGATTATGTTTGCTGCAGCAGGAAACAGGATTTTCTGAGAAGTCACATTATTCCCGAGCTCTGTTTTAATGATTTGTACTTCGGCTTCAGCAGCTTGATATGTTTCCTTCAGCAGATGGTTGTGAAGTGTTGATGAACCGATGTAATGTTGGAGATCATCCATGGCAAGGACATCAATCCTTCTCACATACTCCATCCGGACGCCTAGCTCTTCTTTCAATTGAGACAACCGCTGTTCCTTTTCCGGGAAGTCTTCTAGGGTCTGAGGGAAGCTCAATGTGCAGTTGTCATGGACTCCTTTGAGCTTTTGGTACAGGACGTTGATTCTATCTGTTGTCCTCTGCACACTGGCCATCAGCTTATTGGCACAGTTCCGGCCAAACTCCAACAAGGCTATATCTTCATTAAAATCTTCCACGGCCTTAAAAGGAAGATGCGGGGGGAAACCTCCTTTCCCTTCCCTCCATGCCATCTGACTTATGACATTTGCCTTGACACGGGTATTCTTAGATTTGAGCCTGTGGGCTTCCGTATTGACCTCTTTTAGCCTACCCGTCATGGCCTTGAGTTTGCATACCTCATCAGTGATTAGCTCTTGAGAGCCATACACTTGCTGTAGGATATTGCATGACAGCTCGTGGAAGGGGGACATGTCCAAGGTTCTGCTTTCTGCTTGCTCTAAACGCTCAGCTAATGCCTGCTTGTCTGCTTCTAGCTGGGAAGCCTTTTCTTCTGCTCCACTCTTCTCCGCTTCTGCAATCATTATTTGGAGTGCTAGCTGGTCCTTTTCCTCCTCCAGGTAGCTGTACTTGTTTGCCAACTCCTTATGCTCAGCGTACAAGCAATTGTATTTGTTCACTGCCAGGTCTCTTTGGGCTTGCTCATTAGCCACATTTTGTTGCAGGGTACATGCTCTCTTCTTTGTCAATATATTTTCTTTGACTATAACTCCTACATTGGCAAATGATGCCTGTGCCGTTGCTATAGCTGCGGATGCCATGGCGATGGGATCTGCGTCTGTGTTCTGCATGACAGCGACCTCTCGGTGAGTAACTATGTCATCATGGAAGGGACTTTTAATCCTCTCTTCTGATTGGAGGACCATTGTTTTCCTTTTCTTGTCATAGACAAAATCATTCCATTTGGACACCGTACGCTTCCCAGACGGAGTGTATGGGACAATTGGTCGGTTTATGATGTCTATGTCTTCTTCCATAGGTGGGGTTCGGACTTCCTGAGCGGGGTCTGCTCCTTCCTTCTGGGTGTCAGAGCCACCTGCTTGAGAGGTGTCTATCTCCATGTCTTGTACACCGGACCCACCTACCTTGGTATCTTCCCTTGCCTTCAATTCTTCCTCCGCCTTCTTCCTTGCTTCAGCTTGCTCAGTTTCTGCTTCTTTCTACTTTTGGGCTTCTTCAGCCTCCTTCCGCAGTCTTTCATTTTCAGCGTCTTGTAGCTTTCTTGCTTCCTCGACTTCCTTTTGTAACCTTGCCTCTTCTCTTAATCTGAGCCCTTCCTGAGCTCGGGCATCCTTGGCTTCTTTTTCCTTTTGCTGGATGGTTTTCTGGGCTTTGGTTGAACTAGAGCTCGCTCCAGTACTTTGGCGACAGATCCGTAGCTCGGTCATGTTGCTGATGCCTCTGAATGCTTCCTCCTCGGCATCGGGGTAGTGGGAGTATTCGAAGTTAGCATAGTTCCCTTTGCAATGCTCGGCCACTTTACCCTTTCTGTCGTTCCTGTGGAAGATGACCTCACCGAAGTGGAAGGCCTTCAACTCTTGAACAAATTCGTCGGCAGAGGCCACCCCCGAAAACTTGTAAGCACCTATGCAGAAAGGTAGGGGGGGAAAGGAAGCCTTGTGTAGCTTGTGGAGGAATGCTCCAATCCCATCCAAGAAGAGTTGTCTTACTGCTTCCTTGAGCACCACATAGTCTGTGGCATATTGTGGCAATATGTATGGGGGCTTAGTCCCTCCGAACATTCTCAAGTAGGTACCTTGTTCTGAAAAGTAGAAGTCCCCATAATCCTCAAGGACTTCCAAAGCGTTTTGTGACAGGCAACTTGGTTCTTCCTTGAACATTTTCTCGTATAGGGGCATGATGAACCCCTCACAGATGATTTTGTAGCTGGGCTTGTAATTCTGAGCCCACAACATCTTGAATGCGATGTAGACCGGGGCTGTGGCCCTATCCCATGTACACCCCAATCCGGGGAACTCTATCTTGGCCAAGATACAATCTATCAGGTATGAAGACATGAAGAATTCAGCCTTCTTCAAGGCCAACCCGGGCTTAGCAGCACTTATCATTGAGGCCAGACTATCTGACAGGATAGTGGCCCAGTCAAACACTGTCCCCTGAAATGCCACATAGTGAATGATAGGGACCCACTGAATCTTATATACTGTGCCATCGGGCATGCCGAAGATTCTGCACAGCATTAAAGCGATCAATCTGAAAGGGGGCCTCAGGTTCTGCACGTCATATTCATCATTTCCCTTCTTTCTCAAATGCTTCCCTCCCCTTAATAGCTTCTTGGCCATCTCGACGTTATCCATCTGGCCCAACCATTCGTCAGTCAGAGCTTGTTGGACACGGGGGAATCTGTAGGCCGCCGCAACATACGCGGGTTGAAACGAAGCAATAGCCACTTTCCTGCTGTCATTTATCACTCTCCCATCAGCATCTGCATGTTGGAGTATCCACCCGATCACTTCAGCACAGGGGAATAGCTCAGGGCGGGTAGCGGCTCTAGTTATGCCTGAGGCTCTGATATTTTGATAGATCGGTGCCTCCTCCAGCAACATATCTGGGATCTCTTGGTCCCTGATCATTCTGTATATGTCATCCCATCTGATTTCTGGAGGGACACCAGTGGTGCACTTGGTGTCCTGGAGCGAGGTTTCAATCTTGGGAGGGGCAGGCTTCTTTTCTGTCATCCTCGCCTTCTTCTTACCGGTTTTCGGCATCTTGATTTCTTCCTGATAACATCCACATCAAAGTCATCATTTGAGCAACAGGCTGTAAAGTTTTAGCAGAGAGCAACATCGCTTGATATTAATGAGATAAGTCAATGAAGCAAAAATTTAGGAAGCAAAACATTATTTCAATCATAAGACACATATTGAAACATTTGAAGCTCTTAAAAGACGAGTATGGGATAAGCTGTGTTGCGGAAGCTATTGGTTTTCAGACCGATAGGCGATTCGCGGAAGCAATTGGCTTCCGGTTCCGCCTCGCGGAAGGAGATGTCTTTCGTTATAGCTGCGGTTGGAGAGGTTGATGGCGGGGAGACGCGGGTTGACTCGGTGAGGGCTATGGATGCTATCGTCACGCGCGGCCACTCGCCGAGTCACTACGGGAGACTTTAGTCCGAGCGAAGGTAACGGCGCCGGGGATATGCTGACGGGGAGTGCTAGGGCGGCTGTGGCTTCAAGTTTCGGCTCGTGTGTAGGGGCTAAGGCTTATGGAAGGGGCCAGGGTTTTAAGTCCGAATTAACGGCCCGGGACATGGAAAGCCCATAGGGCTTCGACAACTTCACCCAAGACGAGGGGCGCGGCCCGGGGTTTAAAAACAAAAATGGGGCATGGTTAACCGCCCGCACCCACCACTATTGAAATAAAATATAACGTTTTCACGAAGGCCTATGACGATTTTGTAAAATGAAAACTCCGTTCACTGTACCTGACGGGCAAAACATAGCCCTTGACGGGTGTTTTGCCCGTCACAATCCCACTAAAACCCAATGTTTTCCCCAAAAGGACAACTCAGTAGTGAAAATCAAGGTTAAGATCCTACCTGGCACCGTGGGGATTGCTTGAGCAAGGTGGCTGCGAGCACAGATGAGCGAGGTGAGCTGGAGCGATTTGCACGGTATCGCACGTCGTTGGCCGATTCAAAACAATGGTGTATTGGTAGAGCCCCTACCGTATTTTATAAAGAATGGGCACGTGTGAGCCTTTAATTCGGTAGGTGGCGCGGTTAAAACGAGTTTTAAATTCACCGCGCGTAGTGGTCACGTCAAACGGTCTCGGTTTTCGTGCAACCGTCATTCGCGGGGCCAGTTCGCGAATTGTATCCGCCGTTGCGGAAGGATTCAATGAAAGCTTCCGACGTTTCGGGGCTTATTGCGGAAAGGAAACTCGAAGCCTTCCGCGAGAGACCGCCGCGTAGCGGACGGGTAACGCCAAAGCTTTCGCCCTTTCGGAACGATATAGCGAATGCTCCCGGTATTTTCGGAAGACTTTTGCGAAAGCTTCCGCGAACCAAAATTTCAAAGTCTCGTTGATTTTTTCGGGAAGGTTTGGCGAAGGCTCCCGCTAGTTTCGGAAGGCTTCCGTGAATGGCTTCCGCCGTTTCGGAAGCAAAACTTATATTTTTCGCATATTCACCCGGGGTCGTTTCGGAGTCCTTTGCCGAGCGGTTTAAGCGACTGGCTTCCGCCGTTTCGGAAGGGTAGCCCGAAGGCTTCCGCGGTTTCGGGAGCAAAAGGCTGAAGGCTTTCGCCGAAGCTCTCCGAAAAAATTCTAAGTTCTTTCATACTTCGGAAGGAAATCGCGAATCCCTCCGCGGGACTTATCCGAATGGCTTCCGCCGTTTCGGGAAGGGAACTCCAATTTCTCCGCGGACGGTTGTAAAATGTTCTAAGTGTTTTCCGGGAGACTAAGGCGAATGTGTCCCGCCATTTCGGGAGGAAAGCCGGAACCTTTCCGCGGTTGCGGAAGGCTTGAGTGAAAGCCTCCGCCGTTTCGGGAGCTAAGCCGTTTCGGAGATTGACCGAAAAATTTCCAAGTCTTTTACTTCGGAAGAAGTTGATGAATTCCTTTGTGTTATTTCGGCAAGTTTAACCGAATGGCTTCCGCCGTTTCGGGAGACAGAGTTGAATCGTTCCGCCGTTTCGGCAAGGTTTCACCAACGGTTTCCGCAGCTTATGGCCATAATCAGAGTCCTTTTCCGGAGAGGTAAAACACGTTGGCTTTCGCCGTTTCGGGTGGCTTTGTTGAATTCCTCGCCGTTTCGGGAGAACAACTCGAATTTCTCCGTGGTTGCAGAAGGCTTGAGCGAAAGCTTCCGCCGTTTCGGGTGGTCTTGCCCAATGGCTTCCGCTGATTTTGGCAAAGAAAATCTAAGTCCTCCTTTCGGAAAGGTTGGACGTTTGACCTCCGCCGCTTCGGGACAATGTCCGAATTACCAAAACGTTTGGGAAAAAACTAAGTTATCTTTTGGCTCATTGGGGAAAACATGGAAGGATTGACGGCAAGCTGTTCAGCAGGGAAGCAGAATTTTATGTTGAAAACAGAGCTGACGGCTGGGATGGCTCCTCAAGCAAATTTTCTACAAAAAATATAGGAGGGGCCCCAACATGTACAAAATTTTGGGGAGGGGTGTTGCTGCAACAACAACTCCCAATATCCTTGGCACAAATCTTTTGTTGTTTTGCATTGTTTTATAGGATTAACTTAGCACATAAAAGGTTAATCTTGTATTGTATCCCTATAAACTTCTGAGAATCTCCCAAGAAATACTCAGTCCTTCAGTTTTCAACTATGTATTATAAGTTTATGATAGGGTCCCTTAACATGTTGTATAGGTTTGTAGCTTCATGCACGGCTTGATCAATAGGCTGGGTCCAAAATTGCCTTGTGTTCGGCTTGAAAACCATTGGATTGATGCAACAATGCTGAAATTTTCTAATATTAGGTTAGAGGTTGGAAGTGGCAATTTTTTTTTACAAGTGTATTGTTATTATACTTGAAATTCCAAACCCAACTAAATTTTCCAAACTACTTTCCTTGGGGCAAGAACACCCAATGAAAGATGACAAATGTCTGCTAAATGTTGCAAGGAATAAGCACTGCGATGCTATAGGGAGATAGTCCCACATTTTCAACTGGCTGGTTAGTTAAAGAAACTTTTGGAATGCCACCTGAAAATGTGAAGATTAAATGGCCTTTGGCATATTAAAGCTTTAAGTTGGGAAAGAATGTCTGAATGGTTTAGTTGATATTTGTAAATATTTTATATATCACATGTTTTCTGAATGCATTTATTTTATGTTCTTTTCTTCTTTAGGGAAAACATCTTTTTCCCGATGATTGAAGGAGAAGTCTGTATTGTGGAATAGAGTGGTGAACAGTACCATGTTCTGTTGATAATTGCATATGGACGGGTTGCAAATCTTCTTTATATAGATTGGTTGTCAAAATGAACTATTAGTTTAGTTGAAGGGGATTTTTTTTTTCTATTGTTTGTTTATGCAAATTTGTTAGCATTTTTTGAATTATTTCATTTTATATACCTTGAGCATGGGTGTTCTTATCGTTTGTATGCATTGTTGTTGCATTTGTGCAATAAGAATGGCTTTCATGAATTATAACTATGACCTTTATGCTACAAATATTTTAGCCTTATTTGAATCTTCATGACTAGAGTCTTCAAGTCCTCCCAGGCACATGCTTTTTGAGTTCATTATTATTATTTTGTCTCTAAACACAAACTTTTGTGAATTATCACTGTGGTCCTTATTTGTGCTATAACAATTTGCTTTCCCTTCTTGTTTTGGATCTAGACAAACTGACAATCTTCAAGTCTTCTTAGACTTTAGGTACAAGCTCTTTGCAATATTTATTGTATATACATTGAGCATGGTTGTTCTTATATTTTTTCGTAGACATATTTGAAGCATTTGTGCATTGAGCATGGTTTTCATTAATAATGATCATGTCCTTTCTTTATGTTGTAAAAATTTTGTCCTTGTTTTGTATCTAGAAAAAATTTAGAATATTTGAGTCTTCTTAAGCTAAAGATTTATGCACATTATCTCATTATAATATGACTAATAATTTTTTGTAGGTGGCAATAAGCATGGACACTGAAAATGGACACTTGAGTACACAAGAACTGAATACAATCAATGCAATAGTGGAATCCAGGTAATCATATTAATACAATAGTGAATGATATTTAATTATGAAGCTCACAGTGCGAACATTTCACAAATTCCAGGTGTTCTATCAATTTGAACTACTTTTTAAATTAAAATGAAGAGAAACAACCTTGACGTAATATCTACTTTGTAATCTCATCATACCTTAAAAAAAATATTTTGGTTTTTAAGTTTGTGAACTTTACAGAGATTATGTCGAAGAATGTCCCTTAATTTGGGAAGGAGACTGAGTTTGTCCTTGTGTCACTTATGGAAATGCCATCTCAGTACAAGGCCACCCTGGATCTTCAAATATTGGGATGGTTTGGATTTTATTTGCACTATGTTGAGTCTATTTTTCTTATTGATTGATTCCAAAATAAGGGTAGTTATTGATGTAATTTGCTCAATGTAAGATACTAAGAAGTTATTGGAGTATCATTGACAACTCCCACTATATTTTTTTTCTTAAGTTAAGAAAGGTTGGATAGGTTTTCAAACAAAACAATGATTTCCCTTGTTCAAAACAACCTACTACAACTTAGAGTGCATAATAATATTTCAAAGGTTCCTTTCCATTTGATATGATACTCTTGAACACCTCTTTAAAACCTCTTTTCCTACCTCGATTTGTACATAGTCCCGTGAGTCACCCCAAAGTGCTATGCAATTTGTCCATAGAATCCATCTATTATATTGCATAATTACATCAACATAATTCTTTCTACTTATCCCATGGGATAAGATCTCACGACCCTAGTTCTAGATTTGTTTTAATCTAACCACTACCAATAGGCTTGCAAAAACGTGATAGGTGCAGGAGCAAAAGCCATTTGACAATTGTTTTCTACTATATTTATATTTACATATGTTTTGTTACAAGATTCCCAAAATGGAGAAACCCATGGAATGTGTTTGTTCAAGGACCATCTTTCTCATGGTAACTTCTATAATGGTTCCCAATCTCTCGATCTTCTTAATTCATGTGTATGGTTCAATTTACACATTGATCAATATCCTTGATGATTTGCATTCCTTCTTTTGGGGCCTTCCTAGGTAGTCCATAATTTCCCCGGCTGCAGGTGCTTTTCCCGATCACACCACACTTGGCGGCATATTCCAGCCACCTGGACATGGCACGCTACGCTTGTCACCTCCTTATAATGCAGGAAGGCAGTCTTGTAATGGTGTTTATGGGGAGGACGAGTGGATTAATGGAGATAATCTGGCAGTTAATGAGCCGAGGTTGGACTCGGTTGTTGATGTCCCTTCGCATTAACAGTGGTAACTGGGATTTGAAGCTCCCACGTGTGGTCCTCCTGTGTCCCTCCTCCATGGCGTGTATAATGACGAACATGCCTCTCTCCATACTCATTTGCAATCATATGCTACTCTCGGTGGTTAATTGTTCTGCTACAAATTGTCATGTTCAATTTGTCATTGCCTGGGCGTTTGGTCTCCACACCATGACTCGGCCGCGAGGTACCTCAAGATGTGGGGCTGTACATGGAACTAGAAGGGACGCTGCTTCTCCAGGCAAGAGTAAGGCCATCATCAGTTGCTATGACAGCAGCATATCGGCCCCAATTCGCCTGTTAATCGATGATAACTAGTAAAACAAATATTATTGAACATATGTAGACTCAAATACATTGATCAAAGGAGACCATGGGTTGCTGCCTAAATAATATGGTGTTCCTGCAATGTGAGGTGATGCGGGAACTATTTGTTCATAATAAATGTTGGCGGGACCCCCACAGTTTTGTGTGTGTTAGGGGACTGATTTGATGATGGGCGGAGTCCCCACGGTTTTGAGTGGATTGGGGGACACTTTCCAATGATGAAGTGAGGGTTAACTTGCAAATGCAAAGATGGGTGCCCCATGAAACAATGTTATGTAGTGTAGTCCTGCAGGATAACTGGATATAACTAGTTATTTCTGGGGGTGGGAGCCCTATAGGTGTCTTTGTGTAGGTGATGATGCGAGGGGAGTATGAATGGTAAAGTGCTCATGGAGATATGAGGGGGATTTATGAATCGTTCTTGTAACATGTGCCAAATAATCTGATGAGTGTCTACTGGGTGGAGTAAATGCCCAGATGCAAAAATGATACTCTAGGGGAGGATCTTTTCAAGTTCGGTCAGATTCCTTGGACTTGTGGGGGGTCGACATCATGGATGTCAATTGATGACAGGGATGGCAGTGGTGTGCACACCCATGGGGGAACCTACTATTCACGGGGATGATGTTGATGGCACATCAAGGCCAAGAAGGGGGGCCCTATGGTTATAGGTGGGAATACTGGGATATGCATTATAAACAAAGGGTAAATAGAGTCTATATGCCATTTTCAGAATGATACCTGTGGTGGGGTGGGAGGGTAAATAGAGTCTATATGCCAGATTCAGATTCTTATTCATATCATGGGTAAACAAGAGTCTCCATGTTGTTCCGATCACGGTCCTACACACACGGAACACGTACCCAAGTGTAATAAAAGACATAACCTAGGTATTGACAATGCAGAAATCATATAACCAAAATATTGCGTACCTGTGGGGTACTTTGTTGATTATGGAGAGAAAATTGCGTCCAAGTGACATTGATGAGAATCTGAATTAGTTAGTTCTGTCTCTAAGAGCTCGAAGCGTTGGTCGCCGTGGTGCGAATGGTTTTGAAAACAGAGTTACGGTTTGTCTATGGCATCAGCTTGAGGTTTGTGTCAAATGACTATAAAATAGGTGTGGGGCCCACTTTTTGAAATCATTTGTACTTTGTGCCACCTACCTCCTAGAGTACTTTTAGAGCAATTCTAGGAGATTCGGTGCACTGTTCAACGAGCGGTGAGTTCCAGGTATGCCTCACCCTTTTACTTTTTTATTTTGTCTGGGTAGATTTAGGTAGGGGGGTGTGCCTCCTTTCACCGTTCATGGAGGGTGGGTGATGCTCATGGGAGTGTTGAGAAAATTCCTTATCTATGGTAGAGTAAGACATAGATTAGTTGCGTGGCACTACTTCCCACAAAGAGAACACGACAGTGTGACCCTTTGGGTGGGAGTATTGAACATAACTGGGGCTTTTAACTCCTGATGGTTGATGCCCCCTGCTTTAGACTTAGTCGTTTCTATTGAATTGGGTATAAGGTTTGGTAATAGGGAACCTTTCAACTTTGGTTGTTTGGTGCCCACATTAGCGGTCTTAGCGACGACCAATTGTGGGGTAGTTGCGATTGTCATAGGTTGGGCTTCCATAACTGGTCGTGTTACCGGCCTTGTAGTCGTACTAGCCAAAACAAGGGCAAACTCATAATGGGTGATTGGTTTGGAAGCCATCTCTAGTAAGGATGGTGTAAGGTACCACACTGGGATTCCCAAAGTTAGCCCAGGCAGAGTTAACTGAACCATAACCGGCGCCCATTGTACACCTGTGGGAAGATATAAGAAGGGGATTTGAAAAATTGGTGGCACTGATGGACTCAATGTTTGTTCAATGCCATGAATTAGCGGTGGTGTTGATGACTGTGTTGAGGTGAAGGTGGCTCCATTGTCAGTGGTGAAAATTGTGCACATTAGGTCATCGGTAGAGGTAGGGATCTTTGGTGGTGGTCCCAAATATGCTCCTAACAAATTAGAGTCCTTGTACATACCGGGGGCAATGTCAACATGCGGTAGATCATCGCCTAGTATAGTTGGTAGGACATTGTCGGGATTACTTGTGGTATTAGGGTCATAATTGTTAAGCTAGTCGAGGGTAACTATCTTCCCATTTAAGGGAAACATCATGATACAGAAGACTAAGGAGGCTATCGCCTTCATGGTGTACATGTAACTACGTCCCAAGAGGATTTTGTAGTCAAACTCAACATCAATTACTTCGATATTGATCATAATCATCTTGCCCCCCAGCTCTATGGGGACATTTTGGTACAATCCTCTTAGTTGGGATGTTATCCCATCATACGTGTGAAGAGCGATAGATGAGGGGACCAGCTCAGGGAATATTAATCGCTTACAAACTTTTACGTACATAACGCAAGTGGATGCGCCTTCGTCAATGATACAACAATGGATCATGACCATTTTTTACCGTAACTAGAACTTGGAATGCGAATGACGATGATAGTCACGGGTCACCTTTGTCAAGATCAAAGGTATGTGCGAGTCGGATGGGTCGACCTCACCGAGTGCGTTGAGTAATAATTTTAGTAGTGTTGGACAAGACTGTAACACTTCTAATGTGGACATAGCCACAGGGGATTGAGCCAAGTCATCCACAATGCTGTAATTGTGGGCGGCTTTCATATGGGGGTTATTAAGGGTATGCCTGAGTGGTACTTTCAGAATCCATGGGATTTTTTCAGTATTCGGGTGTGGTATTTATAGAGGGCCCCCTGAGGGGATAGGAACGTCTTCCACTTGGGTGGTGGAAGGCCCATCATAACCCTTGGCTAGCGTCTGGAGGTTTATATCCAACGTATAGATATTTTGGAAAGAGTCATCACCACGTGGACGAGGATCTTGTTCTTGTGTAATTGCCCCTTGATTGGTGAAGGATTACTGTAATATTATTGTTTGTGGTTGGGGGGGACTCATTGCCTGAGGAGGGTTCGTCACCATCTTCTTTTTAGATTCCACCAACTTTTGGCATTCAGGGAGAAGAGGACAATGATGTGTGTAGTGACCATAATCACCGCAAATGGAGCAGCAATAATTGGTTCTGAGGGGAGGATTCTTCCCTTATTTGGGGGGATTGTTAGTCCATGAATTCGGATCACCCATATTCTGGTTTCGCTGGGGAGGGGGATTGCCCCCTTCCCCTGGCTGCTAGTTTTTCATGTTCTTACCTTTCTTCTTCCCATGAGTCTATGGATTCTAGGGGTTTGCGGTGTTCAATTGCTCAAATTGTTGAGCTTGTTGAGCACAAGTAGGTTGAAATAGGTTAACCCCCATGTGGGGGAAGGTTGTTGACCGGTTGGGCATGGGAAAGGGTAATACGGATTATATCCCAGCAGTGGGATGTCGTTTGTGCTTCGTAAGAGGTGGATGTAGAAGCGACTAGCGCCAATGGCGGTGTAGGAATCGTCATTGTTTGGATAACATTTGGGTATGTAGGACTATATGGTCCATACTGTAATTGACCAACTGATGGTGTTGGTACTAGTGTAGGGGGTACCTACGTAGGTGGCATGGATGGGTAATATGGAACCATGTTGAATGGTACCGATGCGGTGGGAGGAACCTTTCCTAAATGGTAAATGGACCCAATAAGCCCATATGTCGAATGTGACAAGCCCGAAGGTATAGGATCCAATGACCGAGGTGTAAGATACAACGACCGATGCGATGCGGCATCAGGGAGGATTGTGTAAAGATATCCAGACTGTGCATATATGAGGTCGAAATGCTGTGCTTTCAGAATAGCCTCTTCCTCGCTTTGTGGCATTGAGGTGGCGACATCTTTAGCTATGGCGGGTTGGAGAGATTTGATAAACCAATCCAACAAAAAGGGAGGTTGTATTTCGATCTTACATAGTCTGCGGTGTCTACGCCACTCGTGGATGTGTGGTCCACAATGTGGGTGGAAGTATTTTGACGAAAATTAGTGAGAATTTCAAGGCCTAGATCATGTCGGATTGGTAGTTGAAAGTACGTAAGAAATGCGGTGGCCAACGTCGCAAATGTGGAATGGGTGCCACTTTCTAGGTTTACGTACCATTTTGTTATTGTTTCGCTGAGGGTACGCTGGAATAGGCGAAGCCTCACAGGGTCATCCACTATGTTGTTCGATGAACACCATAAGTGGAAAGACATAACATGGTTGGTGGGATCGTCTCTCTATTTTCCTTAAAATTTGGGAATATCAGAAGGAAGGTTGTCTGGCATAGCCGACGATGTCGTATCATGAGCAATGGGGTCAATTGTCAGTTTGGCCAAATCAGGTAGATTTAAACTAGCCATAAATGGTAAGGTAGGGATGATGGGTCTTGCCATTTTGTTTGGGATGTGATTTCCATGAGGGGGAGACCCAGGTGGTGTTGTGAACAACGGTTAACCTCCTATAAGAGAGGATGGGTCAAAGGGATCCGAGGGATATCCGAGGGGAGAAACCAGCGGGGTACTACTTCCGGTGGGGGAAGAAGTGGTGTAATTGATAAACTCTACGAGGGGAGAAAATGTATCTATAAAGGTTTGGCCTCGACCATATGACCCTATCAATGTTGCATGGGAACGACCCCGACTTAAATTTCCTTCGTGTGGAATACGGGGAGAAGGTGTGAAAACACCCATCGAGAGAGGGGATAGGCCTTGCAGTCTACGAGACTGTATTAAGATGTTGTTTTGTTCCTCAATGGTGAAGGCTTTGTGTCAATATGAGAGTGATAATGGAATAAACACAATTGAACAACTGCAAAAATATGCCAACCACAACAGATGCAAAATGGTGCGACAAGTGAGTGATATGTGCAATATTGGTTTTAGTGCATGAGTTCCCACATGTGGATTCTTTTCATTATGAGTTAGTGAACTTGTAGTTAAAAAGAAAATAAATGTAAATTCCCTAGCTGACCTAATGTCCTTCCCCTCAAATGTAACTAGGCCTCCCAAAAGCACAATTGATGGTGATAATGGTATCCACGCACCAATCGACTAGTGGAGGTAACAAAGAGCTAGTTCTACTGGCGATGGGGCCAATGATCCAATCAAGAATACTTGGAAACACCTCCCAACGGCAATAGCTAACTTCAGGAGTCAATTGCACTCACAATTGCTCCTTGGTGATATCCTAAGTTGGGCCACTAAGATACCTTGCGTTAAATGTGGATCAGTGGTTCTGCCTACACGGTATAGCGTCGTCTCCCTACAACAAGTTGAGTAGCTTGTAGGGGAGAGCAGGGCAGTTATACCTCGGCATTCACCTCCTTGGTCACGACGAACTTCTGATCCGGGTTCTCTTTTAACACTTCCTTGTAGCAGGATTTTGTAAGTACCTTAAAGGACAACAATGATATGTTTCAAAATATTACTTATGAAACTAGATTGGTGGGCATTAATAGATGCCTAGCCCAATCAATCCTACCTAACTAAAATATTGTTTTGTGACCTCCTGTGGAGGATTTTAGTTGGTTAAGATAATTACAATGTTGATTTTAAGGGGTTTGTATGTTTCACTTATGGAGTGTAAGAAGGGTATTTCACAATTCCCACCTTTCTGATTCACCAAGATCACATGAAGTGTGAGGTGAAGAGCATACTTTGTATTGGAAGAGTCTTTAGGCCTCTTATTGTGTGCTAGTGGATCAAACACATGTGATAAAAGCAAAAACAAATAATTCCGCTGGCAAATTAACTAAAAGAGTATATCAAGCAATATGTACTTTTAACTCTAAGAGATGTTCATGGCGCTTCGCAAAATCGAATTATTATATCTAATAGACAAGTGTGCAATGGAGGTATTTCACACTTCTCACCCTTTTTTTCTGATTCACCAAGCTCACATGAAGTGCGAGGTGAAGAGCATACTTCGGGTGACAAGTGTCTTTAGGTCCTTGCTTGTGTGCAAAAAGTGTTTTCTACATTAGCAATACTACTAAAAACAACATGTCGATTTGATGCATAAACAAGAAATGGTCTTGAATACTAGTGACAACAATGAGGCCCGTTGAAAGCCTCAAAGTTGGTTACCAAGTTAAGTTTCGAGAGAGATGTACTCTTTACTTCCTAATATTGGTCTAGGTGCACTAATTACTAAAAAATTAAGTAATTGGGTGAATTAGCCTTAATTTAAGTTCACTAGTAAGCAACAATTGGGCTGCCAAACTAAGCTATTCAAATAAAAAGCAAATAAATAACAGTAGCGTGGCTAAACTAGACTCTGTCGCGCGTATCGCGCCGGTTAATACAAAACAGATGTGTTGTAGCACGGGTAATACACTAACATTCCGCGCGGGTGCGATGAGCGGTGTAGCGCGGGTATGACATTGGTAACCTACACTATGCACGCAACTGTCCGAGTCAAATCCGTGCGGTTGCAGGAAAAAATAAGCTATGGTCGTGATGGGGCCAAATTCTGAAAGCAAGAGGTGGAATACCTTCTCTCCTACAAGTGAACAACACCCAGAATTAGATACTTAGCATAAACAACCTAGTTTAAAAAGAAATGAACAAAAATAAGTATGGTCTCCATTAGAACTGTTATGAAAAAAAATTGCACAAGTGCACTCTTCCACTTGGTGAGGGGCTAATCCTTGTAGGTTGCTTTAAGTCCTCGGTCCTTGGAGTCCCTTTTTGATGGTTGGTATTCCTCGAAGTGATCCTGCAATAGATTGTTAGTGTAGTTCACATTCAAACATGAAAATATGGATGAAAATAAAATAAAAGAGATGGGGGAAAGATGTAAACTCCAACAACAACCAAAGGTATGCTAAACCACTCTTGTATTGCCTAATGGAATGGATGTACAACACTTAGGAGAAGAAGGCTTCAAGGGAAGCCAACAATCTCCCTTAGGGAGTCCTTTCTTGTCCAAACTAAATGCTAAGTAGGTGGAAGAACAATGGAGAGAAACACTTGCCCCTTGATGGTAGGTGGAAAGCAAGCTTGGAAATGCTTACAATTGTAGGAAATGGTGGGTTATGAGGAAGCTCCAACTCAAATCCAGCAGCATAAACTTGTTCTAATTTCTCCCTACAAAATGCATGCCAATGGCTTCCTTTTATAGGCCAAGAGGTGGCCATCAAATAACTAGATCCAAATGTGAACTCTCCTCCCTCATGAATTGGTTCCAAGGTACACAAGGGGGCTGATTAATGCTCCCAAGTGTTTGAGGAGCCAAATTTTGATCCTTTGGGAGGATTGAGTCTTTAATGCACCGTTGGGCGTGAGTGGTCCCATCGTTTTGACAGTAGTGCGACTATCAAAGGAAAAGTCGCGCAGGCATTGTTTAGGTAACCTACGCTATAGCGCGGGTAAACAATGTAATACCCACGCTACCCTTTGTTTTGACTATTTCTTGGCACTTGTGAACTCATGTTGTGTTTTCAATCTGTTGAGGATGCTTGTGGTGAGATGCATTCTTTATGTCGATGACGCTTTACTGGATGAATCGTCGAAATGTCGCATGTGTGCGATTTTTAGGCGTTAACAATCCTCTAGGCAAAAAACATAGCTTCGACAAGGTTGCAATAATATTCCCCCATTTCTTGCTTACCCATGTGTTAAGACTCTGCATCCAAATCTGTACCCTTTCACCCTTCCCACCAAAATTTTCTCCACTGACTCAACAACTTCATTTATCTTCACGTCTTCCCCTAACACCAGAAGAATAAGGCTCTGTTTTAATTTCACACATTTCTTTCTACTCTGATTTTGAAATTTTAACTTGGATCTTTCTTTAGACCCACTATGGTCCCTCCCTTGAGACTCTTCCATGGATAAAACCTCTTTCTCTAAAATCTAACCATGCATAGAAAGATTGATTCTCTACATCCCGATCAAGATTTTCCATAATTTGCTCCAGCACCTTCTTGTCTGAGAAATTTTTCCTTTCCTCTATAGAATTTGTAATATTGTTCCTTACTTCTTTCTTCTTGAAACTTTCAATTTCTTGAAAAGAGTTCCTAGCTACAAATTCCTCTAGAACTTCATCCATCATTCGATTAAGTGCTTCGTTAAATGCAATCTCATCACTATCGTCAAATAAGGCATTATCACCATTAACATGTGTTCCTTCATTAGCTTCATTACAGGACAAAGGATGCTCCAATTTGGTTTCCACCTCATTTGTCTGACATCCCACTTCAGATTTAAACTAGATCTTTAATCCCAGAGAAATCGAAACCCTAGCTTGAGCCTTCGCTTACCTAAGATCCATAGCCGCTCCCCCTAATTTTCCATCTCCACAACCTTTATTCTCTTATATTTAATCCACCACACTTCTATTTAACCTTTATTCTCTTATATTTAATCCACCACACTTCTATTTGCACTATTGTTTATATACCCTTATCTTTAATCCACCACACTTCTATTTGGAATATATATATATATATAGACACACACACATCAATGTACATTACATTATATAACCTTACTTAAGGCATTATCACCATTAACATGTGTTCCTTCATTAGCTTCATTACAGGACAAAGGATGCTCCAATTTGGTTTCCACCTCATTTGTCTGACATCCCACTTCAGATT
The DNA here is from genome assembly GCA_027924585.1 of Larix kaempferi. Lineage (NCBI taxonomy): Eukaryota > Viridiplantae > Streptophyta > Pinopsida > Pinales > Pinaceae > Larix > Larix kaempferi. The sequence goes on from BSBM01001022.1 coordinate 19,820,822, forward strand.
TAGACCAGATCTTTAATCCCAGAGAAATCGAAACCCTAGCTTGAGCCTTCACTTACCTAAGATCCATAGCCGCTCCCCCTAATTTTCCATCTCCACAACCTTTATTCTCTTATATTTAATCCACCACACTTCTATTTAACCTTTATTCTCTTATATTTAATCCACCACACTTCTATTTGCACTATTGTTTATATACCCTTATCTTTAATCCACCACACTTCTATTTGGAATATATATATATATATACACACACACACATCAATGTACATTACATTATATAACCTTACTTTTAACTTTACTTTTACTTTTTTCTTTCATTTTTTTTTGTAAGTTAGAATTATATTATATTACTTCTGGAAATTTATATGCCTAAGATCACATAACAAAACTAGAGCCTTTTTATTTATCGTGAGTACCAACTCTATTCATAAATTCTTCTAAATTCTAGTACCAAAACCACCCCTCCACCGTAGGAGAAAACAAGAATTTTAACTATCTTTAAAGTCTGCAAACCGCATTAAACAAGAAACCCCTTATAACCATCTGACCATAGTCCTTCTCTTAAACTTCTTTCCTAACAAATAAAACTTTAAACTGATATCCTAACACATACAATGACACTTAAATAAAACAAGACTTCTATCTAAACACTTTAAGAAACATGGTTGATGTCTGAAGTTCCTTCTGTCCCAGCATGCAGGGGGGTTGACGACTTACTCCCCTTAACTGGAGGTCTCAACGCGAACTGAATTCCCAATTTCCTCATAATGAAGTCGATTTTCTTGTGCATGAGCCTGGAATCTACATTGTGTTCCTTCCAAAATTTTACCGACTCCTCATCTCCTTTCCCTTTCTCACCATGGTCCATCGACACTCGAGCCAGGAGACCCTTCATTACCCAAAATGTGGCCATAGACACTCATACAATGCCATGCAATCCCTAGTGGTCCCAGGATCCCGAATCCATTCCGCAAAAGCTTCGAAGTCCTCCATCAGTTTTATGATCTCCAATTACTCTCGGAGCCCCTGCTCCACCCCATCAATTTCGTTTTGGATCTCTGTCAAAACCATCAATTTAAAGGACTGAGCAACCTATTCCACCTTCAATTGCTCCCGATTTGCTCGATGCATACCTGCTTCCTCCTTCCCCATGGCCGCCCAATTGGATTTCCTCTCGCACGTCTCCATCATCCCAAACCCCCGATGTCTATGACTTTCAAAATTCTCTATACCCCCTGCTTCAGAATCCTCACCATACACCAACAACATCAGCAAAAAATAGTGCAACAGTGGGTCTTCCCCTCACCAACACTTAATCATGCAGCCCCATAAATTACCATAATGGCTCTAGAATATCTCCATGAGCCCAAGCTGGAACCCATACCTATGGAAAATATGTCACCTTGTTCTGAAATCATCCCCCATGAACTGGACTGAAATTCTCCCCTTCTCCCGTACTGTAGACTTACCATGTGAATTACCACTATCCCATCCTTTCTCAATCCATGCTCCTCCATTACTTCTTTAGACCCTTCACACGCGCCCCTCCCACTGGCAACTATTCTGATGAGGCCGCCATGTGGTTTCCCCTTCTCTCCACATGCTCCAATGCCTCTCTTCTATCACCCGCATCTGGGGACTTTTTCCTTTCATTTTACATTTATTATTATATTTATATTTACATTTTGCTCATTAATAATCCTTTTACCTTACTATCATCATTTTTCTACTACCTCTTAATACTTGTTTGTATATTATTTATATTGATTTTCTTATGATATTCTCTATTATACAATTATATTGAATTAAAAGAACATATCAAAATAAATAGATGGTTCTTTTTGTTTTTAATTAACTTTACAATGGTGAAGTAGCGATAAAAAATGAATTTGTCATTAACACTCACTAATAACAAGATCATATAAAATTGTGTCGAAGGGGGCCTCACTATTGGTACTATGGAGGACTGGACTCCCAACTGCTGCCACCTTCGCTAACTCTGATTTCGAGAAAAGTAGACAGATGGCTGGTGGAGGACCAACCTCCCATAATGATGACAGGAGGCGGTTGGAGATCGTTAATGGGGTGTCTAGTCATCGAGGACAAGCATGTGGGTAATGACACACGTCTCAAATCCGACCCCCGATCTCGGTATGAGAGAGTACGAGTTCAGGTGTGTGAAGAGCGGGAGGCTGGATCCGTATCAGTTTCCATATCTGGATGTCAATTTCATCTTAATTTTCATTACTGGGAGAATTATATCCATGAATGCTGGATGGTACCATCCGGAGGCTGATCGAAGCTTTATCGTCACACTAATAATGGTTTCTCGGGATTTATATTCTCGCGAAGTTAAGGGCAATTCCATTCGCATTCCTCGTTGCTCCTGTGTTTTCTCTCCTCTTGCGGCTGGCAAGTTTCCTTGGGAGTTGATTAGAGATTGGATTTCTTTAGATTGTCCGCTAGATCATTTCTGGGTCGGTTTGATGGCTCCTAAACGACATTTCTGTTTTGATGCTGATAAGGGTTCTGGTCCCTGTGGGCAACGGGGAAAAGGAAAGATGACGGGCAAGCTGGGTGGTAATGTGGGTCGTGTTAAGAGGGCTCAATCCAGGGCCCAGGATGTGGCCACTTTCTTTCGGGAACGTATTCCTCCTCCGATTCTTGATGAAATCGATTCTGTTGAGAAGCATCTGTGGGAGACGGTGCAGACAATCCCCGTGGAGGTCATTCGAAGGGAGGTCGAGGAGTGGGTGGCTGACCCAGGCACCACGGCTGACAGAGCCTCCGCTTATGACTGAATGATAATGGTCTACTGGGTGGTGAAAAACCTGTTGGCGCATGTCACCATGAGTGGCTTGGACAAGCACCTGGGGGATGAGGATCCAGTTCGGGCCTGGAAGGCGCATAATGCCGATTGTCCTTTGATGCACAGCAAAATCGACACGATAGCGTCCAAGTTGGGCATTTCCTTCTATTATCATGGAATGGAGGATGTGGTGAATCTCGGTACCAGCAACAAGCGAAAGCAGAGTGTCACTCCGAAGCAGTCGGAGGGCGAGAAAGAGAACATGACTAACAAGATGAAGCAGGCGGACATGGACGGCACTAGTGGGGGAAGCGACTCCAAGAATCCTGTCTGTTGATTCTAGGGTTAGCTGCTTGTTTGTTTTCTACTGTCTTTTCCTCTTTTTAGTCAACATAGTCTCTCGGGATTATTAGCTATAGACCATAGTAGTTTTATGGGTAGGTTGTATCTTGTTTTTTGGGTACGTGCAATGGATAGACTGTTTTTTTTGTTCACTTTTGTATTGCCGGAAGTGGTTGTGAACTCTAAGACTATGAAAACTATGAAAACTATGAAAAAGCACTATGTACTTGGTTTTTAAGCAATTATACAGTTTTTATTTACAAAAAAAAAAAACAAGATCATATCAAATTACTTACCAAACCCTAAAATAAAATAACATGTAATCATGATGTGTGTTCTTTGTAAACTCGGGAGAGTAATCAAGCAGATGTCTATCATCCAACACATAATTTCTTGGTTGATACTTGTTATTAAGGAAAATGAAGTGAATGGAAAGCAAACTGGGAGCCCACTAAATCTTCATCTCATAGCATAAATTAATTATCTATTTTAACACTTTTAAGATTATATTAATTAGTTATTTAATTAAAATATCCACCATTTAAGATTTTTTTTAAAATAACAAAATACGAAACAATGAAGTGTAAATATATGGTAAGGAACTTTGAATAAAAGAATGAGATTGAACGGTCGACTTCATAAATCAGGTTTCATATAGAAGTGGTAGCTATTGTAGGAAACCAGAAGACGTCTATGTTTATTAGAGATGCCCATTTGTCACAGAGATACAAATCCTTTTTGCATATATTTTTTCTTATCATAGTTGAAGTCAAACGTAGTATGATTTTCAAGTCAAATGAAGAATGCTTTTCATATTTTCTAAAAAGAAGTTGCAACTTGCAAGTCAAATAATATATATTTTCAAATATCTTAGTGTAGTTACATTTGTAAAGTTCAAACACATATTATTGTTGTCGTAAGTACTATTGTTGTGTTTTCGAAGGGGATCATATATGGAATACTTAGTTTCTATTAATTTGGGCCTACATTTTAAAAAAAAATTGTTGTGACTAAAGTTTTCCTATAGTTTAAAATATTGATTATATTGAATGAATTTTTAAATATGATTTTTAAAAAAAATTTATTGGCTGTAAAACGTTGATGTCGTCCTCGTTTTTTGGTGTCCAGGAGGAGGCTGTAGGCTGATGTTAGGTCCTACAATTCGTACAGAGAGGATAAGCACACTCTCCAAAGCACTCAATTCTTTGAGGGCATGGACGTCTAGCCTGTCTCGATTCCATGCACGCTATTGAGTAGCAAAACAACAATGCAATGGTTCTGAACATCCACACTGCTCAAGGCGCCTGACATTGTTTATATCATAAAAGCGAGGAAACTGGCCCTGACAGCCTGATCGTCTTGACACTGATGGAAATCTTCGCTAGACGGCCTACGTGGGGTTACCTGCTCACCCTAGCACTAATGGTAATCAACGAAAGGAACATGCGGCACTCCACATCGCTTGTTCCTCCATCAAGCTGCAGTCCAAGTGCATGCAGTTGACAAGGATTTACATGTCCTCCAGCTGTGGTATCAACATCCGATCCAGCAGAGGCATGCTCAGCTATATAATGCAGTTTTCCAAGGAAGTTATGCTTTGTCGAATTCAACTAGGCGGAGAAGGCCCTGACAGTTTTGCTTTATTGAACTGAGGGGTGGCCCCTTCCATGATTCGTAATTATGTTATGTTGTCTTCATCTGTCGGCTCGAACAGTGCTTCACATGTTGTCATTGTTAGTTCATGCTTATGTTCTACGTCATTGTTAATCCATGCTTTTGTTCTACTTGTCCTCCTTCCTTTGACTATGGTCTACTAAGGTGTCTTGGATGGTGCTCCACTCCAACTTTGCAAGGCGCCCAAGATGAGATAACCAAGCTTTATTCAAATAACCAGCTATCCAGGTTGTACTCTCTGGAGGCCCATGGAGTTGTTGTTTTGTTGGTTTGCTTTTAATGTCATGAGTCACGTCTTTCAACTCAAGTTGAGCAGTGATGGATAATAATTTATTGTGGGTTTGCCTCTCTAGTTTTCCCTTCCATTGTGAGACCTATATATATATATATATATATATATATATATATATTAAAAGTTGTTGGTGAGATTTTGAGAGGATATCCATCCAAAGCTATAACAAATAATCTAGAAACGAATTAATTCTAAAGACCTCATGACTAAGAAATCATACCATTTAGGAGAAGACGAAACCACTCTGCATGGGTCTGATCTACCCTCTCTCTTCCGGGGTAAGGCAAGCAATGGCTTCAACGGGTTAGAGGATTTTATGAGAGGGAGGCAACCTCAGCCCATATGGTTCGTAGTGAGATGGACAAGGACTCCTAAACATGAATGTGCATTATTTGGAAACAGTTTTATGAATTCCCCGGGGGAAGACATTCCCTCACTTGGATGTTCATAGATAGTCTAACTCGGAACGATGTGGAGCCTAGAGGAGATGATTCTGTGAATGTTCCAGCATGGTTGGGCTCCACTTTAATGTGACGAAGTTACTTCACCGATGTCATTCAAAAAATATTGAAGCATATTTTTTACATCATATTTGTATGTTTTCAAAATTTCAAGCATGTTACGGGACATATGTGATTAGAAAAATTAAGCCAGCTTAATCTTCGATATGTTAAAAATTTATTGATGAATGTTATAAGAAGCTTCCAAAGCCATGAAATGTTTTATTATTTTTATCATACTAAGGAAAAATGTAATAGAATAATAACTCGAACTTTATTTACGATATAAAAAATTAATAGAATAATAACTCGAACTTTATTTGGATCTATTAATCCACAAATCAGTGTAATTGGATTTTGTGACATGTGTGATTACAAAAATAAGTCTACTTTGATCTTCGGAAAGTTAAAAAATTATTGAAGAATGTTATGAAAAGCTTCACACTCATGAAATACCTTATTATTTTATCATACTAAAGAAAAATGTAATAGAATAATAATAATAACTCGAACTTTATTTAGATTTATTAATTTATTTGTATTTTATAAGTATTTGAAATATATTAATTTGGGTTATTTAAAAATTATTCTAAGTATATTTTTATTTTTGTTATGATAAGGACAAGAAAGATTAAAAATATTAAATAAAAAAAAAAATTATATATATATAATATTAATTTATTTTTACAAATTTAAGTCAAATAAATATAAATTTATATGACAAAATAAATTATATAGTTTTAATCAATAGTTATTAATTGTTTATTAATATTATTTTTAATTTTTCAAACTTTTAACAAGGTAAGGAATTACATACTCTTGTTTAGAATTTGTCACCTCAATAAGAATATAAGTGTGAGAATGAAAAAACACTTTCTATTAGGATATCTAATTTTAATTTCAATTTTCTTGTTACAATACATACTTGTGTAACCTTCCAATTTATCAAAATTATGGTCATCAAGAAACTTTCCTCTTAAAAAGTTTTAGGCACTTAGAACTTTTTAGGCACATAAATAAAATTATAAAGTAAATCAATTAGTTTCTTTATTTTTCTGAAACTTTGATAAAGCAAAATGAAAATTAACCATAATCATCATCGTTACATTTTAAAATAAAATGATTTTCATTTTCAACACTATTAATATCACAAAGATGCAAATTATACATTAAATTAAATAAGTAAATTTGTAATTTATTCTATATTTTCTCTTTATTAAATCTTATTCATTAATAGTTTTTCCTTACTCTATATATTTTAGTATTTTTCTTAAATTTATTTTTTAATTTAAAAATGATTTATAATCAAAATGATAATAATAAACTTCCAAAAATATATAAAAATTTATCTTCGTATTTAATAAATAAATGAAATATTGAAATAAATATAGAGTGATTATTTTCCACACTATCTAAATTAATTATATATTTAAATATTTTCCATATTATTAATTTATGTAAGCAAATACAAATATCAAAATTGCTTAACAACTAAAAAAATAAAATCCTATCAATAAACTTATATTTGAAACTTAAATTCAACTCATATTTGAAACAAAATTCAAACGCACATCGTCATATGATATGACCTCAATCTTAAAATCTATTTTACATAAATCATTTTAGTCAAAGTGATAAATCTTACTACACGCGGTGATATTTACCCACCGTAAAATTGTTCATCCAATTGCATGATAGCATCTCACATATATTAGAGGAGTTAGAACACGATTATATTATACATGGTTGTAGTGTTCTATTTTGCATCCCGTAGGTTAAGAAAATTAAATACAATCTTTGATTCTGTTTTTGTGTTCTCCATTTTGTTTTTTTTACAAAATTTAATTTATTAAAACAATCCAACTCATCACCAAGTTGAATAATTGTGTTATTTGAAATTGTAAAAGTTTGTAGGGATCTTCTAAAGTAACCATGTATGTTATATGTCATTGAAAATATTCGAGAAAATATTAATTGATGGAAGTATAAATGAATATGATATGCAACAGGAGAACCTCACCATATTTGGTTACAACAAGCTGCTCAAGAGAAGCTCGCCATATTCGGTTACAACAAGCTGAAGAGAAAAAGGTAAGAATAGCTACAATAATTTGTTTCTAATTTTGAATTCAGTTCCGGAGGCTGTTTGAGTCTGAAGATATGAAGAGTAAAGCAAATCCATTGGTTCTATAGTGAAGTAATTTGCTTTCTCTGTTTGATATCTGGACCACGACAAAGTAATTTCCATGGCATATTTAATTATTTACAGTAAATATGTTTGCTTAGGTTGGTTGGATGTTTACTGCAACATAATATTTAGGTTACACAAAAGTAAATTGCTTAGGCTTCGGTGCTTTAATGAGGGATCCTTTATCATGGCTTATGTGAAGAGGTTCATGCTGGAAAGGATTCTATTTGTATTATTCTTTTAACAATTTTCAGCAATTTTGAGTGGTCAAGGATGTATAGGACCGTGTACATGTGTTAAAACCAGTGAAATAATGGTAGATTTAAAGTAACCTTTAATTAAGAAAAAACGGTACGTAAATGAGGAAGCTATGTACTTAAACTAGGAATAATTGTATACAACAGAGGAAGATGAAGAGGAAAGCAAAAGATTTGTTTTATCCTTAGCATGTCCATGGATCCATCTTATGATAAGACAAATCGATATATACAGACTAGCATAATATTTTTTCCTCGTAGAAAAGAGGACATTATTCTACAATCATACTACACATGCCTTTTCTTATGTATCCTAATTAATTTTGATGGGCAAGAAGAAGTTATACTACACTATGCTTCATGAGAATGCGAGAATATGCATCCCTGGAGGAGGTGCCCAAGCTTTCCTTTTATACTTTTAGCAAGAATTTTATTCTCATCTTTGTTGAATCTATTTTTTTTATTCACTCATGTTGTTGTGGTTGCAATGTTCTTCTTCGCTTTTGTTTCTGATTCTCCATACATCATCTCTTTCTGTACGTTTTCACTAATATTCTTTCATTCGGCAAGAACATTTTCATCTTTTTTCTCTCCATGTAGAAAGATGTTAGACTGCAGAGAAGAATATTTATCAACTTAAAGTAACCAATATAAACCACCAATTAAATCATATTTTGCAAAAGTAAATTTAATTCGTCTAAACATCAAATATAATATTGATCCCTAATCTACGAACCTTGGGTATGTCAAGTTGTAAATGAGGAGGCCTAGGCATGGAAATGTTTTCATGAACGACTTTTCAGAAACATTCCTCCTCGGGCAGGAGCTGGTGCTTATATTCCTAAAAAACATTCAACCCAGTAGTTGTATTCGATCCCTTCATATTAACATTTATTGCATCTCCTCCTATCGGACTGGACTGAGTAGAGGGTATCATTCGCTCTAAATCCTCACTCAGCTGCACATGGACCGCAGTAAATAAATACCTTTACATAATTATCCAATTAATCTTTCATAATTTGATCAAACTGAATTTGAATGAATCCATCAATCCATACCTTGGAGACCTTGTTTTCAAGGGATGCAACGTGATCCACAATATTTCCTTTGGCCACGGTTTCTATGAGCATGGAGCTCATGGGATTAAAGCGTTTCTCCATAATTTTGGTAGAATATGAGTTTTTGAGTGTCGTCTTATTTAATTCCTCATTCGTGTTGGGGCATGGAGTAGAATTCCCACTGGATAAAATTTCTCCTCTGGATATGCAAACTACACCAGTGCAGGAACAAATAAAATTTCATCTAACCAATCAATGATCGTTCCAGCCTCTCAAAAACTAAATTTGATCTGTAAAATTATCCATTCATAGTCCAGAATCAAAAAATAGCAATGGAAACACCGCTTTCACTCTATAATACATATAATACAACTTATTAGCCCATCTGAATGTCATCAATCTTGCAATCTGAGTGTTCATATATAAAATGAAAATTCTATGTTAAAATCGAGTAGGGAAAACACAATATTGTATGTTTTAGCTAAAATTAAAAGATACATAAGGAGTGAAAGGCCCTTACGACGACATCGATACGATCTAGTATGGTAAGGAGAGGAGCAATGATGGAAGATACAAGAGACATTGGCTCTCCCCCTTCCTTTCTGTTGTTGATTTCGTCTTCGTTCATTTCCCTATTGTTTTCCTTCGTATTTGGTTCATATGCAATTTGTTCTATACCTATATTATTAGATGACCTATTTACGCAACTTGAATTGACCTGCTCTGGTTCAACAACATCACCTACTATTTCAGCAACTGGCCCAATGATTTCAGAATATTGGTTTTGAGAGCTATAATCTAAGCCCTTGTCATTATTTTCCTTCGAATCAAAATCCTGTGCAAATTGTTTGGTAGAGCTGAAACTCACAAATTCCTGGTGTTGGTCTTGAGGGGTGTTAGTGGTGGAAGTCATAGAAACATTAAGTATCTCCTTGGATTTGATCTCGCATCCAACTGCAACCGAATTTTGAAGAACAAATGCCTAGGTCACAATTTAAACTTGGGTTTCTATGTAAAGAGGACAAAGTTCTATGAAATTGGCTGGATCTTGAATAACATTATATATTTTGTGAAACTTGTTTGCATTGTCTGTTAAGATCAAATTGTATGCGGAAAATCCATTTTCATGGTAAGATTGATATAGTATTGAAAATGGAGGCTATGAGGAGAGAAATTTCCCGAAGATGAGGTACATTTTTCCTTTGAAAAGCGAAAATTTTATGAGCCTTAATGAACAGTAGAAGCGATTTTTACTATTCATGGATGTACAAGACAATATTAAAAATGATATCAATTAGCAATAAAAAGCAGTTAAAGAAGAACAGCTTTACAGATCTACTTGCATATGTATGCAGAGAAAAGGTAATCCCATTTTATACAGTTTGATTACATTTGCATTTTTATTTTAAAACATTGAATTCCACTACATGTTGCCTATTCTTATTCAATAGCAAAAAATTGTTTTCCTGGAATAGACGTTTCCAGCCAACATGAAAGGAATCCCAACAATGAACATGTCTCCAGAAAATTTGCACTTGTATTGGGAAGGCCCAAGGATATTGTTGAATTATTAAAATCAGTAGATATGTGTGGATTTTCCATGCGTCATTACACTCATGCTGCAACCAGAGGACGGCCACCATCGGAGCGCAAGTAGAACAAATTCACGCCCACACTATAAGTTGTGTGTGGGAGAAATACCTAGCTCACAGGATGAACCGCATTTATGGTCAAGATGATATTTTGCAAGAAGTAAAATGTAAGTGACATTTAATGTTTTACAACTAGGGTACAACATTTAATCAATTTGGGTGTGCATTGACATGTATAAATTGGGTTTGGGTATTAGTTGCCGTGGAGAAATATAATTTTTTTATTGTTTAAGGTTTGGCTTTGAGAAAGAGGGGTTATCAAAATTGAACGACTATAGGAGTGGTGCTTCTAACATTGTTAAATTTTCATAAGTTAAACATAATGTTTAGTTGTCACCCATATAATAAGTATTGGAATTTAGAGCCAAGTACGAGAGTTAATATTATTCTAATTTGGAGCCAAGTACGAGAGTTAATATTATTCTAATTTGGAGTCAAGTACGAGAGTTAATATTATTCTAATTTGGAGTCAAGTACAAGAGTTATAAACATTAGGATTGAATAATTTATAATCTTGAGTTATATCTTACTTCTAACATTCTTAGATTTCAAAGAAGTTAAACCTCATGTTTATTTGTCTCCCAAAAATTAAGCATTAGAGTTTGCAACAGTACAAGAGTTATAAATCATTATTCTAAGTTTCAATTTTTTAAAATATTTATTTATTCTATTAACATTATTTTATAACTTTCAAGCCTTCCAAACAAGCTTTTTAGTAAATATGCACATCTCTTATTTTATCCCATGACAACAACTAGGCATTTAAGAAGTTTATGAAATAAGGTATATGATGAAAACACATATTTCATCTCTAGAAACCATAGGTATCATACTATATAAAATAATGTTTTTAATGAGAAAGAAGTTAAGAATGACAAAATATCATGAAAAATGACATCTCATTTATGGAAAATTGCCTTTGAGAATATTATTGGTAAGCAATAGATTTTAGTTACAATTTATTTTTCTTTTCAATATTTATTTTTGTTTACTACCAAAAAAAACACATTTTCATTTATGTTTCATGCGATCGCTGAAGGGAATGCATGCGATCGGAGGCAAAATGTTGGCGGATCGCATAGAATATGCACTTGATGACAGCTTTACGGTGCTTGCCAGGTTTCTGATGGAAATACCGACTGTATTGAGGAGGCAAACACATAACCGACTATTTTTCTGAACGAGAAGGTGAAGGATTCCCACTATACAGAGAATACAAATTCTGAACCAGAGGAAAATTTAAGGGAGAAGGCGAAGATTTTTAGCACAAATGAGCAGAATAAGAGGAAAATTATAAGATAGAAGAAGGATATCAAAGGATGTGGGTAAAATCATGGACAAGGTTTGACATGGAAATTGAATGAAGTGGAGGCTGCAAGAAGAGCGGTTATGAATTCAAGAATCGACAAACATCATGGTTCTGTTTGAATGCAGGAGGTGTGCAGCATTGAATGAGCCAGCATTACCAACTCTGTATTGATTGAAGTTTCAGTTGATGAAGCTCTGTTTAGGCAACGGATTTGAGGTTGATCTTCTTGGTCGACTGTCAATGGAATCAAGATGATGACGGCTGAATTTGAAGGAGGCTGCAAGAAGTGCGAATATGAATTCAAGATAATACCGATTCTGTATTGATTGAGCCAACTTGATAGATATATATTTGTGATTTGCATTACTCGATACAGTTGGTCGATCCTTGAACCAGGTTGGTGGAACGGGGTTATTGAGCTTTGATTGGGGGCTTCCGGGATCTGGTTTTTTTTTGGCAGGTCCTGTTGACTTTGGTCTGCTTCTTGTTGCTGATCACTGGGAATTGTGGATTGGAGGCCGGTCCATTTCTGGGTTTTTTATTATTCTGGTATTTCCGTCCTGTCAGCGGAGTTGTTGATCGCTTTGTGCAGGGGATTGGCATGGCTGAGGACGTGGTTTACACCGGTGACGGGGTAGGTGACAGTGGGAATATTGCTGATGGAGATGTCTATGTTGGGATGACTCGGTCGGGGGTGTTGTCTGGGCCCTCCATGACTGGCGGGGGGCATGAGGTCTTTTATGCGCCCACCATGACAGGCAGGCTTAGTCCTCGGACAGGGACTTTTGCTAAGGCTAACTTTCTTAAAAAACCCGCTAAGATGGTAAAAGAACGGAAGCGACAGGACCAATTGGTGCTAGGGGTGGATGTTACGATGGAAGAGGCGGAGAATCTCTCTCTCACTACTGTGGTAGGTCATGTTCGTGGCAGAAGATATGGTCGGGGTTTCCTTCAGCGTTGGGCGGCTGAGCAGTGGAAGTATATTGTGTCATCAGCCCCTGAAGTCCGGGTATTGACGAAGAGATGGTTTTCCTTCATCTTCATGAACAAAGGGGAGGTTGACGCAGTTTTAAGTCGACATTGGTCGATGTTGGGAGTTCCTCTAGTCCTGCGAAGCTGGTCCCCATTCTTCGAATAAAAAACGGAGAAGGTTGATAAAGAACCGCTGTGGGTGAAGCTTCCTGGGTTTCCAATGCATTTGTGGAATGAATCTCGTTTTGCTGCAATTGGGAATTTTCTTGGTGAATATGTGTGTTCAGATTCCTCCCATCTTGAGACTGGCAAGTACACGGTGGCAAAGATATTGGTAAATATCGATCTTCGGCTGGGACTCTCTGCTAAGATCAATGTACAATCCAAGGATGGGGACTTTGTTCAAATCCTGGATTATGTGGGTGTGCCGTTTAGGTGCCACCGCTGCCACTCACTTGGACATATGGTTGCCAGATGTCCTTTACTGTTTCGGAATTGTAAGCCACTGACTGATGAGGTAGCTGATGTAGGTGCAGATCCAGTGTCGAAGGATTACTCTCAGGCAGTGGAGGATGATGGGTGTGGGCCTGCTTTTAACAGGGGGGTCATCTACGATTCTGTGGTACCAGCTGATATCTGTGGGAGGCAAGGATCAGCGGATTTGTTGCCATCTTTGGTGAATAGTGGAAAGGTGCTCATTGGGAGTGCGAAACCTGATGATGAGGGGGCTCCCTTGGGATCAGGGACTCCTGCTTCATTGACTACCTCCAGTTTGCATCAGCAGTTATCTATAACTCGACGGGGTTCAGCTAAGAATCCCTCGGGTATGTCACATTTATTTTCACCTGTTGTTTCATTATTTGATGTATCTGATGCTTTGGGGGACGGTAGGCTTGGGTCTCCTCCTGTTGCCCATACTGTCATTCCATGTCCGGTAGCTCCTTGTGTGCTGACTGATGTGGATAGTGGTTTCTCGATGCCCATTGTATCCACCAAACACTCTACCTGCTCTCAGGGTCGTAGTATCCGATATGCTCTTCGAAGTAGGGAGATCCCTGCAGCTGGTATGGGGGGGAAGGGACTCCCTGAATTGGCCAATAATGTTGGGGGGAATGGTCGGGGCCGTAAATCCCTTTTGTCTAAAGCACAAGACCGGGCAAAAGTGGATTTAGTGATGGGTACTCAATCTTCTATTGAGTGGGCACTTAGAGCAGTGAAAGCCCCGGAAGGGGGTTTGATATGAAAATTATGTCCTTCAACTGTCGTGGGTTGGCGAGTCCCATTAAAAAATCGTCGATTAGGAGGCTGGTATACTTTAATCAACCGGATGTTTTACTGCTGCAAGAAACTCTGGGTGGCAGTGAGGATGTAGTACGGGCATTAGAAACTTTGCTTCCTGGTTGGAAGTTTGTTGGAGTGGATGCTCGGGGGCGCTCTGGAGGGCTGGCCTCGGGGTGGAAGGTTAAGAGTTGCAGATGTGATTGTTCTTGGGGAATATCTTCTGGTATCGGTTTGGAAGTCTGGGATGCTGAGATTGGGAGGATGATCACGGTTCTCAATATCTACGGGCCCTATTTAAATAGGGTTGGATTCTGGGATGCCTTGTTATGTATGGATCTTTTTGATGGAAGGGATGTGATTTTGGGTGGGGATTTCAATCTTACTCTGGGGACTTCTGAAGTGTGGGGACCTCGGGCTGCGCCGGATACATTAGCAATTTATTTCATTCATGCCTTTGCTAGGAAGGATCTTCTCGACATTTTACCATCCAAGTTAACTCCTACTTGGAGGAATAAGAGAGCAGGGGATCATCGGGTGGCTAAAAGACTGGATAGGTTTCTGGTGGCCGATGTGTTGGCACTGGGTGTTGATGTTGTCAGGCAGTGGGTAGGGTCAGGTGGGATATCTGACCACTGCCCCATCTTCCTGGAGCTACGAGGTGGTAGGAAAAAACCTCCCAGCCCTTTCAAATTCAATCCTAGTTGGCTGAAGGAGGAGGATTATCTTAAGATGGTTCAGGATCTGTGGGTTCATCGACCTCTTGATTCTCTGATACATGCAGGTGCACACTTCCAACACAACCTTAAGCGAATCAAAGAGGCCACTATTTCCTGGGCACATGATAGAAGGGCGATTGATGAACAGACTTTGCGGGCTGCTGAGCAGAATATTGATCGGATTCTTAACAGTCGGGGAATGGGATATCTGGATGAACAACAGAAAGGTGAGCTGATGGAGTGGGAACGACGCAGGAATGTGATTCTGTGTGAGAGAGAAGAGATGTGGAGGATGAAAAGCAGGGCGATATGGCTTCAGTGTGGTGATGAGAATACAAAGTTTTTTCAAGCATACGCTAAGGGGAGGAAATTCACCAACTCTATTTGGGAACTATCTGACGAAGGGGAACCGGTCTCCAGCTTTGATGGATTAGCGGAGTTGGGTGTTAGACATTTTAGTGATTTATTCACTGCTCAACCTGGAGCCTCCATTGCTGAGGTTATTCGGGTGACTCAGCTTTTCCCTCGCTTTGTGGGGGAGGAAGATAATAGACTGTTGATGGAGGAGGTGTTGCCGATTGAGCTCTCGCTGGTCATGCAATCCTTTCATAAAGATAAAAGCCCGGGGCCAGATGGCTGGCCTATAGAATTCTTCTTAGGATTCTATGACTTCTTCGGGGAGGAATTATTGCATGTGGTGGAAGAATCGCGAAAGGCTGGGTTTGTCCATGGCCCCTTCAACTCCACCTTTATAGCTCTCATTCCGAAGACGGACAAGCCTGACAGCTTTGATGAATTCAGACCTATCTCTCTCTGCAATTGTATCTATAAGATCATATCTAAGGTTATGGCGAGGAGACTCAAGAATATTTTGTCGCAGCATATTTCTTGTGAGCAATTTGGCTTCTTGGAAGGTCGCCAAATACATGAGGCCATTGGAGTTGCCCAGGAAGGTTTACACACACTGAAAGTGCAGAAGCAGAAGGGTGCCGTGATTAAGATTGATCTCTCTAAAGCATTTGATAGGGTTAGCTGGATATATATCCGAATGCTTCTTACTCACCTGGGGTTCTGCTACGAATTTATTAGATGGATTATGGCCTGCATCACTACGGTAAGCTTTGTTGTACTAATCAATGGTTCTGCTAGTCCATTCTTCCATGCGGGAAGGGGTCTACGACAGGGATGTCCCCTCTCTCCGCTGTTGTTTCTCCTTGTTGCTGAAGGACTCAGCCGATTTATACTGAATGCAAAAGCTGATGGTTCCTTTCGGGGAATATCCATTTCTCATGTATTGTATATTACACATCTCCTTTTTGTTGATGACATTCTGATATTCTGTGATGGCTCGCGACAGGATATTGATAAGGTGGTTGAAGGTCTCCATTTAGTGCAAGTTGCAGCGGGTATGTTAGTGAATATTGACAAATCTACTATCACATGCTCGAATTTAACAGAGCAGGAGATTCAAAGACTGGCTAACAAACTACCTTATCAGACTTTGGATATTGATGATGGATTAAAGTACCTTGGCTTTCACTTGAAACCGAATGCTTATCTGAAGGCTGATTGGCACTGGTTATTAGCAAAATTAGATCAGCGACTACATGGATGGAGTCATAAATGGCTCTCTCGGGCTGGGAGGCTGGTCCTGGTCAAATCTATTTTGGAAGCAATTCCGGTGTATTGGATGTCTCTTGCTTGGATCCCCAAAGGTGTCCTGGAGCAGATCCAAAGATTGTGTTTTGCTTTTCTTTGGAAGGGTAAGAGTGAGCATCGTGCCTTGGTGTGGGTCAGATGGGAAAAAATTGTTGTTCCAAAAGCACTGGGAGGATGGGGGTTAAAGAATATTTTTCTGTTTGCAAAAGCATTGGGGGCCAAAGTGTCGTGGCGACTTATCCATACACAAAGTCTCTGGACTAGAGTGGTATATCATAAATATATTGCTCCTCTTACTCTTCTCAAATGGATCAGGCTGGGCAATAAGTCAAGGGCAAATTGCTCTGTGGTCTGGAAGGCGGTGGTGCAGCATTTCTCATTGGTCGGATCTGGATTAGTGTGGAGGATCGAAAATGGACGTCTCATTCGTATTGGGATGGACCCCTGGGTTGGCTGTAGGGGTGAACATGTCCTCCCTGCGGTCTTGAGGACTTATTTGGCTGCTAGAGGCTGTCATTTTCTGGCTGATATAGCAGATTCGGGATCATCTACTCTTTGGCATCAGGGGTGGATCTCTGCACAGCGACTGGAGATCAATGCAGATCTGTAGGGGGCTTGGGAGGATTTTCTGCGGCTCTTAAGAATTATGAATTTTCGACTGACCAATAGGGCTGATGAACTGATCTGGGATCACCATCCCTCGGGTATTTACACACCAAAAAATGGATATATCCAGCAAAATGTGGAAGTACATAACAGGGAATTGGTGTGGTGGTGGAAATATCTGTGGAAGTTAAGGTGTCCGAGTAAAGCAAAATTATTCTTCTGGGCTATACTGGAAAATAAGGCACCTACCTGGGACATTCTGCAAAAACAATTCCTCCAGGGTCCGGGGATCTGCCCTCTTTGTCAGGATGCGGAAGAGACTATTGCACATTTATTTGTTCATTGTCGGTTTACACAGGCAGTTTGGGATGATATTAGCAATTATTTGCATATTCAGATGAGGTGGAGGGGCGAGAGCGTCCTTGCAGCTTTCCAGGGGTGGTGGTCATTACACAAAACTTCATCCATCCGGGCAATCCCGTGTATTTTCGCCTGGGGGATCTGGATTACCAGAAATCAGCACATATTTCATGATCGCAGGGTACCGATGGAGACTATAGGGGCTCACGCTGTGGCGGTGATACAACAATACATGGCACCTGCCCAGACGATTAGAACACGTCCTGTGCGTGAGGAACTGATTGATAAATCAATGCCGTGGGCATTTTTTGATGGAGCTTCATTGGACCACCGATCGGTGTGTGGTGGGGGGGGAATTCTTTACAAAGCTGAGGCCCATTATTTTCATCTGGTGGCTGGTTTGGGGAGAGGATCAAATAACTATGCTGAACTCATGTCACTTAAACTACTGATGTTATTTGCACTTGAACAAGGCTGCCTATCACTTCAGATTTTTGGAGACTCCATGGTAGTTATTGACTGGGCTAAGGAGATCACACATTGCCATGTGATGGTACTATCACCTATCCTGGAGGAGGTGATACGGTTAAAGCAGTCCTTCAATCACATATCATTTACACATATTTACCGGGAGAGGAATGGGATGGCTGATCAGCTCTACAAGGACGCAACGCAGCAGGAATTAGCTCTTGGCATTTGGAGGATTACTATTCATTCACCTGGGGCACTTTCAGCTATTATCATAGACCTTTTCATGAGGTTATTGAGGCACAGAATTGAGCAATAGCTCAGTTTTTGATGTCAAATGATGGTTTTGTTTTCTGTTATAGTAATAGTTCTTATGTATTTGGATATATGCGGGAACTATGGTCAGCAGTGATTTGTTGTATGGGACATTAGATATGATGTCAATATGGGACAGTAAATATGTGACAATGTAGGGATCTCAGTAATTCTACTACATGTGCAGAGTGTAATTTTGTTCATCTATTTGAAATAAAATTACGATTTTTTCCGAGGAAAAAAAAATCCAATTCCAAAAGGTATTTACCCTATCAAAGTCATTTGGATTCCCTACTTTGATGACTTAAAAGTAACTTATTTTTTGACATAATTTATATTTGAAGGAATATCAATTAATGTTTATGGATAATTTTATATGAAATGAATAAAAAAAATAAAAATAAAAATATTTATTATTGAAATTCAATGTAATAAAAAATTCTCATTCTTATATATTGGAAAATCAACCAATCTTTTTTTATTTTCGATGATTAATAATAGATGGTAAAGAAAGATGATTCAAATGGGGCTAAAAGCTCACCCTTATCACATCTTCATTAATATTTGGTATATATTCTCATTACAGTAACATAAGTAATTTTTTTTGGAACTGATTGACGGGAAGAAATTTTGGGGAATGAGGCGATTTTAGGGTTTCTGATGATGGCAGGTCGGTGCAGGCCTTTCACTGTTAGGCCTGCGGCACGGAACCCGAGGTGTATGATCGTTGCGGTTATCCCCACATCCCTTGGCTGGTAAGTTAGGAAGGTAAACCTTTTTTCATTCTACTCTAATCGCTTTCCCTCATTCCGGTTTTCCTACTTCCCTGTTCTGGCAATGGAGGAGTTACTTGACTACAGTTGTGAGTTTTTGGCGCCGTCTGATATTTGGGTATCTCCACCTGGCGGTCCTCGGGACGGGGTTGGTGCTGGTGTTGGGTGTGAACTTGGGAACGAACAGTTGTTTGATGTTCAACAACCTGTTTACTCGGTGGGGGAAGGCTCTGCCACACCATTTTTGTAGATCGATAGGAACGACGAATCTTTTGCCTCTGTTCTTGACGGGATCTTGAAGAATACTGGTAAGGAAACAAATATCTGGGGTTTTTCGGGTGAACATGCGGCCTTATTTTCACCGGTTGGGTCTCCATATGGACTCAGTAGTGTCCCATATTTTTTGAACTCATTCGGGGGTTTGGGATTGAGCTTGCCTGATGTGGGTTCAGTTGGTGGGAACTCCCTGGTTCCGGAAGTAACCTCGGTGAAAGACCCTTCTTCACCTGTTAATGGTTTTATTGTCGGTTTTCTTAGTACTGCAAATCAGCATGGTTTCCCTAGTCCTCCTGAGGGGAAGGATAAGTGTTTTGCTACTGGGTGGGGCAGTGGCGGTTCTGATGGGGAGGCATTGTCTAAAAATAAGGTTCGTCGGAAGTGGCTTAAGAATACGGGCAAGGCACCCAACTATTCTCTGGGCGAGGATATAGGGTTTCAACAAATTTTATTGATGACCAAGACCATTTTGGTAGGGAAGGTCTATGGGCGGACGGTGGCTCTCAGAACGGTGATTAATTGGGCGTCTCAGGTATGGCTTCGGCAGCTCGGGTATGTCCCACATGTGGTGGCGCTTGCAGGTGGGTGGTTTTCCTTTCATTTCAATAATGAATAACAAGCGCTCTGGACTTTAGGAAAGAACTGGAATTTGGTGAATGTGCCTTTTCTTCTAAAACCGTGGAACCCCCTCTTTGATGCCAGTCGTGAATGGATGGATACAATTCCATTATGGGTTCGTCTGCCTGGGCTTCCATTACACTATTGGGATGAGGAACATTTTCGGAACATTGGAAATTTATTGGGCACATACCTGGACGTTGATTTCTCCTACAGAACCACACATATACAAAAAGTTGCTCGCATTTTGGTCAGTAGTGTGCGGGAGGATTTAGCTAATGGAATGGACCTTCGTTGGGGACCCTATGTATTCCCACAATTGATCAACTATGAAAATGTGCCCTTCCATTGTCGCAGCTGTCATGTTTACGGTCATCCGACCACTGAATGTCATTTTCCCCTTAGAACTTTGAATGGATCTTTTATACATCAGCTTGGTGTGGGTGAGGTTTTTGGGGATGTACCGGGGGATGTGGCTTGGGACTCGGCCGTCCATGTACCTGAGGTCCCTGTGGTTGTCTCCTCGGAAGATGAGACCCTTCCTTTCGCAGATGCTGAAGATGTTGAAGTGCCTGTTAGGTCTTCTGCTGTGGAGATGGAATTGAATGTACCCATTCCCCAGTCTTCGTAGATTGGTCGCATGCAAAACTTTCTATTGAAGTCGGCGTCTCCTACCTCTGGGAAAATAACGAGGAAGCGGACCGGGCATCGAAAGCGAGTTTGTTGCTGGGAATTGGATAGTGGAAAATTAAGGAATATGATGGTGGCTTGGTCAGTGAATACTATCACAGGCTTTTCATAGAATGAGTACAAGTTGAATTATCTCAATACAAGAAGGAATGGAACATTATTTTTGCACAGGTTTTTTGGATCTACGGAGTATATGTCTTTTGGATGGTATCAGTAACATTACAGAACTCGTACTTGGTAAACAGTCGGCTTTATTCAGCTACAGGATCACTGGTTTTTAAATTTTGGAATCAATGTTATATGATTCACTAGGTTACTTAATTCTATTTTAACTTTTGGGACAATTTGATCCAAGTTTTATGGATTAAAATTATGCATTTATTATCACTTCAAAGTTTTACTCTTGATCAGCTAAGATCATTGACACTCTCAAAGAGTGCAGACATTATTGTCAATTTTGCTCTCGAAAGATGAATCAAAATTTTGCTTTTTTTCCAAGGAAAAAAAAAAAGTAATTATATATAATATTGGAAACTATCATAAGTAATTATATATGATATTGGAAACTATCATGAGTAACTATCATAAGTAATTATAAATGATATTGGAAACTATCATGATACATGTTATAAGTAACAATCTAAAAAAATTGTCCATTCGATGTAGCTTGGGTGGTTGGGATGAATGATTGTTATCCTCCCCACCCAAAGTTCAATACTTGTAAGTGACAGGATGCTCTTGTTGAACCCTTATGTAATGAATGTAATTCTGGTCTAAAAGTGAAATGTCATGTTATTTTATTTGCTCTATTATTTTGGCACATGATTTTCTTTCACATGTAAGTGGTTATCATCTTAATAATCCATACAGAAAAAAATATTAGGTATTGAAATATATAAGATATGAAATGAAATGAAAAAAAATATATATATGTAATATTTTTCAGTGGACATGAACACTGCCTGATAAACCTAGTCAAGAGGATTGAAATACATGCATCCATATATCTACTCTTTTATCAAAACCATTCATCTTCAACTGCATCAACTATCAAAAGCTACATGCAAATAGCTCCTCCCCATAACAGGTGGCAATGTTGGGGACATTGCCACCACGTGGCTCTTGTTATATTGTAACCTTTCAGCCATTCAGATAAGTAGAGCATTGATGTTGAATTCAATGTTTACAAGCTTATTGTATGAAAACACTGATGTTGGCTGCATTAAATGCTAAGGAGGCATGTCTCGAAAAATGTCACATTGACATGATATTTGTTGTTATAACTATCCATGGCATCCAGAGGCTGAAAAGGGACGTTAAGTCATCCTCTCACAACTTCCCCTTATCATTGGATATTATTACAACAAAGGAGGGGCAAATAAATTAGTTCTTAATGTTTTAATGCATCTTATTTATGCCTGGGTTTGTAATGGTACTTCTTCACCTAGAAATTATCACAACAAGAAGACAAATATATTAATCGTTTGTGTGTTTCTATGCACAGTGATTGCCATGCCTTACGTTCCACTTCACCATAGAAATGGAGGAGGAGTATCAACAGTTTTGCCAACCCCTTCCACGTTCAGTAACATCGGTAGAACTATTGATCTAGGTGCCCCTAGGCCAGTGGATGGATATTACCATTGCAGCGCATGTAAGAGATTCCAAAACATTAAGGAATACATAATGGAGATTCGAACAAGTGAGGTTCGAATCCCGGAGAGGACATAGATCACAAAAGCATTGGTTTCCCTCACAGGAACCTGTTGGTTTCTGTTATTTCTTCTGTGAATAAGGAATATCACAAGAATATTTGCTTTTAATATACTCCAAGCAAGTTGAACATTGTCTCATTGCTCCAAGATCTGATTATATGACTATTGGCCCAAAGCTTGTTCACTTTCCAAATGTTGTAAATTATTCATAAATAGTTCCAAAGAGTCCACCAAGACAACACTCCATTGTGCTAGGGTTCAAAGGTTTAGAATACTTGAACGTTGGCCTATAGGGCATGGATCAACCCGCACAAAGGCTATTGGTTGAAAGAGAATGATCTTGATGATCCTTGTCTAGAGGTGCAGCCTGTAAGAGAGGTTGATTTAACAGTAAGATTCTTACAGTGAGAGGTATAATCACAACGATTGGTTGATTGTTGACTTCAACAAATGAAAAAATATGTATTATTGTTCACATTATGGTCCATATTTGCTACATGTTCGATGCTCAGATTGTCTAGGAAAATGGGATTTCCCCATTTTTATTTATATTTTTCTACTTCTCAGACCAATTGACTACCAAAATGTTGTTTTGGGATTGTTGTTCATTTACTTCTCATATGGTTCATACTTTTCTTGGGTGGAAAAAGTGAGGTTTGGACTTACAACTTGCTAATTCCTCAATTTTCATAAACAAATTCACTGTTGATATTGAGTTAATCAATGACACACTCAAAAGATTGATGCAGTCTAGATGAAAAATACAACATCCTACTTGCTTGTGAATGTTATAGTTTATGCTTCAAGTCCAAAGCAATATAGTCGTTGGAATATAATTCAGTGTTAAGTTTAATGATAGCAATTAGTGACTATATTATTGTGTTGTGACTATAAGGCAATGACCACTTGCTAAAGAGCACATTATATTATTTTTATGGCCGTGGGGATTGCACCTAGCCACCAATTTGTTGTTTAGTTTCTCCACTTTCGTCTCTTTGGATTTTTTCCTTATTACTTGATATCTTGACAGATTCCCATGTCTATCCTCGGACACACTAAAGCCATCTCTAAGTATTAGTTATTTTATCTAAATTCTTGTTTGTAAATTTTGGACTTAACAAGAACTTCCTCAAGTTGTATTATATCATCAACTTGCTTATAGCTCAGTTCGACACATTCTAAAGAACAACTTTTACTTCTACTATCAAAATTATATATAAAAATCCTCTCAACAACACCACTCTCTAGCATTTGGCGTTGTTGGTTCTCTTATGTTTTGGAAGTCGTAGATGGCGACAATATTATTGCTAAGAGGTGACAATAGTGAGCAAGGAGATTATTGCTCAAATAATTACAGAAAAATAAGTACTTTTGCAGACAAAAAATGACATTAATATCACCTGAGATATACTATCCTACTCAATGGCAGATGGATTTGAAGACTATTTTGAATGTCCACAAAGAATGATTATATAGGAATGAAATACCATATATAGAGCTGTGAACAGACCTATGGATATATTATATTTAAAAGAAAAATAAGAAGAAAATATGTTGATGTAGAAGAATGTATCCAAATTTGTAAGATTGAATTGAACAAAAGTTATTATTTGTTATTTGTCCTAAATATGTCATTTTTTTGTATTTTCTTGGCATAGCTTACATATACGATGGCATTATTGGCCCGAGTGTTAGAGACTACACTCTAACACATGTGTACAACCTCTAGACCTTACTTCCTTGATTCAACATAATAATTATACTAACTAATATGAGAAACATTTTTATAAGCATCACAATAACAAATGATCAAAGTATAACATAAATTTAAGCTTTAATTTACTGAAAAATACTCGTTTGAAGGCCGAATTTGTACAAGAATATAGTAGTTTTCCCACAACAACAAGCCTTCCCTTTCTATGATGCCCATAATGGAATTAACCTCCCTGCCAACTAGGAGCCTAGCCTGCTTCCTAGCTCCAAAAAACCTTTTAGTTTCTTGGCCCTTTGTGCCCGTGAATCTCAGAACAATAATGCACAATATCTCTAAGAACTTGTTCAATGAAAATAGTTCTTCCAAGAATTCCTCCATGAATTCTTCCATCTCTCAATAAACTCAACCTATACACAACTCCTCATAAGCAAATAACCCTCAACTTCTCTTTACTCTATTTATAAAATTATCATACACATCTCCCCAAGTCTCCTCAACCACCCTCATTTATGGGTCATCAACCACCTCTTCTAGATTTTAAGAAAAATATCTAAAATAAAATAATGAATTAAATAACAATAAATATAAAATAAAAAAGTTTTTCTTTTCATACTAGCTTATAAATGAATTTGACATTTTCCCCCAAAACTTATTACACCCCACTATACCTATTTAATTAATCATATCATCAATTAGGGAAAGTCAAAAAGGGTATTTAATTCTACTAGATATTTATATGTACTCCATATAGTCCCTACAATCAATAGCCATTCATTTAATAATTAATACATCAATTAATCATACTAGTGTACATGTAAAATGCAGGTATACGTAGCTAGTGTATACATACCCGTGCATGTACTAATAATAAACAACCATTGTCATGTACCCACCCTTGGAACCAATGCAAGGCCGGGAACATGCTACCAATCTATGGGGCTTTTCATAAGGCTCAGCCCATTCATTAGAGGCATACAGTTAAAACAAAGTGTGCAGATGTAAATCAAACAAATATGCACAGCGGAAACAAATTCATCCACACACATATCTTCATATGCACTCAGTATATCAATATCAGTCATCAATTAATTAAAACAATGCAGAAGTAAATACATAGACATCAAAACACTTATCTTCATTTTTGAAACTGCCCAAGCAACTAGCTATGTCGCTGCAACGTTCCACCCAGCCATAGGCTCTTCGACAGCTTATATTGAGTCCGTCCGAAGGCCACCCCCGAGCTGGGCATGATTCTCACAAGGGAAAAGGGAACATTCCAGCTCAACCACAACCCATTAACCATTTTATCTCAGCCAAGCCAGTCCAACTGGGTTTATCAGGCTACAAGGGAACAATGGGTGCTCATTCTCAAGCTCAAGCCAGAACAATGGATTACCCATTACCCATACCCCAACATACTCTTTCTTCTCACAACAAAACGATTATTGGCAGGGTTACACATTTACAACAGAGGTGTTCACAAAACAGGGTCCACATTGGTTCTCCCAACTCGTGGTTCACCCAAACGAACTGTGGAATTTCGATTTCAACCCCAGGGAGCACAACCGATTTCTCTCCACTGGTTAGGATCCCTTCCAATGGCCTAAACGACCTCCAGGAAGACCCAAAAACGTTTTTCTCTCTTTCCCCACTGGTAACCAACAAAAACGCCCCTTCCCAGCTAAAAGATGAAGGGAAACACAGAAAAACGAGGGAGGAAAACGCCCAGGCAGCTAGAGCTGCGTGAGAGAGCAAGGCCATGGTGAATAATATGGCTTAGGGAGAAATTTCGTGGTTCTATTATTGCCCAAGGAGACCAACACGATTTTCCATGAAGGGTGGCTTGCCCATACCCGAATTTGGACAGCGATACCTCTTCATTCCCAAGGCATTAACTACCTCAACCAACCCTTGGGAGAAATCAATGGTTGGGTACAAAAGTCAACATGGGTAGTTGAGGGTTTGGTGGGTTCTCTCATTGACACTTGGCTTGACTCTAGTGGCTCAAGGGTTTGAATGTTTTCCCCCCCCAAATCCCTTGTGAAATCATGCCCCCATCTCGTTGTTGCATTGCATAGCTAGTTGTGGGTATTTTTATTAAAAAGCATATTACATGATATCTGAATTTTCAATGTGCATTGCTAGCATGCAAACCATATGCATCACGAAATCGATGGCGGGGCCTTGGCCTTGAGCTCCTCACCATGATTTCATACTAAGATTACATCATTTATAACGTTAATGCCATGGGGCCAAACTGGGGACATTACAACCATTCTTCTAATGCCTAGTTCCTACATGTTCTCATTCTCACCCAAGTTTGCACGATAACAAATACAAACCTCAACATCTAACAATCACACTAGTTTACAATAATTCAATAGAAACGACACAACATAACCATATCCTCACACATGAGTAGAGCAAGACTTTTTAGAACACAAAAGCAATCGTGTTGTTAAATAACTAGCTCACAACATCTTTCTAATTTACTTCAAACCATCCTTCCTCACTAACCTACTTCCATCTTCCACAACATATCCTTTCCTCTAGTGGAATATGCTGGAGCGTCAACTATATTGACCTAACCCCGGATAGAACCCGTAAGTGTTAGTGGAAGTTTCAACTATATCGATCAAGCCTCCCCAATAGGCAACCAATAGTCATCATCCCACAACTTAGGGAGTGTGTCTCCGCATAGCCCTCCCACAACTCTAGGTGTTGGAGGATACATGGTGGGAAATTCCGCCACCCCTCCTGTTATAACTACGATCGACACCTTATACTAAGCCATACTGTGCAATTATTGTTCTTATAGTCACATCATTGAAAAACCATTATGCGCAAGCTATGCATCCTGTCAAACCACACTTAGCCATAGATCATAGCAACATTTGAAATCATAAGAAAACATATAATGCACATTACTTTCATGATGTCAATGACATCCAATTTACCTCATCATTATAATCATGCATCTATACATATCTCATCACCCTGTAAGTTGATTCAACATTAACTCATATTCATGCAGATATAAACAAATTTAGTACCTTGAACTATGTGTTTAGTTATACCATGCCTCACATTTGTTATATATCTACACCATAGTTTTGAGTCAATATGCATGTACCCAATTTCCACTTCTTACTTTGCATGTTTAATGAGCTCACGTATTTTTCATCATTGCAACATATAACCATAAAAATAATATCCCACGATACATAAACCTATCTATATGTCCACATATCAAGTATCTCTTTAGTTTGGCCTGTCTAAATAGAAGGTAAGCAAAATAAACTTTAGGACAAGAGATAATATAGTTCTAGTCACATAATGTTGCATGTGGGGCATTACAGTCATAGATAAAGAAGCCCAAGGAACACTACAAACTTGTTCCAATTATGAATGCACTATATTCTCTTAGCCCTCGATAAAGGGGAATATACCAATCGCCGATTTGAATAGACAAACTACCCTCACCAACAACATCCACCTAATTCTTCATAGTCCCCTCATTCCTATTATGTCCACCAATCTCCTCCATATCTTGTGCAACCAAAGGCTCCTTCAACGGAAGCCCACTTTTTATCATAACCTTCTACAATTCGATTTTGACCCCACACTTTATGTTGAAACACATTAGTGCAGTTTGTCAGAACATGATTTTATTCGTGGCATCTCACAACAAAATGAAATATGTTGTAGTCCAAGAACTGTGAATACATCTGTCACCGATAACCAAGTCTAGGAATCCATAAAGCTCTCATCGAAAATCTAACTCAACAAGAACCCTAACTATCAACCCCTTCGAACTCTCCATAAAGTCGTCATCAACCAAGATGATCTTCCTTGGAAGACCACTGATCGCTGAGATGGTATGGACTGACCAAAACTCCATAGACAATCCTGACAGTTTCACTCATATTGGGGATTGCTCAAGAATCTCAGACCTTGCATCAAATAATGGATGCCAAGGCTTGAGCGCAAGAAAGAGCAACCCAATAACTAGTTTCCTTTTAGAACAAGGCAAGCATTTTCCTTGGTTCTAAAAATGAAGCCACACCACCCCGAGATAGTGAGTGGAAAACTGACCCATAACCTAGGAATAGTTATCGGTACTGTAAGATCCAAGCATTAAGCATCTCCATTGAGACACGATTCCCCATAAATTTACTAATGAGGGTAGCACTAGATAGATCTAGTATCTGGTCAAACATGAAATCCTCACCAACAACTAAGGAAACCCCACCACCATGACTTGGCACCACCTTTCACCTCTTCCTTGCTTTTGACTAATATTTAGGGCTTATATCCTCCCCTTGTAATAGTAAATGGTTAAGAGAAGAATAATTAAAACCTCCATTGCTTTGTAATCGACTTCTCATAAACCCCAAAAATAAGATCAGAGTTGCAAGGAAGGTTAGGTTCAAGAGGTTCCTTGGGTACATCAATTAGCTTGGGGTTTGAACATTAAGCGAACAAGACTCTTGAATTAACGTCACAACAAGGTTTTCTATCCCCTCCACAACAAGTGAGCCCTCAACAGTATCAACCCTCCAAACCCTGATAAGATCTATTTGAATACTTCATACACAAGCCTGCATTGCCTGTATTGATTTGATGTGCTAGATCATCATGTAGGGAGTCAACTATATGATCAGCCAAATTGTCGATATTGGGGCGGAGGGGGGGGGGGGGACAAAAAACTATTCTTTTGTTGTGTCCTCAGAAAAATCCACTAAAGGTCGGTAAGAGTCCATGCAGCCAAAAACTTGACCACAACACTAGACCTTCTCCATTACCTCCTCTGTTATGCAAATCCCCAATACCTCTATGGATCATTGAAATGTAGATCTATCGTTTACTAGACCTAAGAATGGATCTCCCATGTTAGGCTTATGTCCTTGTCAATAAACCTTAAAAGTGGGTCCAAAATTGGATAATATCCATTTTATTAAGGATTTTAATAATTATGAATTCATTTGTTTTACTTGAGTATCTAATTTGGTATATAAGATCTCCTTGTTCGTGGGATAAGAGATCCCTTCCATTAAATGATTTAATCCCCAAATTCTATGGAGGTGTGCATACCTTATCCCTTTCAGATTTGAACATGTGACCTCCTAGGAGGAACCACATGTTCTTAATTGTTAGGTTAGCACATGTGCTTTAGTTGTGATTGATGAATGTCGATAGGTATCACCTTTTTCTATTGCCTTTGGAAATGGGTGCCTTGCTATATGACAATATCACATCAACTTGTTTTTTCTTTAATCCGTTGGTGGGCCATGGTTTATTGGCAATCATTCAAGTCAATGTGCATTTGTAAGAGACTAAATAGTGTGTTTCCTATTGTCGGCATAGAGAATGGCCACACGATAGATGTCATGCATGATAAGCCAGACAATCCAAAAATTGCAAAAAATGCTACTGTAACTTATGAAGCAAATTTTTTTTTTCCAATTGCCTCAATCATCAGTTCCAGTGACAAAAGAAACTCCTTTCCATTGCCTAATAAATAATAAATAACAACTCAACATAAACATATGTGGACACGTAAATTTCTTCAACTATCAATACAACTTCTGTAACAATCAAATGATCACTCGACAATTAAAAGATACAAAGGAATATGCAAAACAATTTGTAGGGTGAAAAATGGCCGAGGGTTTCATAGTTTCCGCCATTGTTCTTCCAACAAAGGAGTCAGTGTGGATCGCCCGTCTGGCTAGTTTTTCCTCGACCTCGGTGGTGTCCTCACGTCTCATCTGGGTAGATCATTTTTTATGAAGAGCATCGAAGGATTTTTGGGGCTCTACCATCTGTAAATGGCAATATCTTGGAGTTTTGTGTTTCTTTTGTGAGCTTAAAGGCCCAGATCTTAGCAGACTCAATTCAATTCAAGGTTTATTGGCTGGATTTTGGTCTAAGATGCATCCCTAGGTGCCTCCCTTCTCCTTTTCTCCACTGTCAGCTAGATGGTGTCAGATCCACATGGAAGCTGAAGAAGTTAACAAAACTTGCTACCACATGGCCTATCTCTGGAAATACAAGGGCCGTTCCCTCAGATCTTATTCATATTTTCATCAAAACACTCTCATGGAAGTTGATGTTGGTGTGGGTTTCTAATGGGGATTTTGTCGAGGCCACTAAGCTTATGTTGGAACAACGCTTAGGTATTCCTTCAACCATGCAATGCCTTATTCATGAAGGAAAACAACTTCAAGACTTTTCCCCGTTGAAGAAATATAAGATCTCCCGAGACTCGACCATTTTTTTATCGACGTAGTTGTATGGGGGCACTGTGGGGATTGGGGGTTCTTCCTTCGCCAAGTCTTACAAGGATGCTGCTTGATCCAAGGCTCCTCTGGATTCAATGCAAACTCTAAACATGCCCATCCCATTTATTGTAGAAAAATTGGAAGAGATCCCAACTTTGGAGGTAAAAAATCCCGAGATTAAGGATTTCTTCCTCTCCTTGGAATCTTTTTTTTTCGTGTGGTTCACGGAGCACCCTCTTTTTTCGGTGCCTCGCTACGTCCACGTTAACCTCCCCGACGTCCGAAGACATAGGAAGGGCGATTAATTGGCTAGTAGAGATCCTGAAGAGCTCAATGGCTCACTTAAGAGCAAGTGTCACTGACGGGACTTGAACCTCAGTGGAGCAAATAACAATCCGATAACTCAACCACTCGGGCTAAACTCAATTGACAAACATGTCATATGGCATATGTTATTCATTCATTCATTATTTTTTTGGTAAGGCTAGTATCTTTGGAGTTTTGAACCAGTGACCTTACGTGAAGAGTGCCTTAACATTACACCCATACACCGTCTATTCTACCCCCGTGGGCCTCTCCTTGGAATCTTACGCAATAATTTGCAAATTTAATGGATTTTGGCCACGCTCATAAGATCTACATCAATGGATCTACTCTACCTGGACAAGGGAATGCGAAACTTTGCTGTGTTCCAAGGGTTTCTTTGTAGTTCGCTTTAATACCAAGGAGGATTATAGGAATGCCCTTCAATAGGGTCCTTGGTTTTGGGGTAGAGCATGAATTTTCATCACTCCTTGGTTCCCAAACTTTGAACCTAATTCTATGGTGGTTGCAAAAATGTCGGTTTGGGTTCGGCTTCCAAATCTGCCACTTCCGTTTTGGCACCATGTGGCTTTACAAGATATAGGAAATTCCCTGGGCAAATTTATCAAGATTGATAGGGACATAATTGAGAAAGGGTTGTTCACATATGCATGCATATGTGTGGAGATTGATCTCAACAAAGGCATTCCAGATAGAATGATGTTAAAGATTGGAAATTTTCAGTGGTCTCAAAGCTTGGACTATGAAAACACTGCTTTCTGATGCAAATCTTGTCATCAAACTAGTCACCTTCAGGATTCCTGCCCACATGCTCGTAGCCTACCAAAAAAGAAAAAGGGACTGGCTTCTAAATCCAAAAGCTGGAAAATACATGACCCCCCTCCTCTTGTGGATGACAAAGTCGGGCTGCAAGAGGATGTGCCCTTATTTGAAGATGTTATAGTCAATCAAGATACATTAGAAATTCAACATGCAGATTTGAAGTTTAAAACAAAAACAAAACGACCTTTGGAACAGGGTAATTTTTAGGGGCGAAATTTCGGCAATTGGCTATTTTTCGGGTTTTTTTCAAAAAATAAATTCGCTATTTGGTCATTTTTAGTCTCTAATATCGCCTATATATACATAAAATATGTTTTTTTTATCATAAGTTTCGCCAAAATTTACAAATTTCAGTACTAAATTGCATGTTTCATATTTGATATTCGCCTACCTATCTATATATATGTTTTTTTCAATCCAAAATAATCGTCTAGAATACTATACTTCAGTACAATATTAGAATCCTTAAAAAATACGCTGCTTTGGAACTAGCACATGAAGGGGCGGTGGTTGCTTTGAATGTTGTTACAGGGGGTTTGAAGCGATATCATGAATCTGAGACCTCTGAATCAGATAGGGAGTAGTCTCCTTTGATGATTTCCGGGTTGGAGACAGATGCGTTACAGATTAAAATTGTGGCTCCTCAACCTTCTCCTGGGGCATGGATCGAAGTGAAAAAGAAGAAGGGAAAAAAAGGGAAAATCGAGGATTATTTCAATCCTTGATCTTAATGAAAAGTTTGAATCAATTTTCTCAAATTTGTAGGCTCTGGCATCTTGTCATATTTTTATTTTATGCATAGGCACGTCTGCATTGTTTGTATTTAGTTCTCTTTATTTGAAATATATGCAAGGCATATATCTCCAAATGTAATTTTATACTCTTTGAGAAATAAAATTACAATTTTTTTTATGAGGAAAAAAAACTTCGATCACAATCAAAAGACTAAATTATCACAACTTCGTTAACAATCACAGGACTAAATTATCATATAATAGGTTTAAAAGAAGACACACCCATATAATATATCTCCACCATGGAATTCTATACCAACCATTAATTTCCAAATTAAAAACACCTATCAACATTAACAACAACAATATTTATGTTCACACATGTTACACCCAAGTCCCAGTCAAGGTCTAAATACATATGAAAGATATTTTTCATGAAGTGGAATTCCACATGCATACGCAAAGGATATATTCAATGAATATTCTCCCCCACGAGGTTACGACCCCCCAAAAATAACTATTTAGTTCGTTCGTCTTTCTTTGCGGTGTGAAACCTCCCATAAGGCAGAAGACTGGAAACCCCAAACCTAATCTCGGTTAACGCAAACCCCAGATATAAATATCTGCCTCCTTATGAGACCCACTTTGCTCTGGTATGCGCTTGTATTCGCAATCGTTGTCACTGTTTCGCGCTTTTATTCGCATTCCTTGTCATTATTTTTCTCATACTGGAAGGAGGTGCAGGTCGCGGGTTAGATCCGCAGAAATCACGCGCGACAGCGGCACCCGTCTAAGAAGGCAGATTAAATAATGGATCATTCAGGAGGAGATCGCGAAGGCAGACGCCTGTACAACCCCTATGGAGATCTGCACGGCGCTATTGATTACAGGCCGATTCAAAACATCTACCAGATCCCCACTACCCCGGAATTTTTATTTCAAGAAGAGGCCGCCGTGCAGAGAAGATCTTGGGGCGAAAATATTACCTACTACACGGGCTGCGGGTACCTCCTCGGCGCCGTTTCCGGTGCCAGCGTTGGCCTGGTCGAGGGCTTGAAGGCGCGGGAGCCGGGAGATTCCATGAAGCTCAGGGTTAACAGGATCTTGAACGCCTCCGGTCACACGGGAAGAAAGTTCGGCAACCGCCTGGGCGTCATAGGGCTCCTGTACGCGGGATTGGAGAGCGGGATCGTGGCCGCGAGGGGGACCGACGATATTTTTAACAGTGTTTGCGCTGGGCTTGGCACCGGAGCGCTTTACAAAGCCGCTGCCGGCCCTAGGTCGGCTGCCGTCGCCGGTGCAATTGGGGGACTTGCCGTCGGAGCTCTCGTCGCAGGGAAGCAGGCCGTCAAGAGATATGTGCCCATTTGACCGTGCTCTCTTGTATGCACTTAATCCTCGTGTCTTTTTAGAAGGAAGTATACCTTTTATTTATGAGTCTCAGGGTTAATACCTTTTATTTATGAGTCTCAGGATTTGCTGTAATAGAAACTTTAGTAGCCTTTTCAGAGCAGATTTAAACATAATGAATTCTAGGGCATGAGCCATCTGTAAGGGTTATAAACATATGCCTAGTTTTGGGATTAGGGCAGGTAAGTATGTTTCTGGCAATCTTTAATACGATTTGCAAAGAGCTGAGAAACTTGCGAGGGAAATTTTAGGGTTTTGGAACGTAGTCGGAGGAATTGATTTTCTAGGGCTAAGAACAGGTATTACAGAATAATTTTATGTCTTTAAGGCATGGGAAAGTGATTATTCAGTTTTGGCATATATTTCTCGACCTGACTTTGCCTTCGAGCATGTATTGTAAATTGGTGGTACAATTTACTAAAAAAAATTCGTTTTTTATGCCACTTATTAAATCGGCTATAAGACGATGGCTACCGAAATGGCCTTTTGGTCGATTATGTTAATTTTCGTGCTTTCTGAATTGTTCTGTTTGGACCTTTGAGCTTTTTTTTATATTTCATGTGATTGATACTGTACGAAACTATATTCGTAGAAATAATTTCTGAAGCATTAATTATTCGGTTGAAATACTGTTTTTCTGCTTAAAGAGAATTTGAGTTAAGCTTTAAGCTTTGTTAGTTACTCATTATATATCCTGGGGTTCTGGGCATTACTGGAGACTAGTTGAATCATTTGGCTGGATTTATCCATCCTTGATATCTTAGTCAGATTCTTACGTTTTCAGAAGACAACACATCGAGATGTGTATTTTTGTGGTTTTACATGATATTGCAGCTTCTAACTGGTTGTTTAATGTTTAAGATGCCTTCTCTCTGATTGAAAAGCCATATAGGGTTGATTCTGCTTGCAATGTAATGAAGTCGAGTGGTTTCGAATAAAGTTTTGTTTACTACAATTCCATCTTGATCATGAAAATGTCTTAAATGAATTTCCTTTTATGAAAGTCTTATTTCAGGCTAAAATTGTGATTCAACAATAGGTATATATGTAAAAGAAGCTAGTTATGCCGAAATGCACATTTTGCATTATCTGATTGGGCAAAACTCTAGTTCTAGAAAGCATCGCAGATTCACAAAAAATGTGTTGGTCCTTTGAACTATTCTAGTGTTACACATCCAATGGAATTGATGGTTTGTTAATTTGAGGCATGATTTGCTTTCCATTGCGAGTTGAACTTCACGGTGAGACACAAATTAGTAGAATTGTGTGTTGTCATCTGCAACAAGTGTGTTATATCTTGTTGGAGATTTTCCATCACATGTTTGACTTGCTACTGTTAAGACATAACTTAAAGGAGTAATGATGATACACAAATTCCATGTCATTCACCATTAATGCACCAAATTCAACTTTGAATGGTGCCTTTTTGGCCGTCGTGACTTAGTGGGAGTAGGTGGGGTCTTCACAAATTGTTGAGATTGCATAATTGAATCTTTTAGGAATTTCTGGAACCCTAGATTTCAATTGTGCTAAACTTACAACTCTTAACAACATGGTGATGAAATTTCTAAACCAAGGCTTTAATTAAACTATTTTTAAGGTGATTCCAGGTTGTGCCACCTTTGGGATAAATTGTAATTTATCATGGGAGATTGCTTGCTATATGTCATGGATTGAACTAGCTTTAGCAAATATTGAGGAATGCAAATTAAAGTGTGAGAAAGAATGCCAATCATTGTTATGTACCAAATGCAAAAGATACTATATTGCATGGTAATGCATCTCCCCCCAAAAAAGCCTCGTACTCATTGCCCGTGTGTTCTTGGGATTGGGGAACCCCTTGGAAATGTTTCCAATTTGGCGAGGACTTCATTGGGGACTTGGGGACTTGTTGGGTGTACCCGAAATGTCCCCAACAGATTTTGGGGACTTCTAGGCAGATTTTGGAGACATTCCAAGCCATGCTGTTGGGAGCAGGAGCGGAAAGTGAAATTTTCAAAAGCTTATGTTTTGGGAGTGTTTAATATAATACATATTTTAATATATATTGATGCACATATATTAAAAAACATGTAGAATGCCAAATTAGCTAAAGAAAACATGAAAACATAGATATAACCATTTAGTGCACATATAACATTAATTATCTAGGAGCTATAATTTATAACGTTGTCATCAAATGATCAATCATCAATCATCAACAACATCAACCTTCAAATTTCAACATATAATATTTGCTATCAACAAACTTATATAACATCAACCATGAAATGAAACAAAGCATCACAATATGGTATTCATTACCAAAGAGTTGTAAGATGCAATCAACAATTTAAAGTTTAAACTTCAAAGGTAGGTTCAAGATTCAAAGTTCAAAGTTTCCCCGTCGTATTGTATCTGGCTCTATATATGACTCTAACTCTAAGCATGAGGATATATATATATATATATATATATATATATATATATATATATATATATATATATATATCCTCATCATATTGTCATCATAATCATTATAATATTATCATCTAATCATCATAATCATCATCATCATCACCTAACACTACTATCGAATATCATTAATCATACATGTAACATGATACTATGAAAACTTTTAACTAATATCATATGAATCCTCATGCTCAGAGTTAGAGTCACAATCTATGAATCTATGTTCTCAACAAAAGTAGACCGAAAGTAGTGATCTTGAGGTTGACTTGATTCCCTTGGGATTGAAGGCACTCGTCCAACACCAATGTTCACAATGCACATCCTTTGGCTATGGAAGTGGGTCCAAGTCCATTCAAGACAAAGGAGTTCAACAATCAACACCACCAACATCAATGTACATAGAGGGGTTGATGTGATTGATTGAATGCCAATCTCATATCCCCATATATGATAGAATCCAGTGGCAACGTTGCAATCCTGAAATCTTGAAAACTGTTAAGTCTGTTGAATTTTAAATGGGATTAAAAATTCTACTTTTTGCATATGTAGTCTGATGAGGTTGGAACCACTCTCAAACATCCTGAAACAATTAATGGTAATGTTAAAAATTTAAGTAAAAGGATAGAAAATGAAATATAAGGAGAATGCCACTTTTACTTGAAGAATTTAATATGATTTAATATTCTTTAGAGCTTCAATGGAGAGGTCGTGGGTCCTTCAAGGTTTCATTGTAGACCATGGAAACAATTAAAAAGTTGACTACACGAATAAAAAACCATTAGAAACATGGCCCTCTCTGTTTGATATGTTTCGCATTTTCCCTGAAATTTACACAAAACCCTTGAAATGTGTCCGTACCAATCTGATACGTATTCGTGATGTTTCAAGGTTGTATCCCCTCCATTTTAGGATTTGAAATGGAAAACAATGTTTCACCAAGGCTACTGGGACGTTTTCGGTAACTTAGCTTGAGACCATACTAGCTAATGCCTCTCTTACCTTCAAAAGCCTCCTGAAGGTGAGGTAGTAGCTAGCAAATCTAGTCTTTGCAATCTTCAATAGCTCTAACCTATAGTGATTGTGAAACATGTGGTGGGTCGTGATATGATTGGTAAGGAATTTTATCATTTTGTTACCTCTCTTGTACAAGGCACCAATCCATCGATAATTAGGGTCTTTCATCTTAATGATATCATGCATCAAAAGGTTCAATGTGTGAACTAAACACCCTGACCAAAATATGCTAGGGTACACATCCTTAATGATTGCTCTTGCTGTCAAAGTACACATCCTTAATGATTGCTCTTGCTGTCAACCAATTCGCAGTATTATCAGTGATGACTTGAAGGACATTGTATGGCCCAATATCTTGAATGGTTTTGAGTAAAGGTTGTGTAATATTAATACCAGTCTTGTAGTGATCTTAGTAGTCATGGGATGAAAGGAAGATCACACCATTAACAAACACACCAAGAATATTTATAAAGGAAGATTGCACCACTAGATACCTCATCGTTGGACCAATCATTTGTAAACTTTCCAAGAGCACTATTGATTTTGGCTCTTTCCTTGTCAAGTCCCACAGTTTTAACTTTGTCATACTTAGGGCTCCTGTATCCTTTAGGGGCACCATTGATGTCTTGTATCATTTCATGAAAATAGGGTGAGCGAAGAACATTGAATGACACACCACATGCATAGAGAAACCTATAAACTTTTGAATCCGCATCATCTCTACAACCTTGGTAAAGGAAATTTGATAATGTTCTTCGCATAGGCGAGAATCCACTACCATGAGGGGATGAGCATCTTGATCGAGTCGATGATGATTCACTACCAAACATTCTTTGTGAGGATTCAAATTCAACCCTTGATCTCTTGGAATTGTTTTGAGCGACCTCATCTTCCATCTTGTATTTGTTTCTTTCTTTAGTTGGCACTTTGTCATAGGTTTTGACTCCAATAGCCCTACCTTGATCACATGGCATAATCCCACACAAATGCTTTCTCACACGGGTATATGAACCTGTGTAAGTTTTAGTACAATGGGTGCATATAAACTATGGTTCCACCCCCTCTCCCTCCCCCAAGCCTTGTCACATACTTCCACAAAGGTGTTTTATCTTTTTGTTTTTGCCCTTCATCACTCTCAAGCTCATCATTATCATCATCTTCTTTCGGTTTCCCTACCTCCTCTCCATGGTATGTCTCCCTACCTCTTCCTCCTCATCATTGCCACCACCATATCTGTTTCCCAAGACCATCATAATGAGAAGAAGTGGAACCAAAAGCCAAACCACATACCCATCATGCTTCTTGACTCAAGATGAGAATTACTTATTGCTTGCAATAGAATGATGGAGAAGAAGAAATGAAAAAGAGTAGGAGAAGAGAACATTCGAGATTTAAAATTTTAACATAGTGAAATGTGTTTTCAAAAATAAACAAATAGTGAGATTTAGAGCCTACCTCTTTAGCTCTCCAATGGTGGTTGTATGTCTCTATGGTATCCTTCAATCTCCTCTCCAAGCTCTCACAAATAGTAGCCTTCAATCACCCCTTCAATCTCCCTTCCAAGCTCCCACAAATTTGCTCACAAACAACTAACAAACCCACTCAAAGCCTTAGCAAAGAGAAGTGAAATCAATGAAATGAGGAATATAATGAGAGCAATTGTACTCAAAGATTGTTTATATTCCCTAAAAGAACCTAAAAAAACCCTAGGCATTCCCAAAAAACCAAGTGGATGCTTGCACAAATGAAAAAATGCCAAATTGATGTGCCTAACCCATGGAAGCGTTTTTGGGAACCTTTTTTAGCCTCGGGGGTGATGAGGGATTGCTCAGGGAGCGTTGATCCCTCATTGCTTCCTCAACGCTTCCACCAAAACCAGGGAGTGTATTTTTTTTACCCGGAGTCCTGAATTGGAAAAATGCTCTCGACAGGAAGTGGTCAATAATCATGATCCAAGGATTGATTCCTGTTCGCTTCCTTTGGGAGCGCGAATTGGGAGTAATGTAGAGGGGGGTAGGGTGCTTCCCCGCTGCCTTGATTGCAAGTATATTTCAGAGATGTCTTATGGAGATTTTGGTGATGTTCTGGGCATGTATTTTTAGTTTTGATAATGGACGTTGATGGTTGGACAATATGATCATTTATCTCATTCATATTTTTTGTATTATTTTGAATCTAAATCTGAAGCTACACAAGTTGTAGCTCAAAATTTGGGTTGTGTATGATGGATTTTGATTTGGGTTTCTGGTGATTTAACTATTGTCTTTTCAGAAACATCATTACACGTAGCAAAGCCTCCATGTCAACAAACGAAGAAATGCAACAACTCAAAGGTCTAATCCTTCTGGTTATTGCTCTTGTTCTTCTCATTTTTAGGGTCATCTTAGCTTTTATATATTGTACATAGGTGTGTAGGAGTTATTCAAGTCCAACTCTTCCCCCATCCCAACCTCAAGCATTGTGAAAACAATTGGATCGTAAAGACTTAGATTGGCTATTGAACATTCGAATAAATTCCTATTCAATATCCTTCTTAATCAAAATCATGAATTTAATCTCTTTATTGAATGCAAGCATGTATATCCCAAAAGTGCTTTGTACTGGTTTTCAACACAGCTATAAAAATCTCCAAAACATATTGAGAAGGGAATGCCTTTTAACTTAATCATTACAAACAAGAAATATAAGGAAGAAAATAGGATTGTCACACTCATTTTGCCTCACTGTTTGAGCAAGAGTGTCGGAGCAAGGGCGATTTGAGCAAGAGCAATTGGATCAAGGGCAATTTGAGAGGCAATTGAGCAAGGGTGTTTCCAACAAGAGGGAGTGTAGTCTTTTGGGCAGCTACAACCATCTTTTTGTGCTGATTTGTGGTCTTTTTGGGCCAGCTATAGCCATCCTTTTTTGTTGTTTTGTGGTGTTTTTTGGCAGTTTCAGCCACAACAAATTGTTTGTGGTGTTTTGGGCAGCTTCAACAACATCCCTCTTGCTGCACTGAATCTTGAGGAACTTACAAGTGGAATTTGAAAATTTTTTACTCCATAGCCCACTATTGAACTTGCATCTTATTTTATTTTTTATGATGATTATGACGAGGAGGATGATGACTATTAGGCTTTACTAGCTTGTCTCATGTTTTATTTTTATGTTCAGTGTTCACATTTTGATACGTGTAGCATTGTAGCTTCATACATAAAGGCTGATTTTGGATATATGCTTATAGCCTCATTTATAAAGGTTGTTTTTGGATATTACTGTTGGCATTATGCAATTATCTTTGATAAATATTATACTATATAGAGATGGGTTTAAGAGTAAATTGTAATTTGTGATGAATGATATTGTCAAATTATAAATTATAATATTATAAGACATGCTTTCTCTCAAAATTCAAAGCTTCAATATATTATTTTTTTGTTTGCTAGTTTGCCTATGACTTGCAGGACTAGCTTTTGGTTTAAGAAATTGTGACCTAGGGGCATTTAAGTTGTCAAAGTCACCCAGGGATTGCACTTGGCTTGGGCCACACCAATGCTTAACATGGATGGTTTTTTAAGTGTCGCCTTGTAGCTACCTTGCATGGTTCGAACTTGGGTTGCCATGTTGGCATGTAGAATGAGGCCCGTTGAAACCAATTGTGCTAACTGGATTTGACAAAGCTTCAATACATTTATATGGTAATAGCATATATATATGTGTGTGTGTGTGTGTGTACGTGTGTGCATATATAATTGCATTTCCTCGTTTCCAAATTTTTTAGGGGTCATGTTTCGAAAATGTTCCTATTTTGGAAACATGTACTTGTTTCCCTGTTTCATGCAAATCTAGGCCTAAAGCTTTTAATCTTGGTCGCCATCATATTGCCCCCTTACTTTCATGATCAATCATCACTCCAAAAGGGCTTTGATTCTCCTCTTGACTTGTTTATGTTGTTGTCTTCTTGGAAAGGCTCTCGCATGTTGGCTTGATGGCATGTGCCACCTCCAACAAATATAATTCCTCTAACAAATAGAATTTTAAAATTCAATCCAGAGTTTTAAACCTCCATTGCTCATTGATCACCACCCTATCATGGTCCATTTTGATGTCACTCACTATCTTGTTCTCTCTCCATCAATGCCTTTCTCTGGGTTTGCCTTATCTACACTACATTTTTACCTCATGTGTCAGGTCCACATTCTTGGTGTCTCACCTAGTCTATGTTTATTATCGTTGATTCATGGTAGAGTGATGAAGAATTGGAAATGAAAGTGCTTAACATTTTGTAAGTCATTATGGACATTGTGTCTAGTTGTCAACATTCAACTGTCATTGAAGAGTCCTTGGTTGATGACTTGTTCAATGGCTAACAATAAACTTAGTGTGCATTTGAGTGGGCCCAATGGTTAAGAACACACTTTATCTTCGGGGAGATCATAGGTTCAATTTTGGTGGGGGGTAGGGTTGCACATATTGACTTGTCATAATGAAGCTGAAAGGGTAGGCATCCCCTTGATGTGAAGTCTTGGCCCAAGATGACCTATGAATTATTGGTATATATGGCTTGCGGGTTGGTGCATATACTCTTGGGAGGTTGCTAAGTCCCATTGTTAAAAAAACAATAAACTTAGTAAAGTTCCCCCTATTGTCAAATTGAAGTTTCAAGGCATTTTGTGTTTGTCCCAATTTTTTTCGATGTTTTGTTTAGTTTCTAGTTTGATGTTACTGATTTGAAATTGAACATCATACACTTTATCATCTAAGAAACAAGACACATCCAAGTGGGAGAAAGGGGCTCTATTGAAACAAGACACTTTATTGTAATAATTTTTGTTGCATAGTCGAGTTAGTGCAAAGGAGTGGGTATTAGAGCAAAGTAAGAGGAAAAAGGTGGCCTTGTAAGTAAGAGGAAGAAGGTGGCAAATGAGTGGGTATTAGAGCAAAGTAAGTAAGAGTAAGGGCTAGAGCCTAGAGGAGGGGGGGCATGGGCACAGGGTGCTATTGATGAATAGGATCCCAATATAGGAAATGGTTTTGATATGTAATTATTTGTTGTGACATGAAGTTTTTGGACTCTATAGGCCATTTAGCCACTTTGTTTATGTATTTTGTGTCAGATATGGATTGCACTTGATGTCCACCCCTAACACACACACACACACACACACACAGTACCCTCGACGTAGCCAAGTCCTCTGTTTTAAAAGGTGGCGTTCCCACTCCCGTACCACATGCACACATGTACATTGTTCTAAAAGGTGGCGTTCCCACTCCCGTACCCAAGTTTCAAATTAAAACCCTACACACACATATAGTACCATTGATGTATCCAAGTCCCCTATTTTAAAAGGTGGCGTTCCCACTCCTGTACCAAAATTTCCTTGCAACTTAGATTAAAAACCTAGGGGAGAAACCCAAGTGGGAGAAAGGGGTTCTTGTTCTATTGTAACAATTTTTGTTCCATAGTCAAGTTAGTGTAAAGGAGTGGGTATTAGAGCAAAGTAAGAGGAAGAAGGTGGCCTTGTAATTAAAGAGGAAGGTGGTGGCAAATGAGTGGTTATTAGAGCAAAGTAAGTTAGAGCAATGGGTAGAGCCTAGAGGAGGGGGGCATGGGCACAGGGTGGTATTCATGAATAGGGTCCCAATATAGGAAAGGGTTTTCATATGTAATTATTTGTTGTGGCATGAAGTTTTTGGATGTTATAGGCCATTTAGTCTCTTTGTTAATGTATTTTGTGGCAGATATGGATTGCATTTGATGCCCCCCCCACACACATAGAGTACCCTTGACATACCTAAGTCCCTTGTTTTAAAAGGTGGCGTTCCCACTCTCGTACCACACACACATGTGCGTTGTTTTAAAAGGTGGCGTTCCCACTCCCGTACCCAAGATTACCCCTGACGTACTGAAGTCCCCTGTTTTAAAAGGTGGCGTTCCCACTCCCCTACCCAAGTTTCTTGGTAACTTAGATTAAAACCCTAGGAAACCGGAACACATCCAAAACCCTCAATGTATCCTATGTCATCATGGCAAACACAGGAACGATGCAATCACATGTCTGACATGTGTTTTGGTCATGTCCTAAATTAGGAAACGATCAAAACACGTGTTTGCATCGTGTCCCGAATCGTGCAGATCGTGTCTCGATTCCAAGACATGTAAATGGGGAAAAGGAGGCATGCAGGGGGTTAAGACCCACTTTTTTTACATTCATTTTGTCATTTGCTTTTGAAGAGAGAGGGATGAGAGTGTTTGTATTTTGCAGGTGAAGAGGATTTGAAGGATTACCAAGTGTTTCCAAGTGCCTTTGATGGTGAATTTCGGTGGATCACCATCAAGCAAGAAGAACAATGTCTCAATTAGCTAAGGGAGTAGCTAAAGGGCAAAGGAAAGGAAGAAATGCCCCATCTAGTGTCTCCCCCCCTCTTCCTCCTGCTAGTGCTCCATCTGCTGCTGGTGGAGTTCATGCTCAATTTAACCCTGTTTTAGCAGAAGGGCCTGGAGCAAAGCTTGGCGAGGGAGGCAATGTGAGTTGGAGTTGCAATTTTTGCAAGAATGAGTTCAAGAGCGCACATATTATCGGGGTAAGGGCCATTTGTTGGCCCTTCCTTGTGGGATTTCTTCATGTAAAGCAGTGAGTGTTACCCAAAGGAGGGAGATAGAAAGAGAGGATCATGTTGGCTTAGGGAGGGTGGCAACAACAAGCAAGACACAAAAGAATGAGGATCCTGTTCCATTCTTGAGGAAACCCTCTAACCACTAGGCCTCCACCTAGCATATATGGGAGTGAGGTTGATACTCATCCAACAAGAAAGAGGCCAATAAGTGGTCCAATGGACAAGATTTTCCAACAAGAGGCGCGAGAAGAGGTGTTCCTTACCATTGCATTCTTTTTCTACCTCAACTTCATTTCATTCAATCTTGCACGATCACCATTGTTTATTGAGATGTGTCGAAGTCTAATTGAACAGGCTCCAGCTGGTTATGTGCCTCTCGGTTCGGAGAAGCTTAGAGCCACATTGTTGGTTAAGGAAAAGAAGGAGGTGGATAAAATTCTTGAGCCAATTAGATCAACATGGCCCTCATTCGGTGTTAGTACTGTTTTTGATGGATGGATAGAAGCAGCACGCCATCCACTCATCAATTTCATGGTGTCTTCCCAAAATGGACCGGTGTTCTTAAAAGTGGTGGGATGCTCTTGGGAAATACAAGGATGCACAATATATGGGTGAGTTGTTCATCAAAGTAATTGAAGAAGTAGGTGTTGATTCTTGTGTACAAATCATCACGGATAATGCACTTGTTTGCAAGGCTACTAGCATGATTGTGGAAGTTAAATATCCACATGTATTTTCATTTTGGACACCTCGCATTGCTAATTTGCTCATTCTTTGAATTTAACACAAGATTCATCTAGGCCCCAAGGGAAAGGTCATTTTATAGATTTATCATTTATCATTTGAGTTGTTAGTTGTAGAGTCTAGACTCATGCTTTTATTGCTCTTACATGTATT
This sequence comes from Larix kaempferi, assembly GCA_027924585.1. NCBI lineage: Eukaryota > Viridiplantae > Streptophyta > Pinopsida > Pinales > Pinaceae > Larix > Larix kaempferi. Next base: position 19,865,602 of record BSBM01001022.1, read on the forward strand.
TTGGACACCTTGCATTGCCCATACTTTGAATTTAACACTGAAATCTGTTGCTTTAGATGTGACATGGATTGGCAACCTTATTGATGATGCACGCCATATCTGTAACTTTGTACAAAACCACACCAATGCCTTCACAATCTACGAAGATTACACACATCTTTCATTGTTGAAGATTGCATATACTAGGTTTGCTTCCTCATTCATCATGCTCTCAAGAGGTTGAGGGAAGGTCAAAACCATTCTTGGGTCCATGGTTATTTCAGAGTTTTGGTCTTTTTGGAGAAAAAGGGATCAAATTGCTTCAAAAAAGGTAAAGGACACAATGTTAGATGATGGTTGGTGGGAGAGGGTTGATCTTACCATTAAGATCATGGAGCCAGTCATTTCTTTGTTGCGGTTTGCAGACACGGACCAACCCATCCTAGCAGATGTTTATGAGGGGTGGGATTCCATGATTGAGTCCATGAGGACCATTGTTATGGAGAATGAGTGTCTCGAGTATCTGTATGAGACATCGACAAAGAACTTATGGTCCACTATATAGGATATTCTTATCCTCCAGGTGGGATAAGAATTGCACACCTTTGCATTGCTTGGCCCACTCATTGAACCCCAAGTTCTACAATCATGACTAGCTCAATGGTGGGTTGGGGCCCTCACACAGAGTCCCTCCTCACATGGATGGAGAGATTTCACAAGGGAGGAAGATAGCATTTAGACGACTATTTTAGGATAGAGACTTACTTGATGAGGTGGAGGAGGTATTTGTAGATTTTTCCGCTGCTAGTGGGAGATTTGGAGGCTATGATGTGCTCAGAGAGAGGGGGTTAAGAAACCCTATGTTTGGTGGGCAACTCATGGGGCAACATGCCCTATTCTACAGAAGTTAGCCTTAAGGGTCATCTCTCAAGTTACTTCATCCTATTGTTGTGAGAAGAATTGGAGCACATATGGGAACTTGTACAGTTTTAAGAAGAGCAGGCTTGAGCAGTCCAACGCAAAGACGATGGTGTATGTGCACTCCAACCTTTGTCTTATTTATAGGAAGAGGGAGGAGTGGGTGAAGGGAAAGACAAAGATGTGGGATGTCTTTCTTGATGATATGGGTTTGGACAACAGTATTGAGTTGACATTAGCCAACATGGATCTTAATGATCCAGTGCTAGAGCTGGTCACTTTTGATGATGGTGATCCTTTGGAGAGGTCATCTTCCACACCAGTAGATGCATATCATCAGATGGGAAGAGAGGAGGAGGATAAAGAAGAGGGCAATGATGAGTTTGTTGATTCAGGCACGAAGGAGGACTATTGACAGATGGGATTCTTCCATCTTGATCTACCCCTTTTTTTGTATTTACTATTTGCCAGTGGCATTCTGATATCTATGTAATACATTTTGATTTTGATGACTTAATGAGAAATATTTTTCCGACATCTTGAGCTATCTCCTATGGCTATCATCTATGTCTCATTGTGATTTGTGAATGTGTAATGTGTATTGATTCTAATTTCTATTGAATATTTGTAAATGTTCTAGTTTCTAAAAAAATGGATCTCTCTCTCTCTCTCTCTATAAAACGTGTTCTCTGTGTCTTGATTCCGGGGGTCACCGTGTTTGTGTCGGACACTCTTATTTTTGTGTCCTCCGTGTCCTGTGTCTTCGTGTCAGGTGACTTAGTTAAAACCTTAGCCATCTTGATAGAAGGGAGTTTTGTTCATATTGTAATGATTTTTGTTCCATAGTTGAGCAATGCAAAGAAGAGGGATATCAGAGTATAGCAGAGGAAGAAAGTGATCTTGTAGCAATGCATTGCAGACCATAGTGTCTATAGGTGGTCTTGTAGCAATGCATCACAGGCCATAGTGTCTATTAGCTTCATAGTGTGTCAATCTTATTTTGTATTTTGCTTTGTAAATTTGAGAATAAACAGCAAGGCACGATGGTTATATATTTCTGGAGTTTTTCTCTCTCTTGTTCTTCAGGGATAATCTTGGTGTTAAACATTGTGTTAACTTATTTGAGGAGCCAACAGTGATCCAAAAACTAACATGGTATCCACTACCACCATTGTGTTCTTCAGTATGATACACCTCCCATTGAGTTTGTGGGTCAAAACCACCCTCTTTGGCTTGCAAACAGCGAGCTTGTGTTGTCAGTGGGTCAACTTGATTTGTTTTATGTGCTGAGGCCAGTTTGTATTATGAGCCCAACTCAAACCTGGCAGGTTTTGTAACACTGGTAAGGAATAAATATACCCCCTGGAGTATCAATTGGAAACTAATTTATCGTCCTAGATATTGGATCACACAGCACCATTTCAAACACCTCTGCCAGGAGATCTTTGAACAATGAATAGACAAATGTATTTGACTTTTCAACCATGTTTCTTAAGCATTTTCTTTGAAGGAGTTTATAGAAGCTTTTGGGAGTATGGATTTAGATGAAATAGAAACCTGGTTATTGTTTGCCAGCTGTTTCACAAGATTTTATTTTGGGGATTTCAGCTTTCTCGCAGTTTAGACACAGCCTGTGTAATCCTTACTCCTTGCCTATAACAACTTCTTTCAACCAGTGGAATGTGCACACACAGCAATCATGCCAAAGTTTTGCACTTCGTTTATGAAGTTTTGTGACATTAGTTCTTATTTATATATCGAGAGCCTTTCAAGTTTCTAGTAATGTGAGGTGGAGGAATTTAGTGGTCTTCCGATTTCTTAATTGTTAATACATGAGCAAGAGATATAAAAAAGGCTTTATCCTTTCTGGTAATGTGAAATGGAGTAATCGATTTGCTCTGAATTTTTAATTGTTAATACCAGTGAGTGGGATTGAAAAAAGGCTTTTTAATTAATTAATTTATTTAGGAGAATGGATCTCCCATCTTTGCATGGAATATTTTCTTTTATTCAGAATGAATTTTGGAAATGGCATGCCGCACAGGTAATAATTGTTGATCAGGATCCTGACTGCTGTGTGCTGCTGAGCTATTTTTCATTTGTGTTGGCAAACATATTTCCTCATTTGGAAATGTGTCATTTGATTGCTACAACAACATTGTCAGGGCATGTGATTTGACTTCAGGAGTTAGCTTTACAAACTAAAGATTGCTGCTACCATAATCCATACTTAATGGAAGGTTTAGTTTACTATTTTGAGCAGTAGTTGGAAATGGCATCCCTGAACATGGATATAATTCACTGTGGCTGAGATATATTCTACTTAGAACAACCTTGAAGGCAAGGCTAACATAATTGAGCAAGCTTCATGACAAGTGTTTTTATCACAATTTATTGCTATTGCATAAGAAATAATAAATAAGACTTAGCATTTGTTTAGAGATGAATTTGGATTATGAAATAGAATAATAAAATCACAACATATGAAATGACATCCTTTTACACTAATAAATAATTTGCATTAATAACTGTTCATCTTATTTGCCTCTCCACTAATGGGCAGTACAAAACATCTCCCTCTCCCTGCTCTCCTCAGTTATCATGATTTGTTCTTATATCTTGGATGGTAGTACTTAATTTATGTTGCCGCCTACTTGTGCTACAATAGCCATTGAAAGGGAGAATGATCTGGAATACTATATTGAAATTAGTTTGTACTCTTTCCATGTCACTAATACATGGTCCATTGACTTTGGGCTGTAGTTGATTAGAACTAGATGTCATAAGTGTACATAATAATTCATAGTTGTGTATTCTCTAAGCATATTCCTCTAATGAGTGGAATAGTATATGGTTATTTCAATAAATAATCATTGTGTCAAGGAGTGAGCTGCTCTACAGCTTGGTTGGGGGAGATCTTCAACAATTCTGTGCGTAACTACATCATTGCACTGAGAGAAGTGAGGTGCTCTATAGCTTAGGTGCGGGGATCTTCAACACTTCTGTGGTTTGCCTGCCGTAAGTGCATGTAACACTGAAAAAAGAGTGGACACTTTCTCTTAATTATCATTATAATAAAATGAGTCCACGTATTATGTAGCTTAGGTGTGGGGATCTTCAACACTTCTGTGGTTTGCCTGCCGTAAGTGCATGTAACACTGAAAAAAGAGTGGACACTTTCTCTTAATTATCATTATGATAAAATGAGTCCACGTATTATGTAGCCTTACATATCTAAACAACAACAATTAATAATGTAGCTTAGGTGATGATAACAAATATGAAAGAGTAGACATTTTCTCTTAATTTTCATGAAGAAGCTTACATAGGTAAACAACAATAATTAAAGCAGCACAGATCCATCCTAAACTTGGATTTATTACATGTTGAGAGGGATACAACAACATATGCTTGCACTCAATTTTTTTGCTCAATTGGATCCGCTAAGTTATACTGTTTTGAGGCTACAATACTGCATATTAGAAAATCTTGAATTTGTAGTTGACAGTCCTTCCCATGCACAACACGTAATTGTCTTAAATATAGTACAGGGAGTAGTACCAATGCCATGCATGGTAGTGTTCGCAGTCAACGCATTATGTAGCCTTACATATCTAAACAACAACAATAAATAATGTAGCGTAGGTGATGATAAAAAATGAAAGAGTAGACATTTGCTCTTAATATTCATGAAGAAGCTTTTACATATGTAAACAACAATAATTAAAGCAGCACAGATCCAACCTAAACTTGGATTTATTACATGTTGAGAGGGATACAACAACATATGTTTGCACTTGAGAGTATTTTGCTCAATTGGATCTGCTAAGTTAAACTGTTTTGACGCTCCAATACTACATATTAAAAATCTTGAATTCGTAGTTGACAGTCCTTCCCATGCACAACACATAATTTTGTCTTCTTTAAATATAGTACAGGGAGTAGTACCAATGTCATGCATGGTAGTGTTCAGTCAGTGGAGAGTAGTACTAGAGTCTCAGCAAGGGTTTTTTGCTATGTTCTCTCTCTCTCTCTCTCTCTGCTCTGATTGGAAGTTTGCTCATCTGGTGACTGGCCAGTGGAATGTCATCCTTCCACTTGACAATCTAGTGCTGAGTTTTGCTCTATTTTTCTTCTACCATTCCCTCTCGGTTTTGGGTTTCTTGTTTTTTTTTTAAGAGAAACGTGTATTAAAAAAAAATGGAGCTGTGGTTTTGAACCAAATCGGCGAAATACAATAAAAGCCAGATTGGCAATGAGTGTTTTCAGTTAGATATGGAGAAATTGCCTTTCTTCTCTTGCAGTTGAGGCTTATTACAATTCAATAGAATGAATGGAGAACTGAGATAGCTGTGGATGATGCTAAGATGAGTGCATCATTCTGAAGAAATAATGAATGTCAAATAGATAAGAATCAATCTTCTGTTTTAGACAAAAATATGAATTGGAAATTCTGCGCTGATGAAGGTAATTGAGGCAATCTGCGATCCATTGTTTGAGAAGAGACCGAAACTTTGCTTGAATAGGGGAATTAGAATGCTGAAGATACTGTTGAAAAGGTTGCAACAGGATGATCAAACACCCGAGAATCAACTGATTGCTTCAGAAAATGAAAATGAGATGAGCTTCTGCGTTGTTGAGTAATCAATTTGCTTCCTAGAAAGTAATGAGTGGCCGAATCGAGATGTGACTCTGAAAATGAGAGTATCCTGAATATCTTGGAGCACGATATAGAGGGCCTCGAATGACTTCACAAGCTGCTATGTAGATGCTGCAGTGCGTGAACCAACTGCCTGTAAAAGTCTGCCTTAATATCAATTGTTGAGTAAATATGTAACCTTTTTCCTTCAATGAGAAGATTCTGTATGTGACACTCTGGAATAGCCTAAGAGGAGTAAGTCCAGCAAAAACTCTGAAATTTCAAAGACCATCCAAGTCTCTGAGTGTCAAGAGCCCTGAGATTTAAGATGTAGTCAATATATACTGCCAGAATGAGATGAATGTGGATTGCTAAAAGTAAAAGAGCCCGTGGCAAAGAAAAAGATGGTCTTCGAGTTCCCTGTTGGATTGCCAATAAGTTTGAATCCAGAATAAAAGGTTCCAATGCTCTGGTTAGGGGATTTGGTGCATTTCACTGGTGCTGTTGCTTAGATTCAGAGTTCCACAATTTAGAGTGACACCAACGTTGGCTTCAATATCTGCCTCCTCATTTAAATTCCTTAATATATGAAAGGTTTTGAACCGGGTGAATGAACTTGAGATTTGCTTAATGCGCTGCATAATTCGATTTAAAGCTAAGTTGTTGAGATTTGTTTTTGCATTTAGGGCGCCAATTATGAGAAGAGAGTCACCAAACACATGCAGATTATTGATCTTATGATCTTTGGCTATTTGACAACCTTTCAAAAGGGCTAATGCTTCTGCAATGTTGTTTGAGCAGGTGCCCAATCCCCAACTGTATTTCACTCTGATGGATCCATCGTTTGTCTGCAGAACTCTACCTGCACCAGCTTTGCCGGGGTTGTTCTTTGAAGCACCGTCAAAATGCAAACTGTCTGTGGCTTGCTTGGCTTTCCAATCTTTGAATTCTGAAATGGTGAGCCTGATTTGCCATCCTGAATGATAATGAGGGCGAGGGTCAATACTTAGATTAGGGATATTGCAGCCGATCCAGTTCTTTTCTTTATTGCTGAGGGTTGCACCATCCTTGTGATTGCAGTTTTTTAGACATTCAATCAATGAGCCTTTTGCTTTGCCAGCGGTTTGCAATGGAGTGTCAAGCCTGTTGTTGAAGATAGCATTGTTCCTGGTGATCCAGATGTTCCAGCATGTGAATTTGGGTATGGAAATCCAAACCTGCTGCTAGAGATTTTTGGTGGAAATATAAGTTGGGTAGAAAGAGTTCCAATCCTGGAACAGATGGAAGACTGAGGTGGGGGATGGTTGGGTATCGATGAAGTCAAGGAGGATTAGCTTCCATACAAGTTTAGTAAACCGACATTCTAAAAAGAGGTGGCTGAGAGTTTCAAGGTTGTTTTGACATGGAGGGCATCGGAAAGGCCCGTAGAAGCCTCGCTTGCTAAGATTGTCACCAGTGAGAACTTTGGAATGGATTAGAGTCCATGTGAAAAAGTTAATTTTGGGGAGTCCGAAAGAATTCAAAGCTATTTTCCATACCTCTTTTCTTGTGTTGTCATGAGCTTGGAGTGCTTTGTAGCCAAGAGTGGAAGTGTATGCGCCTGTGGGACCCCAACCATGCTTGTCATTAACCATAAGATGTAGGGGAGTGCATTCTTTCAGCTTGTCAATGAGAGTGCTATGAGCGGGCTCAAATTGGGGAGGGATAGCTGCAATATTCCAGCTTTTCCAATTGCAATGTTGGTCCCAAGAGCTGAAGTCTTTTAGAGTGGTAATTCCATGATGCCTGAGCCACACTGCAATGGCATGAAGTTCTTGATTGTTGTGTAATGCCTCTTTGTCTATGATCTTATCTGTAAACATATCGATTTTCTTGCCATTGCCGGGGACCCAGTAGAGATTTTCAGAAAAGAAATCCCAAGCAGCTATACATAAAGTCCATATACTGGAGCTGAAGTCTTTTAGAGTGGTAATTCCATGATGCCTGAGCCACGCTGCAATGGCATGAAGTTCTTGATTGTTGTGTAATGCCTCTCTGTCCATGATCTTATCTGTAAACATATCGATTTTCCCGCCATTGCCGGGGACCCAGTAGAGATTTTCAGAAAAGAAATCCCAAGCAGCTATACATAAAGTCCATATACTGTAGCCTTTGGTGGTTGGCTTTTGATCGAGGCATTTGAGGTTGATTCCATGTGAATATTTCTTTCTAAGAACTTGGCTGACAAGGTGATGATTGTTGTGTAGGATGCTCCAGAGAAGTTTACTGCCCAAGGCCAAGTTGGCAAGGAGAGTGTCTCGAATTTGCAAGCCTCCCGAGGATTTTGCCTGCTTGACAATCTCCCATTTCACAAGATGGATTTTGTTTCCGTTGTTTTTCTCGTCGGACCAGAGAAAATCTCTCAATAATTTGTTAATCCGGTTGGAAACACCTTTTGGAGCAAGGAGAATGGAGGATTGGAGCAAGGAGAATGGAGGATTGGTAAATAGGTAATGCAGAGAGGACAAAGTTTACTAGAATTAATTTTCCAACGTTGCTAAGCCAGTGTCCTCCCCATCTTCTAATTTTGTTCTTGCTTTTGTTGATTGTATCTTCCCAATTTCCACTATTGGAGTTGCCAAAGGTGATTGGCAGACCAAGATAGATAAAATTGACCCAATGATTATAAACTTTGATGCAGAGAATGTTGCTTATTTTGGCTGCCACATTGTTAGTAACATTCCAGCAATAGATGGCGCTTTTGTGTAAGTTGATTTTACCATCGGAGGCATTGCAATAGAGATTGAGATTGCGATTAAACTTTCGAGCTAAGATGGAGGATGCTCCACTTAAGAATAGGGAGTCATCGACGAAGAGGGTGTGGTTGAGGCGATGAGAGTCGAAGGTGAGACAAAGACCAGGTAATGAGTCGGTGGCCATTTCATGATTTAGCTTGCGACTTAAGGAGTCAACGATAATAATGTATAGGAAAGAGGAAAGAGGGCAGCCTTGCCTGATGCCGCGGGAAGCTTGGAAAAAGTTAGTGGGACGACCGTTGATTCGGGGAGCTATCCAGGGTTTGCTTATACAAGCGGAGATCCAATTGATAAAAGTGTCATTAAAGCCAAAGTTGTTTAAAATTTTAAAAGGAAAGGAATGTTTGACACGGTCAAATGCACTGGCCATGTCAAGCTTGATGATCATACCTTTTTCTTTTCGAACTCTGCTGGAGTGAATTGCTTCTTGGACGAGAATGACGTTGTCAAGGATTTGCCTCCCTTCTAGAAAGCCCCCTTGGTTTTTAGAGATGATTTTGTTGAGTAAAGGTTTCAATCTGATAGCAAGCAGCTTGGCGATGATTTTGTAGGAGGAATTGCAAAGAGAAATTGGTCTGAATCTGTTGAAGGAGCTAGGATTTGTATTTTTTGGGATGAGGGACAGGAATGTAGAGTTTGTACAGCCACTGATTTTTGCCTTGAGTGGTGGAAATTCCTGAGCATTCTCATGAAATCTTTCTTGATATGGGACCAACACACCTTGTAGAAGTGGAATGAAAAGCCGTCTGGACCCGGTGCTTTATCAGACTTGAAGGAGTGGATTGCAATGAGGACCTCCTGTTCAGTGAAAGGTTTAATGATGCTGAGATTCTCTTCCACAGTGATGTGCTTTGGGATATGCTCTAGTAAGGCGTTCTCATCGTCTCTATTGGTGTTGCCCTCATCAACGTAAAGGTTGGAGAAATAGCTATAGGTTGCGTTTTTGACATTCATATTGCCAATAACAGTCGAACCGTCGTCTGTCTTTATCTCTACGATGTAATTGATCGATTGTCTTACTACAAACTGTTTATGGAAGTAATTGGTGTTTTTATCACCGTTCTTTAGCCAAATGCTACAGGATTTCCATCTCCAATACTCGTCTTCTTCTCGAAAGGCACGATACACTTTAATTTGTTGTGCGACTTCATCTTGTAGAGTGGAGTTTTCGATGGGGTGATTTTCCATATCGAGTTGGATGTCATGAAGTGTATTTACAACAACTTTCCTGGGATTGACGGGTGCAGCGCAGTTGACTTTAGCCCACTTTTTGAGAGCGTATTTAACATTCTTGAGTTTCTGCTCCCAGACATAGCAAGGGGATCCGGTAATTGGGATGCTCCAAGCTTTTTCGAAAGTGCTCCAAAAGTTAGCTTGGTTAAGCCATTGGGTGCTAAACCTGAAAGGTACGGGGCCAAGATTTTCGATATTTTGAAAAAGAAGCTGGATCGGCTTATGATTGGAAGCGAGGGTGGCTAAAATGCTGGAAGTGATGATCTGTGTATCGGACAGTAGGCTGCTTTGAACAAAAATTCTATCCAGTCTGGCCATTATGTTCCCCATGCCAATTCGCTTATTCGACCAGGTGTATTTGCCTTTTTTGGGCTTAATGTCGATCAGATCTTTTGTTTGCATAAGAGCTTCAACCTGGATTTTGAAGGGGTCTTTCCCAATGAGGCCACCTCTTTTCTTTGAATTGCTGAGAGTGAGGTTCATGTCTTCAGCTAAAATGATATCTTGGGGATTGTAAATATACAGAAAATCATCCAAAAGGTTCCAGCAATCTTTCTTTTTAGAATAGAGGTTGGGTACATACATGTTGAAGAGACCAATGTGTTTATTACTCTGGATGTGGGTGAGCTCAGTGTAGATCCAATGCTGTGTGGCGAAGGAATTGTGGAGATGGAACTTGTCTGTTGTCCACAAAGTTGCCAGTCCTCCAGATGCTCCTCTGGCACTGACTGCGTACCCTGTATTTTTTTTCCATTTTTCGTTGCCAATTGCTAAAACGGTATTGTCGTCAAGTTTGGTCTCTTGGAGTAGAAGAAGATCAGGCATATCAATTTTTTGTAAATCTTTTATTGCTTCGATTTTGCAGGGATTGCCCAGACCTCTGCAATTCCAAGAGACCGGTTTTAACATTTCGGATTATTGTTTGAGGAGGGAGTTCCTCCTGCTAGATCTCCGTGTTTCTTCCCTGCACCTCTAGCCTCGGTGTTTCTGCTGAAGACCATGTCTATGGTGGCTTGTGATCCTTGAACTTTCTCGCGCTCGGCTTCTTCTTCCCGCAATTTTTTAGTGGATTTCCGACCAGATTTTTTGGAGAGTTTGTCAATGGGTTCTTCAGAGTTGGGGGCTCTAGCTTTGGTAATGTCGGCATAAGATGGTGCATCTTTGATCAAAGTGAATCTGGAGGGACTGGGAGAGTTCGCGGAAGGGGGAATCTGCAGGGTTTCAAGAGGGGGAGGAGTGACTTGTGGTATTGAATCTTCACACAGTTCTCCCTCTTCTTCGATCTCGGGGGTATCATGGGCTTCGATGGTTTCTAGGGCTTGATATCTATTCCTATTGTTTGGGGCCGTCGAAGCTTGCTGCTGCTGATCAGGTTTCTGTGTGTTTGAGCTTTTTGAATAGGATTTCATACCTGGTTTGCCGTTTTTTTGGATGGCCGTCCATTGTTCCTTCTTCCCATCCAATTCCGGGTTTGTAGGCGTCTTTTTGCATGAGCGGGAAAAATGACCATATTCGTGGCAGAACTTGCATTTGAATGGGATTTGTTCGTAGTCAAGTTCCTGAATGTGCGTCCAATCAGCTACGGTGAGATTTATGGCTTTCGGGAGCCCATGTTCCAGATTGACTTCAACGCAGATTCTCGCACAAGAGTATTGATCTTTCCGATCAGCTTTGTCAATATATTTTCCCAGCGCATTCCCGATGGCTTCCAAAGACTCGTTATTCCAACAATGAAGGGGTAGGTGAGGGAGTCTCACCCATACAGGGACAGCGGAGGGGATGTCATGGGATGGATTGAAGCTCGGGGTCCACTTGTTCATGTAAAGACCCCGAGGACCCATGAAATAGGGTCCATTTCTGAATATGAGTTCGCGGTCATGCTTGGATTCAAAGATGAAGGCGAAGAAGCCTTTTCCCAGGAAAAACATCAAAGGTCTGCAGTTCTTTTGTACCTAGTGTTCTGTGGATTTTGGGGAGGGCCAGAGGCCTGTAAACTGGCCAATCAGACCTCATTCCGATAAATTTAGGGCAGTTTTGAAGGGTATGTCGATCAGTAAGGCTATCGTGGGAATTTCATCGAGCTTTTTAACGAATTTTTGTTGAGAGGAGGATAAGGGCTTCTTGCCTTGAGCTGCTAAGAGTTTCAGGAAGCTGGCAAGATCGGGAGGAGGGCTTTCAACCTCCGAAGCCATGAGAGGCAAGGAGGGAAGCAGGGCAGCATGGGGTGGGGGAGGAAGAGGGGTCCCAGGATGGGAAGGCGACTAGGGGAGCGTGAGAGGAGAGGCACGATCAGGTGGATCGGCCTGAAACACGATTGGGGCTGCGTGCAGGGCAGGGAGCCTTAGACAGGGCCAGCGGGCAGCCTAAAATTCAGAGCAAAACCTCTCGATGCAAAAAAAAAAAAAAAAAAAAAAAATTCTTGTTTTACCAATTGCTTTTGAAGCCATTTTTGAGCTTTTCTGGAAGACAAGTTTCTTCTTGCTTTTTGAACTTGGGACAATTCATAGATGAAATAATGAGAGATTAATGTCGAGCAACACATGCAAGTGATTTTGCAGGTTTGAATGCTCAAACATAGAATTGGCCCATGCATATTTCAGTTCATGTTTTTAAATTGCTTCTTCTTTTATTTTAATTTTTAATACTTAGAAATCTGTCAGCATGGGCTTTTGAGGTTGATGTAAGTGGAGTGCTGTTATTGCCCACACCAGCGTTCTAGTTTCACCATTGATATGTTTGCCCCTTATCGGCTTGCACATGTTTGGGGCAGGCAGATAGTTGACCTGGGTGACTTTGGCTGACAGATACCCCCCCACTTGCAGTATCTAAGCCCTGAAGGATTCTGGTTGGGGTGTTGCCTCACTAATAGTAATTTCTTCCAGATTTGAAAAAGGCATGTTTTCACATTGTGATTAGGAAGCTACGAAAAATACTCGGAACTACTCTAACCAATTTAGATCTTGGGACAGATGATCATTAGTAGAGGATTGAGTCAGGTTAATGCAAGGCTTGCTTATTTTGTATAGATTTCAAATTATAGAATTTGTTTGATGTGCCCATGTTAAATCATATTAGGCATATAGAATGTGATTGAACATGTCAGTTTCTTTTAGTTGCCAGATTGGAAGTTTTAGGCCATGTCCTGTAGTCTAAACTTATGCTTTGTGGTAAAACTAACATGCCAACAAGTTCACAAGCGCCTGTCTTTTATTCATCTAGTGACCAGTAATATGCAACAAAATTGCAGTTATCCTGTATGCATGCATGCAAAGCCACTTTTTGACATGGGGCAATTTTATGTTTTCATTGTAATAGTTGTTGTTTCCAGAAGTGATAGGTCTTATCGGTTAGCATGATTTGTTTGGTAGAGGTTGTTACCTCAATGATATTCTGAGCATATTGACAGCTGAAGATGGTATTTTATGTTGTTCTAGTGTTGCTCGTCTTTTAAAAGTTTTCTTCAAATATATGTGAGATGTTGACTTTGTGCTGAATAATTATGATTCTGGTTGTCTTGGTTTTTATAATCTCACAATTGTTATAGCCAGTAGATGCAATTATAAAAAATTGCAACTTAAGTGACCAGAATCCAACGTCACTTTTCTTGTATTGAGTCTAAAAGAAACAGTTCGCACTCCAGATCATGTTTTTGGTGCATTTCAGGCATATCCCAGAATTATGCATTTTCAGTGCATGTCAGAAGCCCAGAATCTGTTGGCTGTTTAGGAAATTTTGTTCGTTATTCTCCAATATAACTTAGTATATCAGGAATGGTCTTAGAAACTACGATGGCATTTCAGATATGTTCCAAGAGAGAATACTGCTACACCTCTTAGTAGAGTTGCCTTTTTTGCCATTTCTTATATTTTCTCCAAAAAATTCATTTTGTTTTGGGGTAGTTACAGTCATTTTTTCTCTTTTTGTAGGAGTGCTGAGGTAGTTGGTATGTGGAAAGTGCTTGGAGATGAAGGTAGAAAGCAACACTGTTAGGGCCAATGGCAAGGTCATAACGTTTGTGATGAAACTGGTAGGGAATGAGAAATAACTTCATGGAGGGAGGTCTTTTGTTGTTCTTTAAATGAAGGGTATGGTGAAACATTATTGCCAAATAGATTATGAATGACTACAAAATGCCTCTAAATTTGTTATGAATAGCTATAAATAAGCTGTTTTTTTCGGTACATTCTTTTTCTCTAAATAAAAGATGCACATTATGCATTTCTCAATTTGAATTACTCGTTTTGCAAGTATTTATTGCCCTGTGGAAACTTTTGGTTATTGTGGTTTGTCTGGAAGGGCTGAGATGTTTTTTTAATTAAGAAGTTTATATGCTGTACTTAACTTTGGGCCTACACTTGTAAAATCATCTTTTGATTCATATTGTAGAACTATCTCTCAAAATCTAGTTGAACTTGATTTGTAGTATTACTATTATTCTGAAAATTACCAACCTCAATCATGTATTGCATGTACCTTTTAGTTTTACTACAGCTAGTAGCATGATGCTTGAAATATTGCTAGTAAAATGTAATATAATGGAACGCTACAGAAAATAAGTCACCAGGAATCAGCATAACAGTAGACAAGATGTTCTACTTTTGATAAAAGAGCTGTTGCCGATGAATTTATTGCTCAACTTTGTAATATATGTAAGTTTGTTATCCGTAGGTTGCCTTTAAGCTTATGTAGTCCCACGCATGTAGTCTCTCCAACTTTTCCATTTCGATTTTGCTTGCATTGCCCTAAATTACAAAATGCTTGCTCAGGATATACTAATCAATTTAAGCGAAAACATGCCAAAGAATTTGCCAAAGCCATGACCTTGCTTGAACTACACCAATACATGCTATTAAACATAACAACCAAAAATGCCTTACTAAACAATGCAAAACATTGATCAATAGCGGTTAAGAACGTTTATCATTCATTATTATTTTTTTAATTCCTCGTTGGGTGCATCTTCTTTGCTAAAGTCCTTGCATTATCTTGAACATTGAAATTAAATTGAGGTTCCCTCACAAACCAACATGAAGATGCCTATCTAATCGAAGATTTGAAGTCGACAAGACACATGCCATTGTTCTTTGCTCCAGTGTTAGTTTCAACGTGAACTTGAAGCAACATGTTACAAGTAGTTTTATAATGACTAATCGAAGATTTGAAGTAGACAAGACACGTGCCATTGTCCATTGCTCCAGTATTAGAGATTCAACGTGAACTCGAAGCAATTACTAATGATTTTGTTGCATATAAAATCATCTCGTTGGGAATAGAACTATTCACTACCTCCTAAAAACTTTGTTTTTTAATTCAAACTTAGTTCCCTAGCCACATAGCCCAGTAAAATAAGTATGCTAATTAATGAGTTCTATTTTAACGGTTTTTAATGAAAAGTATGGTTAGTTCCCTAGCCACATAGCTTAGTAAAAATAAGTTCTCTAGCCAAGTAGCCTAGGAAAAATAAGTATGCTAATTAATTGCTTCTATTTTAATGGTTGTTAATGTTAAGTATGGTTTATAGATTCAATTTGTGACATCCTTGAGTAAGATAAAGATATATGCATTTCTGGATGTTAATATTGAATTTGCATTGTGTCAATTATAGAGTAAGAAGAGAGGTTGTAGCGAATGATTATAACAAATAATTTTACACAATATGGCTAGATGTAATGTTTTTCATGAATGACACCAATTCTTGATAGTCACGAAATAAAAACAAAACTAATGGCCATGTAGCATTGTTTCATGAATGACCCAATCTGCAATAGTCAACATGTAATAAAACACGAAATAAAAACAAAACTAATGACCATGTAGCATTGTTTCATGAATGACCCAATCTTCAATAGTCAACATGTAATAAAACAAATGGCTAGATGTAATATTGATTTATGACCAATCCTAGATGGTCATATTGGTTTATGACCCATCTCATGAAATAAGATGAAACATATTGTTTCATGAATAACCTCAATCAAGAGGTGATTATCGACATGTCCTTACATTTGTGAAATATTTAAATAATTATCTTAAATAATCAAAATAATTATTCTAAATAATCAAAATAATTATTTTAAATAATCAAAATAATTAAATAATCAAAATAATTAAATAATCAAAATAATTAAATAATCAAAATAATTAGAATATATATTAAAGTTGACTTTAATAAAAGCACATTGAAAAAAATGGAATAAAACAAATCAAACAAGTTGACTAGTGACACGTCATTGCATTTGTGAAATACATAAATAAACAAGATAATTAGAAAATTTATTAAATTTTTAATTAAGAGAACATTGAAAAAGACTATTGACATGTCTTTACATTTGTGAAATACCTAAATTAACAAGATAATTAGAAAATTTATTAAAGTTGATTTTAATAAAGAGAACATTGAAAAAGAAAAAAAGTTAAAGAAAATTAAGTTGTGGAGAGCTTTAATTTTAGGAGTTTGATTTGAGAGTTTTCATGTTTCATGGTTTGCATTTATTTCTTATAGAAATAAAGCGTTGGGGTATATGGAGGAGGATAATTAACATGGATAATATTGTTTTGTAGAGGATTTATACTTGTTAAGAGCTCAACATGGCATTTGCAAGAATTGATTTTGGGTAAAGAGTAACATTTATATCAATCTCTTTGTGCAGACTTTATTGATGTTTCACATAATAACAAATATTTCTTACAGCCATTGTCGTACCCATGTCTTTTTTTGGATGTAAGAAAGTGGAAAACCCTCCAAGTACCTCACCATGGTCTATGATGGTAAAGGAGGTAAAGCATTGATCTTGATTCTTGAACCTAACCTTGATAGGATCAAAAGAGTTGAACTTATGACCTCCCTTGTTGTGATGGGAAGATCTCATGTCTCGATCATGACCACTTGAAGTAACTCTTGGTGGGATTGTAGTACATCCATTCATGTAAACATATGGTCAAATGAATTTGGATATTAATTCAATAATTGAAAGTGCTTTGGGTGAATGTGCAAGGGAAATTAAAATTCAAGGCTTGTGATTTGACTATGTATGGGGAGGATAACATTCCTTTCAATTCATCATGCTAAGATTGTGATTCGATTTTGGGTGGGGAGAATAACATTCCTTTCGATTTCTCCTGCTAAACCCAATTGACATTTCATGTGTAATACATATTTTTTTAGAGACAAATATATGTATATAATCACATCGTAAAAGATAATTTTGGATATTAGTTTAATAATTGAAGGTGCATCTAATGAATATGTGAAAGAACTTAAAACTTAAGGCTTGTGATTTATTAGTTGTTTTAAGATCTAATAGTTCATCATTTAAGAGATGATTATAGGAATCCTTTGTAACATTTATCAATTGTTTAGAGCTAAGAGTGTCTTTTTTATGCATGAACAAATCAATTAAACAAGTTATAGGTGGAGTGTTTATTATTTGTGTGTTGAAGAGTTGTTAGAGAATAAAACAAGTGAACAAAGATACAGACAAGTGGACAGTTTGCCAAGAATTAGTTTAGAGCCTAAAAATGAGGAATTTGTTTGTGAATGCATACTTGCCATGAAGAAAACAACTCAAGGTCATTGATATGATTACATTACTTTTACACCTACACAGTTTTATGGAAAATTTAGGTTGTGCATAATCTCTAAATGGGAAAATGATATCAAGAAGGAATTAATTTTCCATATCAATATTGATGTGATTGCATCATATCTATATAGTGTGTTATCATAAATGATTGATTGTACATTCTTCATGTAGTGGTTGGGAACATCACGAAAGATAAGAATGTCTCCAATAGATGTTCATGAGTTGAATGGACTAAACATTGTAAACATTTTGTTATATATGAAGAACTATTCTTGAGAACTATATATGGATTAATGTGTCTTTATATGAAATGGAAGACCCATTTGCATTTGTATATTGTGTACAAAGAGATTGTTTGGTAGTGTGTTGTTGCCCTCAAATGAGAGGACAAGGGCCACACAAATGATATTCTTTGAATTATTTGATGAGTCCTAAAATTATATGATTCCTTGATATATTGTTGATGAGTAGACTATTATTCAAAAGGAAATAAAAAAACCATATGGATTTTAAGATTTATTTAAATTTGCAAGAAAGCATTAGTTGTATTCTCATTTTGAGCCACGTGTCACAAAATGAAGGTGCCTTTGGCTCCAATGTCGAGATTTCCATCAAGGAATATTGTTTTTGACAAATTCAACTGTTTTTTAACCCAACACTGAGATTTTCATTAAAGAGTACGTTTTGGTGTGGCCTTGTACATAATTGGCACATCCATTATGGAATATGAATGCTTGTCCATTAAACATATGTTTTCTTAGAGTGAAGCAACCAAACAAGAAGACACCAAAGAAAACAATTTTGAATTATTCTTAAGAACTATATATGGATTAATGTGTCTTTATATGAAGTGGAAGACCCATTTGCATTTGTATATTGTGTACAAAGAGATTGTTTGGTAGTGTGTTGTTGCCCTTAAATGAGAGGACAAGGGCCACACAAATGATATTCCTTGAATTATTTGATGAGTCCCAAAATTATATGTTTCCTTGATATATTGCTGATGAGTAGACTATTATTCAAAAGGAAATAAAAAAAACCATATGGATTTTAAGATTTATTTAAACTTGCAAGAAAGCATTAGTTGTATTCTCATTTTGAGCCACGTGTCACAAAATGAAGGTGCCTTTGGCTCCAATGTTGAGATTTCCATTAAGGAATATTGTTTTTGACAAATTCAACTGTTTTTGAACCCAACGCTGAGATTTTCATTAAAGAGTACGTTTTGGTGTGGCCTTGTACATAATTGGCACATCCATCATGGAATATGAATGCTTGTCCATTAAACATATGTTTTCTTAGAGTGAGGCAACCAAACAAGAAGACACCAAAGAAAATAGTTTTGTATAGCTAATAGGGAGGTAACAAGCTAGCTAAGGAAACCAATGACATTATATCAAAGTAAGTGGCCTAGGTGCAACAAGCAATACTAGGTGCCCCAATGCTAGTATTGTCTCTTTTTAATTAATTGTTTGTCAAACTCTTTGATTGAGTCTTTTGTCCATGGGTGGGCTCACTTAGATAAATAAATTGAATGTTTCTGTTACTTGTTTATATGTAAACACTTTTAATATACAAAAAAATTAGGTAGTGTTACATATCATTGGGTTGAACAATGAATTCCATCTTGTTAACAATGTAAATATACCTAAAAATGTAAATATACCATTAGGCAATTAGCTTGGCAACTATCACCATTGTGGAAATATCAAGTTCTTCGGGTCAATCTAAAAAAAATTGAGATGATTCAAGTCATAGGGTGGCCTTTGTTTTCGTTTTTTGATTGTTCATGGTTTTTTTTTTTTTTTTTGTCTTTCTGCTCATGCCTATGTGTTGGGTTCCTCACTAACTTTTACCTTATGTGTTGGGTTCCTATTCTTTGTGTCTCACCCTAGTCTATGCCCACCATCATCGATTCATGGTAGAACAATGAAGAATTAGGGGGAACATATTTAACAATTTGGAAGTCATTGTGGACTTTGCACCTAGTTGTCAACATTAAACTATCATTGAAGAGTCCTTGGTGGATGATTTGTGTAGTGGCAAAAAAAAAGCAGTGAAATGAAGTGGGGTATCGAAGCATAGTAGAGGAAAAAGGTGACCTCGTAGCAACATATCACAGAGAATAGTTTCTATTAGCTCCATAGTTGGTCAATCTTACATTGTATTTTGCATTGTAAATATGAAAACAATTAAAGCAAGGCATAATGGTTAAATTTTGTCGAAGTTTTTCCCTCATGGACACTCCAAGGATAATCTTGGCGTGTTAACTTTTTGACCCACAAAAATCTCAACAAGTACTTGTGGGTCACAAATTGACTTGCTATTGTAAAATATAGAGCTTGAGGAGAAATGGTGATATGGAAATTTTCCATGGTTTCCTCCAATGGCCAAAACAAATAGAATTTGAGGAGCAATAGTAATATAAAATTTCCATGGTATCCACCACCTATGGAAAAAATTCACTTTGATTGTACTTCTAATGGAAACTGTGGCCTAGTAGAGTAGGTGGGATCTACATATACCATCAAGATTGCACAATCTTTTACAGATTCCTCGAACCCAAGACTAACAATTGGGCTAAATGTTTAGCTTCTAACAAAGGGGTGAGGGAATTTCTAATTCAAGGCTTTAAGAAAATTATTTTTAAAGGTGATTCTAGGTTGTGGATTAATCACTTATGCGATAAATTAGAAAATTTGGGAATCCATCACGGGAGATTGCTAATTGTATGTCATGGATCAATCTAGTTTTAGTAAATGTTGAAAAATGCAAATTTAAGTGATATAGATTGCCAATCAGGTCGTGGATTGATTAACTAAGAAATCCATTCTATCCCAAGGGATTAGATCCATGTTTTTTGACCCCCTCACCTTGGAGGAATAAACTAATTGGAATATTGAATCATCTAAATCTCTTAACCCTAGTCTTCATGATACTTATCCCTCCCTCTACTATCACATTTTCCCTCTACAACATTTTTTGCTCAAACCCAAGTCAATGGATTCATTGAGCAATAGGGCGGCTCTCAATCAATGCCCTCAACCTTGAGTAGTTGCTTCCATAGTTTATAGTTTGAGGTTATGTATGAATTGGGAGGCCATAGTAATAACTAATTTTCTATGTTTTGTAGATACAATGCTCTTAAGATACTCAACATATTTTTACTGAGTTATCACTGCAAATTTTGGCTTTCATAACTATGAAAATCTGAATACTTCCACCTGGACTTAATTTATCAAAGTTTTAGATATTAATTGGCGCAAGGTCAATCTCGACAAGGGGCCTCTTGCTTAACAATAACACACAACACACAGGGTGCTCACAAAGACTAGATGTGAACTGAATGCTAGAAGTTGGCTTCTTCTATTACTTGAATCAAATTACAAAGTTACATGCAATCTATTACACTAGTTGGCCTTAGCCTGTTACAATATACAACAATAAAAATCTGTCTTCAGTGTGTTTCTCAATTGTGTGTGATCCTCCTCCCTCTCACGGTCTATGCTGAATGAAAGAACTCAATGAGTAATGGATGAACGATACCCTCCTCCGTGCCTTCACACTGTTTTTCTACTCTGCTCTGTTGCTGCTCCTGAGGCTCACTCCGTTCCCCGAGACGTCCTCTCCTCTGTTCGCCGAATTCTCCCTGATCCTGCAGACCTGCAGTTGTCAGTGCCCTCTGGCCGTGCTGCACAACCTCCACCCGTGATGATATCTGGCGTGATCCATACCACCTTCATAATTGCCTTTAACTTCCTCAACAACCACGAACGACTTCTAAGTACGTCGCCTTGACTCTTGCGCTTTTCTGACTCTGCTACAGTTGTCTACCCCATCACATGCCTTGACCATACTGCACTTCGTCACCCTCGACCTTACTTGTCGGCTTCACTTCGTCTCCACGACTGCCAGTCCACCCCGTCCTCCACGCTTGGCCTTTGCTACTTTCGTTTGTGTCGATGTTCGACCTTGTCGACATCTCGACTCTTTTATTTCTGTTCCCTGTCGTTTGTCGACATCAGACTCGTCGACTCTTGACCTTTCTCCTGTCGACCGCACTTTGACAGCTTCTGCTCGACTGCCTGGCTTCAACTGATAGTTGACTTCGCACCAGTGGTCGTCGACACCTCCCCTGGTCGGCCTCTTGTCGATCAACTTCGACTGTTTCTCCTAGGCCTCGATGCTCCTGCATCAGACTCCCCAGGTGAAAAAGAACTCGGCTGCTCCATCAGTCTCCTGTATTCTTCTTCGAAAATCCATGTCGCCTCGTTCGCTTTATCATCCTTCTATCGAACCAAAAATTATTTCTTTCACGAACTTCGCGTGCATCCTACTTCGCGTTCCTCCAACACTTTGGTGATTTCTTCCTTGTGTCGATTTGGAATTTGCACTGTCCAGTTGATACTCGACACTTCCGCATTGCTGCTTGTTGAACCTTCTTGATACTTGTACATATCTGAGACATTGAACGTAAGCGAAATATTCAATTCCTTCGGCATCTCCAACACATAAGCATTGTCCAAAATATTCTTCAGGATCTTACATGGTCCAATCTTCTTCAGCTTCAACTTGTTATACGTTCTTGTCGGAAATATCTCCTTCCGCAAGTGTGCATAGACTAAGTCTCATTCGCTGAACGACTGTAGCCTCTTCTTCCTGTTGGATCTCAACTTGTATGCCGCGTTGCTCTTTTCAATGCGCTTGCGCACATCTTCATGCACTTCCCTCATATGCTCTTCGAATGTTTTTGCATCAACACTCTTCTTGATCTCTGTCGGTATCTCGACAAAATCCACCACTCCATGTGGGCTTCGACCTTGAACAATCTGGAATGGGCTCATACTTGTTGACCGATTCACATAGTTGTTATATGCGAATTCTTCTTGCGCCAACACGTTCTCCCACTGCTTGGGTCTGTCGGTCGTCAAACATCTCAAAAGGTTTCCCAAACTTCTGTTCACCACCTCGGTCTGTCCATCTATTCGCAGATGGTATGCCGAGCTAAACTGCAACTTCGTGTCCATTTTCTTCCATAGGGTGCTCTAGAAATGACCCATAAACTTGGTATCTTTGTCCGACATTATATTCTTTGGAAACCCATGCAATTTGACTATCTCCTTGAAGAATAGTACAACAATTCTTGTGGCGTCACTTATCTTCCAACACGGAATAAAGTGTGCCATCTTCGAAAATCTGTCGACTACCATAAAGATTGAGTCGTTACCTTGCTGTGTCTTTGGCAATCCTAGCACAAAATCCATGCTTAGGTGCTCCCACTAGGTTTTTTGAACCCAAAATCCGACGGCATAGATGTCCGATTTTCGTCATCCTGCTGTCGACCATCCGACAAGCTTCTTCTTGTTTAAACGTCGGTGGCACTTCGGCGGATATTCGACAGTAAAATGAATGTGTCGGATATCCGACATTGTTAGGAACCCATGTCAACCCTTCTATTTACTTTGTTAGTATATTGTTGCTGGACACATATGCTTTGTAAGTCGTCCCATAGTATTTGTTGATCCATAGTTTGTATTATTGTTGTTGGACACATATGCTTTGTAAGTCGTCTCGTAGTAATTGTTGATCCATATTTTGTATTGGCCCATGGTTTGTATTGACACATGGTATTGACCCATGGTATTGGAGCCTAGACTTAGTATATAAGTTTGTGTTGAGACCAATGAAGGTACCGTGAAGTTATTTGTATTGAGCTTGCTCAAAGGAGGTTTCCCCCTCGAAGTGGCCTGCGATCAATATAAAAGTGATTCTGAGTTCTGTTATTTTTGCTATCTCATGTGTTTTCATTAATTAATTATTGCAGGTTCTTCACATCTGGTATCAAAGCACTTTCTTGGGCTCGCTGGGTGAAATTTCTGCTAAATTTTTTTTCGCATCTATTGCAGCTTCGGATCTGGGAATAATCCCTATCCGTTTAACTGTGGGAAGTACTTGGGCATAAGCCCTAAAACTCATTGTGAGGAGTACCACATGAACCCTAAAGTAGCTAGCCCATTGAGAGGACCTGCCAGGGAAAAGGGCAACGACCCCTACCTGATTGACTAGTTCCCACCCGTGAGGTAAACCAAGAGCTGTCGTTTGTGGCAAAGCGGTTATCAGTTTTACCTGAGCCGTGGAGTGAGGGGTACTGCCCCAATACGCAAGCCGTCAGACAACATTGGTGGCCGAGTGAAACCCATGAACTATTAGGAAGCTGCACATACCTGGGGTCCATATCTATTTTCAGCTGAACTGTTGTCGATCACTGCCGTGTCGTTTCAGATCCATTCTGAAAGCCGTTCCAGATCCAACCGTTTCAGATCTATTTCAGATCCAGCCGTTTTCGATCTAGTCGGCGTCGCTTCAGATCCCTTTGTTTCCGATCACTTCAGCGCCATTGCAGATCTATCTGTTTCAGATCCCTTCCGCGCCATTGCAGATCCATTCCTAAAAGAGTATAAAATTCTGTTTTTTGGCCATATCTCCCTTGTTTTCACTCTGTTTTCCTTGAAATTTCCCTGACACCCCGGTAATCCCATTTTGCATATTTCATTCCTGAGGACCCTATTCCAAATTCCACTTCCTAAAGCCCGAAATCTCACATTTGTCTATTTTTAGGGTTTGCCATAACTTCTTCGGATTTCACCCAATCGCCTTCAAATTTTACCACCGAGTTCCTTTCCTAATTCTGCTTCTTTGTCCCTCTCTGTCAAATTTTCTCATTCTTTCACCCCGCTTCTGAAATCCCCATTTTTTGCTTCCCTGTCCATCAGAAAGTATCCAAAACCTACTCAAACCCCAATTACCCCTCCGAGTTTTTCCCAAATCCAAATTTCCCTTTACTAAATAAGCTTTTGTTTGTGTTTTTCTATCCATTCCAAAAAAAAAAAAACTCCTGGTTATGGTTGTCACCCGCGCAGGAGCAACAACCATGGAGGAAGCACTTGCAGCCATCCAAACCAAACTCCAAGATCTGGATGAAAAATTTATCAGCCTCCATCTTCAGCATTCAGCCACGAACAATAACCGACGGCACGAATCTTCGGCAGCCAATGGGTTCTCTTCTTCCAGCAATTTTCGTGGTCCGAAGCTTGAATTTCCTTGCTTTAATGGTACTGATCCAACTGGATGGATCTATCGTGTAGAACAATATTTTAGTCTACATAATACTTTTGATGTCCAAAAAGTTCCACTTGCATCCTTTCATTTGGAACAGGAAACCCTTCAATGGTACCGTTGGTACATCAAGGGTCATGACGAGCCAAAATGGACAGATTTTTGCCAACTCCTTTTGCAACGATTTGGTTCTAGTGCTTTTGATGACTTCATCGGAGCACTCACTAAACTCTGTCAAAGTGGCACCGTGAGAGAGTATCAGACATAATTTGAGAAACTAGCCAATCACACAGAAGGATTGTCTGATGAATTCTACAGGAGTTGTTTTATCAGTGGTCTTAAGGATGAAATCCGGTCAGAGGTTAAAATGTTCTGTCCCAACACAATGGTGGAAGTCCTAGGTTTGGCTAAGTTGGAAGAAGACAAGATTGCAGCCCAACAACACTCCAAACCCACTTTTGTTCCCTTCCAAAATATGGGTTCTCAACGACCTCCCATCCCGCCAGCTCCTCGACCAACTCCTATCAAGCATTTGTCTGAAACAGAGATGCAGACACGCAGAGAAAAAGGGATTTGTTATAATTGTGATGAGAAATTCACTCGGGGACATATATGTGCTCAACAAAAGCTCTATCTCTTGGATATGGATTCTCCGCCTGCCTCTACAATTGGTCAAGAAACTCCAGATACAATGGATGATCAGGTCGACATTCATGAGCCGCCTATTGACCCCCCATATCAGGATGAACAACCAGAGATATCTCTCCATGCTTTATCCGGCGTCACCACCCCCCAAACAATGCGGGTCAGGGGTTACTTCAAGAAGCTTCCTCTTACAATACTCATTGATTCTGGTAGCACTCATAACTTCATTGACCCTCGGATCGCCAAACACGCTGATTGTTTTGTCCATCCTTGCTCCAACTTTGAAGTCATGGTTTCCAATGGGGGCACCTTACCTTGAAAGGGGAAGTGTCACAATGTGTGTATCCCTCTGGAATATTATAACCTGCATTCTAACATGTTTGCCTTGTCCCTAGGCGGATGTGATGTGGTTTTGGACGTTCAATGGTTACGCACACTTGGCCCCATCTTATGGGATTTTGCTAAACTTTGGATGCAGTTTTCAGTCAATGGGAAACAACACAAATTTAAGGGCTTACAAGAAGGGTCTATCCGCATCATCAGTTCACATCGCTTGGAAAAGATCCTTAAGAAAAATTCACATGGTGTCATCGCTCAACTCCATTCCATTCAGATGCACCCATCAACGATCTCTCCTACTTCCTTGGATAGATATGCAGGTGTCCTTGCTGAACCAGTGGGCTTGTCGCCTTCAGGAGACCTTTCCGGTACGAATTTAGCCGCATCTACATCTCAGCAGGAAATGATGGCTATTTTGCATGCAGTACAGAAGTGGCAGCCATACCTATTAGGGAATTATTTCTGCATCAAGACTGATCTCCAGAGTCTGGAAAATTTTCTGGAACAATGGGTCTCCTCCCCAACACACCTGAAATGGGTTATCCAACTCATGGGTTATGCCTATGCAATCACTTACATGAAGGGTAAGGACAATATGGTGACAGATGCTCCTTCTCGTACATTTGATGACCTAGTTTCTCTTACAGCTATTTCCCTTCTTGTTCCAAATTGGTTGCAATCTATTCAATAGGGCTATCTCTTCTTTGAACTCCATGGTTCTTCCTCAGCAGGGCACTCTGGGTTCCTCAAAATGTATGACCGGGAACAATGTAACTTCTTTTGACAGGGACTAAAAATGACATTTCAATAGATGGTGGTTGACTGTGATACTTTCCAGGTCAACAAGGGTGAAACGACACTCCTTTCGGGATTGCTCGAACCCTTTCCCATCCCTACACAGATGTGGACAACTATTTCTATGGATTTCCTAGAAGCGCTCCAGTGGTACAATACCACATCTAAAAGGGCACCATATGAAGCAGTTTATGGACAGGCACTGCCAATTCTTCTTCCATACACGCTCAGCAACTCCCCAGTTTAGGTAATTGACTCGGTTCTTCGAAACTGCGATCAGATTCTTCTCATTCTACAGGACAATCTTCACATGGAAAAAATTCGACTGAAACAACAAGCCGATTAGCACCGTTCTGAGCGCACTTTTCACGCAGCTGATATGGTCCTTCTTCGTCTACATCCTTCCAAGCAATCCTCCCTGAAAGTCAAAAGGCGCCAGTGGGCCGGAATGCAACCCGAGGATGCTACAGGGGAACCACTCCTTCAGATTCTGCATCAATTTCCACATCTAAAGCTTTGAGGACAAGGATTTTTGCAAGGGAGAGGGGATGTTAGGAACTCATGTCAACCCTTCTATTTACTTTGTTAGTATATTGTTGATGGATGCATATGCTTTGTAAGTCGTCACGTAGTATTTGTTTATCCATAGTTTGTATTATTGTTGTTGGACGCATATGCTTTGTAAGTCGTCCCGTAGTAATTGTTGACCCATATTTTGTATTGGCCCATGGTTTGTATTGACACATGGTATTGACCCATGGTATTGGCACCTAGACTTAGTATATAAGTTTGTGTTGAGACCAATGAAGATACCGTGAAGTTATTTGTATTGAGCTTGCTCAAAGGAGGTTGCCCCCTCGAAGTGGCCTGTGATCAATATAAAAGTGATTCTGAGTTCTATTATTTCTGCTATCTCGCGTGTTTTCATTAATTAATTATTGCAGGTTCTTCACAGACATCTACTTGTCGGATATCCGACAACGAATCTTTTAATTTTTCCGTCGCATCTCTGACAAAGCTCACTTTATAGGCGGTCGGATATCCTACCGGTAGGTGTCAGATGTCCGACTACCCCGCTTTTAATATGTACGTCACCTATTCGACCAATCTCACTTTATAGGCGGTTGGATATCCGATAACCGAGGCATCGGATATCCGGCACGATTGACATCAAACATAGACGCCTTTAGCCGTCGGTTGAATGGCAGGAGTGTCAGATATATTGGAAGTGGACGTCGGATGGGATTTGCATTTTAAGATGTATGATATCCGATGCTTTTAGCCGTTGTTGGTATGGCGACGTCGTCGGATATCTCGGAAGTGGACGTCGGATATCCGACGGAATGTGCATTGTAAGAAGCCGGATATTCGACGTTGTTAGCCGTCGGTGGTATGACAACTTCAACGGATATCGTGGAATGGGAAGTTGGATATCCGACGACTATGTGTAATTTAAAAAAAAATACAGAGATCCCAATGATCAGACACACTATTGTTTCCCTTTGATGTTGTGATCTTTATAAAAAATTTAACTCAAATTATACTATTATTGCCTTTTCAAAGTTTAAATCATTGAATATCATTCCCTTCATTGTATTATAAGTCCCGCCTGACTTTATTTTTTCTCCAACATTTTTTTTCTTTAATGCAGCCATAGATTCATAAGATAACAATATCATTGTAAAAATAATAGTTGATCTAACATAAAATCAACTTTATTTCAAACTTAAGCTCATCCTTCAAACGTTTCATTCACACATATTGATCAAAATGGATATGGGATTGCAATACTCCCTTTTTGAACTTCATATAAATATCAAAATACCATGATCCTTAAGCCAATAGGTGCAACCATATTGGAGTGATGTCCCCTACTATCATAGTGGTTGATTGGGTGTGCAACTTCTAGTCTAGCTTAGTCTAGCTTTACACATTGTTTCACTAGTCATTTTCCCCAACTTTTATTTCCACATAAATACATCATATGGGAGTACAACATATTACATAAACCATTCAACTTTGATTATTATATAGAATCTAATATACCATAATCCCAAGGTATTTATTTTGTTCTATGAAGCCTGATTGACATATACAATTTCTAATGATATAAGAATGTAGTAACATATGCATTGTTTATTCACATCAACTCCCTTAATAACAATCACAAGGCATTAACCCTTTGACAATTAAATTTCAACTATTAATGAACTTGAGAATTCTCACATCCAATCATTATATAGGACCATAATGTGCATTAGGATGAATCCATTCATCATATAAGAACAATCCTAATGCATGAATAAGTCAAGTAACTGTTGCCGTGTCTCCATGTAACTGTTGTTGCACCATGGTGAGTAGGTATCAAAGAGATGTCAAGCATGGAATCATTGGTATATTTTAAATCATAACTTCGTGAGAAGAGGGTCGATATGGGATAATCATGGCTTGATGTAACAATTAGCAAGAAGAGTGGATTATAAGATATCCCATTGGTGCGACCCAAGTGCACCACGAACTTTGAAACTAGATTCTCCCGAGCAATATCATATACTATATACCTACTCATTGTATAGTAAAACACTAATCTTAACACCTAAAGGCACAAGATGACCACAAGATACAGGCACATCATTCCCCCCCAGAGTTCATATTATGCTTACAGATAGATAACCCATCCCAAGTAAATATGATTCATTACAAATTTATATATAACTCAGTGATCGTCCCACATAATGACTAATTCATCATTCCCAATGACTAACCAAACCGAATCCAAATATCATTTAGTTATCTAACCATTCATTATAAAATTATTTTGGATAATTACAATTTCTATTTAAAATTATAGCGATGACAATGATTCTAATTCCATATATTAAGCCATTGGAACAATTACATAGGTCCTTTTTTATCAAGAATTCATAACGATCATCACAGGTTTGTTGACTGTTCTGAATAATATACATATAAAATCAAATAAATTCTAGCCACAGTTCTTACTATAGCCTCAACGATCTAGAGGAGGCAATGTTTAATAGTTACGATCAGTCTCACTACAGAGACTCGATAGGGATTTTAACTAGCATTCAACAATTGAGCTCAATAGTTTTGACAGTATGATTGTTGTGCAATGTGGGGTTGTCAAATTTTTTTCAAGAACTAGCTTCCATATTTCAAGCACTAGCACCAGTAGTGTTCCCTTTAACTAATGTTAGGTAAGGTGCGTCCCACTTGAAGTGTGAATTATTTTGCATGCATGAGGTTCCCTATCCTCAAGAATTAAAAGTTACATGAATTATAAAGATGACTTTAGTAACTATGACCAGTTGTATGCAAGCGTTTCAATGCACGATAATGCCTCAACCTTAATTAAGTTAACTGGTTATCAATTCGAGTAACCTGTTCCTCTAATCATGCAGTGGTAGGTAGTTTGAAAGTGGAGGTTAGTAATTGTCCAGATCAAGTGGGATAAGAATTGGAATCAATAGTAGACTCCGAGTCATGCGCTCAATGGCGCACCCTTGTCCTTAGTGTGGTTGCTCGCTTATTTAGGGTTAATACCTTCTTGTTGGGATGGACGGGAAGGGCCCAACTCCTACAGGTATGCGTGGTAATATTGGGCAATGGATTCAATGATCCATCAGGCCTGGATATTTTTTTATCCTTAATTTCGGTAAGAATTCCCTCTATCCAAGTTGTCTCTTGGAGGGATTGTTCAATGCCATTCCAATTTTAGGAGTTCGTAAAGCCTACAGGACTCTAGTCATAGTTCCTACCGAGGGGTAGCACCATGAGGAAATCCTTAGGAAGGACGATCGATTTTCTTGGTCTTTAACTGACGGTAAAGTCCCTATGAGTGTCAACTTGAAGCACGCGATAGGTGTATGGTGGTTCACTCAGTCTTATCGTCAACATGCCCTAAAAAATTGATTAAGATACACTACGGGGTCTAGATCTTATACATGCTATTGCTAAAAAAAATAACTGATTCCAAACACAATCCCTAAATCGATAATATGGTAGGTAGATCCGTTGTTTCCTAGCGATCTCGCTATAGGATTCAATCAAGATTGATTTACAAAGGTAGGATACCTTCATGCATTACTCTTTCATGTTCCATTAATGCCTTCATGATCACAACGACCATCATGAATCGTTGCGGTGATGGTCGTTGCACACCAGAATACATCTTATTAAATGAAGCGTGCTCTTTTACATATTTATTCTTTGAATACCTTCAAGTCAAGATGGAAAAATAAGACAACCAAAATACCTCCTTTACCATTGAATGGAGTTTTTTTGCTTACAATGTTAGCCATTATTTGAGCTCATCTCTATTTCAAGAATAATTTAATATTCTCTACTGAACAGGTCCAACCACGTGAAGGTGGAAGCTCTTATGCCCCCCCCCCCCCCCCTCACATCACTCTCAATTCCCTATACCCAATGCATATACATGAAATTTTTTTTTACGTGCAAATTCATGCAGATTTCATCATAAACAAACATTTACCATTCATTCAATAAAAGCTAACATTCATTAAACCATTCATTCATTCAGCCATCACATCCATTCAATAGAAGCTAACATTCATTAAACTATTCATTCATTCATTAGGACAAAAATCATGCAGGACATAATATTATAAAAAATAATTACACAATATTTTTTTTGTCACTTCTTTCTAATTCTTCTTCTCTTTACATAATCAACAAGAAGCTCATCTTCTGGAACTTTTCCTCCAGTTCTTGGTGCTTCATCAACTTGCCATGATGTCTTCCTTGTAGAGTGCTCGCGATGTGGATTTTGCGACAAGGGGTTCGAATTTGCTGCAATAATGTGAAAATGTTACATCGATATATTTTGTTATTATAATGACAAGTATTTCATTTAGAAAAACATTAAAAAGGTGTTTTTTCCCCTGTTGTGGCCACATCATGTTCTTCATATTCCTGTCCAGGCTCAACCTGTACAGTGTGACCCTCTACATGCTTTGCAGTTGAAATATGGGGAAGTACAATTAATGTTCACCAACTGCAATGCTATATATAAAATTCTACCATATGAATAAATTCTTTACCAGGATTCGAAGCATGATATTCGATTTGTTGTTGTCCCTCCTCGACATTAAGGGGATCATTGCTTTCCTGCTCAAAACAGAGTCAATATTTTTTGTCAATTATTTATAACGAATAGATTGCACAAGTAATAAATCTTCATTAAACTATATAGATTTTATATACCTGTGCACCATATGGATCAGTACCAGAAGAATTTGTTTTCCCATACAAGATTTTTTGGCTTTCAACAACAGATCCAAATCCGTGCTGGAGGCCAAACTTCAAGTCTTCCTCAGTGGGCACTTCTTTGAATCGGTCGGCCTGCATATTTGCCTAACGTCATTAATTTACATTTTGCGGTGCAATAAAACGAAAAATAATTTGCAATTTATTATTTGGATGCATTATTGGTGTTTAGAAACTTACAATTCGTGCCGCCAAATTCGAATAACCACCAGGCCCAAGCTTGTGTTGACCAATTTTTTCCAGTCTTTCCTTTGTGGCATTTGATGTGTCTGACAGCCTATGCAATTGTTGAAATACGTTAGATGTTCCAAATTCGATATAAAAATCAATAATAATAAGGTTTAGAATTACATTGTGGAGAGTATTCAATACCTCCTTATGCCTGGTGTTAGCTTTCCTTATTTTCTCAGAGCCCTCTCCTTTCCATATTCCACTAGAGCTTTCCACTCTCTTGCTGGAATAATCGGAGGGCGCTCATACCTAGGGTTCCTTTCTAGGTGAACCCTATATTGGTCTTGGACAATCTTCATATGTTGTCCAACCTTTTTCAAGACCGCGACTCGATCGAAGATCTCGTTTCCGAACAGGCCAACCAACCAATTAGTGAGCTCATCTTTTAATTTTTTCGTTTGTCTATCCCACCTTGTGCGGATGGTGGGCCCAAAGATCTCCAAGTACAAATCATTTAGATGTTTATAAAACATCATTTCCTGCAAAACGATCATGCCATGATCATAATTAGTTGAAAAAAATGCTTTATCGGTATATTACAATCAAATTATAAACACTAACTTGATCAACGTATAATTACCTAGGATCTTCTCTATCTTTATTGGAACAAGATGTTCGTCCAGCAAAAATGTTGTCTTGATTGTACCCACGATAGTGACATGGGAAGATCCAAGAAATGATGCTTCAACAAAATCAATACTAGGAGGCTCGGTGTCAACTCCTTCTGCATGATCTGGTGTGCGTCGGTCACTAGCGGCCGGTGCACTCACAACTGGCACCTGGTGTGTTGTGGAACGTGTTGCCGACTGTTCAGTCGACAACAATGGCGAATGAGTTGATGCACGTGGAGTCGTTTGCTCATGATGCGATGTCTCTCCACGAGCATCACTAGGGCCAACGCCGCCTTGACCACTAGTGCGTGGTCACAAAAAATCCTGTAAATACAAACCACATTTTATAAGTTCACTATCATATAAAAGTCAAAATTATAAAGTTATAAATGAATTTGTATTATGATTCAAGATTCCACAACTTACTTGCAAGGCATGAGATCTCTTTGTCAACACTTCAATCCCGACTTTAATCTCGTCTGTCTGCAGAATCTTGAATAGCAGACAAAGGATATATGCACTAATTTTTTTCAAGGTCTTCTCTACTTCAGCTTAACCGGGTATAGAGAAGAATCGACAATGTCAGCATCTCCCAACAACTCATCCACTTCAAAAGCTATTGATTGCTGTGATGCTGTTTCATACACCGAATCATTGGTCTGCAACAAAAATATATAAAACACTACTGAGTTCCATCATGATAGATTCCTAAAATGATATTAACAAAACATAGCTATCATGATATATTCCTAAAATTACAACTAGGTTTACCTGATGCCTGGATGATGGTGTTGTCTGATCCACAGCTGGGGACTTGCCCCGATCACCCCCCTGTAAAAAAGAAGTAGAAAACATTATCATAATGAAACGAGTATACACACGAAAAATACATAACAAAATAAACATTATGCTACATATTATATTGGTACAATTCCAATGAATTATACCTGATGCCTTGAGGATCATGATCTACTCATCGGATTAATGGTTATAGGTGACCTGCCCCGATCTACTAATAGGGAGGTGCCCCTTACAGAACCCTGAATAAAAAACATAGAAAATATCACCTAAACGAATCCAAAATACTCAATGAAACAATATAATAACAAAAATTTTTGACGTATTTAAATTGTACAATTACAATCAGGTTTACCTGTTGCCCTGAGGCTGCTGTCGTCTGATCAACAACGCGGTGGATTCCCCGATCAACACTCTGCATCAAATATAGATAACATTATATAAACCAAACGAATATACTCATGAAAAAACATAGCCAAAAAAAAATATTCTTCATATTATATTTTTACTATTACAAAGATGTATACCTGTTGCCTCGAGGTAGGTCTGGTATGATCTACTGCTAGGGAGGTGCCCCTTACAGAACCGACCTGCATCAAAAACATAGAAAAAATTACCTAAACGAAACCAAAATACTCACTGAAACGTTAATATAATAAGAAAACATTTTGACATATTTAAATTGTACAATTACAATCAGGTTTACCTATTTCCTCGAGGCTGCTGTCGTCTGATAAACAGCCGGGGTGGCGTCCCCGATCAATGTTCGGCATCAAATATAGATAACATTATAACCAAACTAATATACTAATGAAAAAACAAAGCAAAAACAACTCTTTTTTCTTATTATATTTTTACTATTACAAAGATGTATACTTGCTCCCTTGAGGAAGTTGTACTCCTCTGACCATCTGCTGGCAGGGATTTTCCTCGATCACTATCCCGCGAAGTAAATACAGAAAATTTAAACGAAATAAACTAAGGAAAAATCCTTAAGATGTTAAATTCATTAATAAAAGGTTGGGTAAATTGTTAGATGTACCACTCCCATAGTAACCGTGTTTGTATCTACTCGATTCAAATTGCAATTAATAAGCAACTCTTCCCGTACAGATATTGATTTAATGGCACATACAAAAACACGGTTTCCTTCACGCCCCTCAAATTCACAGTTGGGTTGCTTAATTGTAGACCCTGGTTGTGTACTGTTTATAAACCCCGCAATATTCCCCATGGCTTTTGGCCTTCCGTCAATGTACAACGTTGCTCCTTTATTTTGATCTTTGTATTTCAACTGTAAATAGTTTGCTGACAATCCATATCTACGCATACTTCATGTATATTGGACCAGGCCCATCCAATATTTGTAGTTGTAACAGGGTCCAACATACTCCATCAATTCTGTACATCTGCCGTAACCAACCTTTATTCCATCCATGCAAAACAGCCCCAAACCATGTAATGATGACGATGCAATTCTATATATCCTCTCGTTCACACAAAAATATGTGTTCAGTTGAGGAAGATCCTTGGGTACCCATTGTTTCACTATATGTATGTACCTCAAGGGCACCTCGAAGTCGCCTATTGTCTCATCATCATAGGAACATGACCCCCCTTCAACGAGAAAAAAATCCATGTGTTTATGGAATTTTATTATGATCTTTTGACATCTAGTTGATAAAACTCTTGTAGACCTACTGGATGTCTCACTTTCCTCTAGCCTTCCTAAACTCCCCTCGCTCGAGGAAGACATATCTGAAAAATACCTGTTTGGTTCTTCCCGCACCATGGGAAATTTTTTTAGATAGGACCTCAAGGCATAGCGCCTTTTAAAAGTTGACGTGTAACGCCTTTTATAAGGTGACTTGTAGCGCCTAGGTGCACGTCTCGGTTAAGGGCTATGTGTTAAGTTTATGGGATATCTGTTCAGCCTCGGGTTCTGGGATTTTAGATGCAGTTTTTGGTAGTGAATATTAGTTTCAAGTTCATTTTTCTGTTTCTGTTTTAGTTTCATTTTTAGTCTCATTTTCGTTTTTTGTTTCAGTTTCAGTTTCAATTTCATTTTAAGTCTCATTTTCTATTTCTGCTGCTTTGGGTGAATAGAGTGAGTCAGGGAAAGGTTGGTCTTACAACCTTCTGCAACTGATAATAGTAAGGCTCCTTATAACTACCTCTTATATGCAATAGCTCCCTGTAACTACCTCTTGTAACTACAATGTATGAGTGCTTTCCAATACAAAGTAGTAGAATTAAAATCTTGTATGATAGTGTGTGGGGACTATGCCTTTCACAATATGAAACATAGCATCAGGTATCTCAGAAAATGAAGTTATGATGCAAGTTTTAAGTCGCTATTTGACACTAGAGAATACTTGATTTTGACAACCAAATATGCAAAACTATTGGCACAAATGGTAAACGATTTCATTTTAAAAGGATGCAATAGGACTTGCAAAATATACAAAGTAAAGCGCAAAGAATGATTACAACAAAAGTCTTAATGCAAGTAAAATATTAACAGAAAAACACATATCTGATCACCAACAATTTTGTCTGACAGGACAAGTCTTAACTACTCAATACAAAAAATAAAAAATAAAAATAGAATTCAACTTCTCACCTTTAACAATACCAGATGGTCACTATGTTAAAGTAATCTTCAGTAACATGTAATAATAAACTTTTTTAATTTACAAGAAAATAAATATGTGTAGATACTTACCTGGGTGTAGACGTTTCCTGTAATATACTCAAAAGAGTTACTTTCAGAAATGACTGTGCCTCTTAGTGGCCAGTCAACTCTAGGAACCAAGTGACCCTATTAGAGGGTTAGTACAAACCAGAGAGAGAGATGACTGGGCTATGGTACAGTCAATGACAGTCAAAAGGATCAGTACAATCAAAATAAATATCAACCCTTGATAAGTCTCAGCATCACAAATAAAAATCAACAAATATATATAACCACAAATCAAGAACTACACACAAAATTTGAGCATATAAAACAAAGGTCAGTAAAAAAAAAACAAAATAAATTAAAAACTCAGTCCAAACGGCAGCCCATACACAATTTTGGCCCTCATAGATGAGCTGACAGCCAACAGACTAAGGCCAAAGAGACTCACGACCTCCACATATGAGTACACAGAAGGGTAAAGCAAACCCTTATTACCTCATGACCCTTACTAAAACAACCAGCAGAGAAAAACTAGGGCTCACGGCCGAGTCTGAGTGTCACAACCTCCCCAACAGGCAGATTGAGAGTAGATCGAAAAACACAGTAGGAAGAAAGGTTATTAATCAAATCTCAATAACCTTCAAACTTCAAAAACGGATCTGGAAAATAAAAGATAAAAATAAAAAAAGTAAAGTAGAATGTCTTAGGTGGGTACTAGGGTTACACAATTAAATAAGCGAGGGTACAAAGACCAACCAATAAGGTACAAGTCAAAAATAAAAGAGTGGGTATAAAGACTCATAACCATTTGGACTAAGGGGGTGTACTCCAAATGTGGAAAAACTACCATAGTACCCATAAGACCAAAAACATAAAAGGTGGTACAAATCAAAAGATAACTCAATATGAGTAAAAGACCCAAAAGGTAAAATGCAAGGTACCACAAAAATATTATCAACAAAATGAAAGGACCAAAAATCAATCAACCAAGGTGGGGTACAACCAATCATCTCTCTCTCAAATGTACCAGTGTTCCATATAACCTAAACGTCCGTCATCACTGTAAAAGGAAAATTCCACACGGATGATGTGATCATGTGGTCCTCTAGACTACTCCTAAGGTCAAGCGTTAGTGGCTCCATCAAGGGGTGTCCAGTCCCTTGAGAAGACCATCTAACTCACCATCTCGAAGACCTAGGAGAAGAGGACATCACACATCATCGTATTGGTAACTGACTGTGTAAGAACTCAAAAACCCTAAAGCAACCGAGAGTGCAGAAGGGAAGCTAGAAAAAGAAGAGGCGCGTAGGACAAAATCAAGCTCTAAAACTATACTGAGACCGATGTCACAGCAAGCGAGCTACAACAAAAAGGCCAGAATGCCAACAAGCAACACTATAGAATAAAAGACCATCTAAAAAGTATGACAGCAAGCAATCTTCCTAACTAAGGTCTGGAGACGTCAACAGATCGTATCCTTCGCAAGTTGATGAAATCCAAGTCGAACAATACGAAGTGAGAGACCAAAAGTGGAAGGATATCCCTCTACCGAAAGGGATCCTGGGTAAAAGAATCCTAGAAGAAAAAGCACTAAGTACCTCGTTCATGAAACATCCGAGAAGGTTAACCGGAGCTTCTGCCTTTGAGCCATTGTATCACCTATATGAAAAATACAAGGAAGACAATGGAGAGGTGTCCTTAGGCGCTAAGTGGAGTGCGACATTCCACAAAGTCCATCTGGAACTACTCCTCGCTGCTTGCTCCTATGGAACGGGGGTCCCTCTCGACAAACTGGTCGATGACCATGTCAACAAATACAAGAGTATTTTAGTACCCTAAAGGAAAACAACTATGTCTAAGATGAAAAGTGACAAGGGGGAATTATTTGGATTCCTATCCCCGGTGTCCTACCTAACTAACAACTTATTTTGTATCCTCAAGTGAGGTTAAAATGTGTTGAGTTAGGGAGATAAATTTTAATGGTTTGTTGTCTTACTCAATCAGGTAGAGGAAGTGAAACTCAATGGTGTTATGACTTGACTCAAACCATGCATAAGTGAATGAATCAATGCACTTTTCTTTTCGATGGAAAACTAGCTACAAGAAGGAGAGAGTTCTTAGATCCAAAAAGCAAAATAAACACAAGCACAAACTTTTCAAAGAGAAAAACTACACATTTTTGTATTTTTTCCTTTTATGCCAAACTAGAACTACTCTTTCAAATTAAATTAATCCAACAATAACTTTCTTCTACTTCTAATGAGTAAAATGCATGACATGTAAATGGAAATATGGCTTCTATTTGCAATGAAACTTGTGAATTTTAAACGAAGGAGAGGATAGGGTTTGAAAAAAATTTCTAAGCCAATTGTATGAATATGATAATTTGTTGAGCATGGATTTTCCTTGTGGTATGATTTTAATGATAAATGAAATAGTAAACACAATGTGTATTCACATGAAATAAGTAAATGCAATGTGTATTTACATGAAATAAATAGGAGAGCACGTAAAAAATTATGAGTATGAAAAGAAGCCTAAGTCTTACTACGAGAGCTATCAATTTATATGTATATACAAGGTGATTAACATAACATAGGAATGAATCCCAACTTAGATAAAAATTCCTTTATTCGTGATAACACAATTTGTTAAACTGGGGCCTCTTATGCTAAAGCATGTTGCATGTATACATCAGGTCACTCATTGGACACTGGACTTTGATTTATGCATTGATCTATGTACTATATAGTATTAATTTATTAACAATTTCATAGTTATTTAGGAGATTTATAATGAAGAGGAAGCTAGTGTGAAAAGACTTATGGCTTCAACTTCCAAAATTGTCCCTTGAGCTATTACCACTCATATTGAATAAGGCCTTGTAGTTGTACTAGTTTGAAGACCCTGCGCAAGCAGGTTATGTTTGAAGTATATTGGGTATGAAGGCATTGTGTTTCTATTTGGATGTATATACATCATGGCCATAATTTATTTGGAATTTTCATCACACGTGTTAGAGGCATACAGGTTGGTTTGATGGAGCAGTTAGCTTAGTAAGGGGCATACCACTTGTCTACAATATGCTCGGATGCCTCCCTTTTGAGAGTTGTATCTGCGGAACACTTTGTGGGTGTTGAGGTGTTTTAGTAAGTATGGTTCACTATTATACATGTTCACTTTTGTGTTGACCCTTACAACACTTCATCTTGGAGATTCTGCCATGTCTTTTTTATGGATTCTTCATCGTGATTCATGGCATATACATCAGAGAAGTCCTCATTACACACATTCCTAGATGGTCTATCCTTCCAATTGCTACATTTATTGACCTTCCATGTGATCTTTTCCTTGATGGATGAGTGCCCTAATCGATTTTTATATTTTTAGCATGGGGTTGGCTTGTTGAGGTAGTTGACTCCTACATTTGGTGGAAAAATCCCTTTATCATTACTCTTTGGCACATTTATTAAGGTATAACTAACCTGCATGCACATTTATCTAGAATGCTTACCTTATTTTGTGAATTTAGGAGTTGTTTTTATGCTTATGCACATGGATTTATGCACATTGTTTGAGGTCTCCTTCATCCATGGAGGTTGTTATAACAACTAAGAGTACCTTATTTGTTGGCTTCTTGGAGAAAATTCCCTAACTCATTGTACTATTTTAGTCATGTTTGTTGTGGACAATTTTGTTGGATTCTTAGAGAAAACATCCTAACTCATTGTACTATTCTAGGCATGTTTTTGGTCTTCCAAAAGCATTGAGTCACAAATATAGGGGGGTGATCCCATAAGCATGGATTCTTTGCACTTTCTTGAGGTATTTTGGATGAGAACTCCATAAGTAGAGGCTACACAAGGCATAATGGATGAATTTGTATTGTCAAACAAGCCAATTTCAAGGAGATACCTTGCTTGGGAGAGGACAAGTGGCACATCCACCCATTTGTCCCTTTATTTTACTATCCATTTTTTACTTGTTTTTAGGAAGTTGTTAGGAGATATCATATTTTATGTTTCCCTAGAAGAGATCATGTTTCTAGAACTTGGATATTCTTATTTATGTCTGAGGGACGTGGGATTAAATTCTAAATAAGAGAAGCTCCCTCAGATTGTAATCATTGTTGAAAGTTTGAGTAAAGAGACTTTAGAGCAACCGTTGAATATTTTTTGAAGGCTTGGAAATTCAAGGGTCCTTTCTTGCTAATGTGTGGCTTATGTTTTCATCTAAAATTATTGAATGTTTATGTTGTTAATTGCTTGCAAAATTGCTTGAAGGGATAATTGTAAGTTTGTAACACCCAATTCTACTCCATTAGAAGGGACTAAGTGTGGGTCTTCCCCTCTTATGTTGCCTTGTTGTTTTATTCCTGAATGTGTTAAATTTTGCAGGCTTCATCTTAGTTAGAGTTCTTGTAGTTTTTATATTACATTGTTAGGAATACCCTCAATGCATGTTTTAAGAGGTGCACCTTGGGAATCCAAAACCTCCCAGGAATATTTTGCATTATAAAACAACAAATTAGAGCTGGTTGTAGCATGCTTTTGCAACTCTGTTTTTCCTTAATCATTAATAGTAAAGAAGTATGGGAGAATAAAATAGCCCTTTATTATTCTAGGGAGTCTTATATGTACCTATAAACATAGACTCCTCGTATAATTAGCTTGAGCAGTATTTGCAGCACAACATCACTCCCATTTTTCTAAATTTGAAACAAAAACTGAGCATTGAGGCTCAATTCCTCATAGAATCAATTAACAAATGGAATCTTGTTATGTAGGAACTATGATGGAGTACTCCTAGGGTGTCTTGAGAAATAGAATATTGATAAGGTCCTTACATAATTGCATGCTAGACTTGTCGAAGGTTTCACTGGTGATATTATTACAACACATAAGATCATGAAGGTTGGATACCACTAGCTGACCATTTTTTAAAGAAACAAACACACACATATGTTTGGATATGTCAAATATGTCATAAGTGTGTTAAATGCAAACAAAAACCAACCATCCCACTACAACTTGTTACAATTGAGGAATCATTCAAGCAATGTGGTTTGAACATTATAGGGTGAATAAATCCTAACTCAGCCAAGCAACACAAGTACACATTGAATGCTACATACGGATTCACATGATAAATTGAGATTTTTCCTTTGATCAATATCAATGAAGTGATGATCATCCAATTTCTAGAGCAACATTTGATTGCAAATTTTTATGTTCCATTAACACTCATTTTTATAATGCTACTTACTTTTCTTCTTTGAAGTTAATAAAGTTTTCTTTAGATAGAAAGATTATTTGATGCTACAAATATGTTATGGAACATGTTTAACTTCGATGCTACTCTGTTCAGTTTCATAAATAATGCACTCATATTGTTTAAGTTGGTGAGGTTAACCTACAAAATCCTTTATATATATAATGCATATTCCGGTGCAATATATCAAGGAAGTTTTGATATAATTGCACCCAAAGGACCTGGTCTATCTTTACACACATTCCATTTTTCAAACACATTAATTTCAGACACATTAATTACATTGATTGGTGTTTATATTTTAGAATTAGAATTTGGGGTGGATTAGTACATGATGCTTTTCCTAGACTGCACAAGAATTCCACAAGTGTACTGTCCATATTGGTGGTAGATAACATGTTTATTTAGAAGAAATCCGGTGATAACAAGTAGCCGAGGCATAGGCAATGGGTGATTACAACTACACATGGCGAACAAGTGACATATAACTTGTTCATGCCACTTAACTTGTAGTCTATTATCCTTCTTCCTTTTCACATATATTTCACTATATTATCGAAGCAAGTAGCAATGAAAATAATGTTTATTGTATGGTTATGGTGTATTTAATTCACTCGTACTACTATGCTAGCATTATAGTTTCTATGCATGTGTGTACTCCCAAATGCAAAAGTCCTCAATTGTTTTACGGTAGTGAAAGAAGGCCTAATGGGTGATGAATGACCTCATTTGAAATTAGCCATTTTGTTGTATGTTTCCTTGCTTGCAGGATAATTGTGGGAATTTCCTCTATATTGCTATTAATTGATTTGGACTCTATCAACCATAACGCATAAAAGGTTCGGTGTCTATTCACACCCGTTTCACATGTTTTCATTAATTTAGGCAATAAACATAGTGATATAATGTACGTTCACCCACATAATTTATTGATGCAAATTCGAATGAGGGGAGGGCACGTTGGGAAAAAAGAGCTCTTGAAGAGAAAATAAGGGTGTTTATGAAGAGTTCTTTAAACAACTTTTTGACATCCTCCTTTAATTTCTTGGTTGTGTCCTTCCAATAGTTGATATCAGTGCCTATCTAGTCCATCTTCTTTGATTGTAGATGGGGGAGGTTGGTCAGAGCTTCTTTGAGTTTCTGATACTACAAGTTCAAAGTGTCTACACAATTTTCCACCCTCTCACAAAATTGAGTCATTCCTTTAAGAGGAAGGTTATTACTCTAACTTCATAGAAAATCTCTTTTATGTTAAGCAAATCTTTCTATAATACTTTTGAATTAGAAAAATCTCATTATGAATTTCTAGTGCATACTCAATAAAATCATTAGTATCATACTTAGTTGTTTTGTTATGCATCACTTGATTGATCAATTGGGTGATCTCTTGTTTACAATTTTAGGGGCTAAACTTCACCCATGGGTGAAATTAAGGGGTTCAAAAATTTTATTGGGCAAATTTTTTGTTTTTCTATTATTAGCCCCCCATTTATTTAATTTTTTTTATATGGAAAATAGTTAGCCCACCCATATTTATGATGGAGGGGCAAAAAACACCATTTTTCCTAGAAAATCGAGTTTAGATCCTTCAATTTCCCCGCTTCTAGTAATGGAGGTGTTCAATGGCTATATTTCCCTGGTTTTTTCTTGTAAATTGATCACAGAGTTGGATTCAACCTCGATTTATGGTTCGAAGGATTTTTTGGTATTGATTTTTTCCATTGAGTAGGTAGACATGTTTTATTTAGGAAGAGGGATATCAATGAGGGTTTAAGGTTTACTACCCATCATAAACCATAAATATTAGGGTTTAGTGTTTAAATATGAAGTCTAGAACATAACGTCTTGAAGTCAAT
This sequence comes from Larix kaempferi, assembly GCA_027924585.1. NCBI lineage: Eukaryota > Viridiplantae > Streptophyta > Pinopsida > Pinales > Pinaceae > Larix > Larix kaempferi. The sequence goes on from BSBM01001022.1 coordinate 19,908,401, forward strand.
GTTTCCATCAACCAGGAACTTTGATTGAATTTTTGTTAGTCTAGGTTTCATATAGAATTTGGAAAACCCCTAAGGGTGTATTTCCACACATCTTAGATTAGGGTAATCTTTGCTCATATTTGAAGTTTCTGATTGATTCTTATAAAAAATATTCAAGTCTACCTCCTAAAACATCTCCATCATCCTAAACTCAACTGGATCATGATTAAGCCTGATACCTAAGCAATGATCACAATAATGATATCCTTGAAGAAAAAGTATGAATGCAAGATCATTAGAAAACTATGAAGAACACCATATTTTGGTTTAAACATAAGTTTATCGTTATGCTACATTGGTATCTCATTGAATTTTTCTTGGATCACCATTGGGATATGAGAGGAAAAAATATCCTACTACTAACTCAATCCCAGACGACTTGGAAGGAATCAACAAACCCACTTGCACATTCAACTCTTCCTTTTCATCTTCATGAACCTCTTCATATGGATCCAGTTGTGCAATCAATGGTTCATGATTACCCAAGCATGAGGCATATTCAAACTCTCACCATTGGAAACTTCATCACATGAAAAGCTTCTAGTATTTTGGTCCTTTTCAGTAGCAAGTAGTTCTTGCACACTTAGGGAAGCAAAGAAAGATTTTCATAAATTTATTGGGTTCTCACTCCATAAGAGGGAACAAAAATATGAATCAAAAGAAAACACATAAGCCAATAGAACACTCTTTGGTTCAAATGATGGATGATTTTTTTGCAAGGTCTTAACTAATCTAACATGAAATATGGAAACAATTTAATCTTTTCCCTTCTTAATATGAAACAACTCCTTAACTAGGGAAAAATTATTTTGCACCCATTTTATTGATTCAACATCCATTATCAATAATGATCCTTTTGCAATGGAGTTTCCAAGGGAGACTTAGGTGGTGATCTATACTTGTTATGGAATAGATGTTCAAGTTCATTAAGGCCTAGAATTGTGCCTTTTGCAGGGTCAAATTGTGGATATCTTCTTAGGTGGTCCACAATGATAAAACCCTACAATAGTGGAGCCATATTTTTTATAACATTTTCTCTTCATTTACAACCTCACTCAACTTTCCAGAAATGGTTAAGAGGGATGTTGGAAAAGTCCTTTAATTAGTAGATGTTTTATCCAAGTCACATGACATAGTATTTTACCTTCCTAAAGGACAACGGATTCACTATGGTTAGACCACTATTTGACTTATTGAATAAACGAGCACATGAAGGAGAAATTATCCTTTTCAAATATAAATATTCAACCATCAGAATGGTATTGTTTTCCTTTGATGGTTCCAAATAGAGGGAAAACTCTTAAAAGATTGAGATCTCAATGCATCATTTGGACCACTGTATCATGATATTAATAGTGAGTGATGAGGCTAATTGAGGTGCAAATATTAGTTGTTGAAACAATACCCAAAAAGGACTTGAGGTACATCAATGGAAAGGATCTTGGAGTTGATTTATTTTAAAGGTTAAAAAAACAGAGCATGAGGCTACCAATAAAGTGATACTATAGTACAACACTTAGATCACCATTTGATTCCTTGAATGTTGAACTTGTTTAACAATCGTACTAAAGAGAAAGCCTGGGATAAAAAATCAAATTTGATGATGTATATTTAGAACATCCAAAAGGTATGCATTTTATCTTCATAATGATGCAAATATCAAGCCAATGTTATCAGTTAAGACCAAATTTATAAGTGTTATGACAGTTTGTTTGTAGGACCATTTGATTGTTCACCTTTACCTTTTTTCTTACAGTGACCATATTTCAAATGAAGGATAAGAGCAAAAAAGAGAAAATGAACTTTTCAGATCAACAATATGTGGAGTGATCTCCAAGGATTATAAGGAAAAAAACAACAGTATAGGACTATAGGTTAGTGGTCTCTTTCAAGTCACAAAACATAGTATTAGGTTCCCTATTGTTTCATTCTCAATTAATTGACCTTCAATATATGGTTTTTTAGAATGAAATTGAAGATGGCTAGAAGTACTTTTTAGATTAATAAAATAAACCACCAAATAGGTTTCAATGTGCAAAATGGGAGTATAATCCCATGAGAGGGGAAAGACAAGGATTCTAGAGATAAAAGCTTTATTCCCTAAGGTTTCTTAGCAAAGGTATTATATTAGCACCTTTCTTTGCAAAATTTCCTCACATGTTCTCACCCAAGAAATATGTGGTCTCATGCAAGCCTAAGGTATATCAATTTCAATTTCATGCATGGAAGCCTAAGATATAAGAATTCTAATTTGTTGAAAGCAAGCTTCCACCTAGATTTTTCCTTCACATTCAATACTTTTCTTATTGAATTGTATGTGATACGGCCTTATTGGTAGTATGGACCTTTCATTTAAGATCTTCCCTCCCTCTAATTGAAAGAGAATTAAATCCCGATCGTTATAAATGTGCCACTTAATCGACCAGCTAATAAAGGTCTATTAAGCGGGATGATCCCAATGAGCCAAAATATGAGATTGAGATTTGGGTATTAGAAAACTATTTCTTAGACTTAAACCCAATGTATGATTATCAAAATCCATGTAAAAGGATTCTCTTAATTCTCGGCTTGCTTTTTATTCTAATTTCTGCAACCTCTCCAACGCGGAATTAATCCTTTTCTCTCTGGGCGTCACATCCAATAAAGATCCTAGAATTGCACAGGAATAGGTAACGACATCAAGCTATGAACAATTAGGGATCTCCTCAGATCATTTGTTAATAACCACTAAGAAATCGAAATGGAATCTATGATTGAAACTGTGAGAGAAATTGGGAAAGGGAAGTGGTTATGATTCCTTGTGTGATTGAGAAAATCTAATAAAATTTGAGCCCAAACTATTTTGCAATTAGTGAAATCTGTGCACTTGTTTGCAACCAATTTGGTGGAAAATTTATTGGACAATAGCTCAAACCTATCTAAACCTATAAATGCACACTTTAGCATACTAGCGCATACTCATCTAACCTATAAATGCACAATAGCACAAACCCATCTAACCCTTTTGGCTCGAATCTGGATATCTCCGCCCCATAAGAATTTTTTCCTCGAAGCCTCGAGTGGCATATGGGATTGTTGCTATTCTTTTTTAACTTGATTTGAGAGACAAAATGCATACATGCATTTTTGTGTTGTTAATTCATACACCCTCAAGTTGCTTACTTCCCATCACTTGGGAGTATTCTGGGGATAACGTCTATTTGGAGAATATTGCATCGACCTATGCTCTTGATGGCCACCAAATTCAAACCCCAAATTCAGACCCTTTTACCAAATTCAAACCCCAAATGCAGAGATACAATCATTTTTTTTTCTACCAATATGATGAAGGGTTGTACTTATTGATGTCATTGTGGGTCGCTGATGATGATAGTCCAACTACTTGTGCGGTCTCCTCCCTAGCATGCCGTTTTTTCAATGGGGTCGATCTTCTCCTTTGCGGGCCTCCTTTGATGCAACTTCAATATCCTTGGACAGATTCAGGTTGCGGTGTCTTCTCCTTGGCTGCGGAGTCTTCTCCTTTGGGCCTCCTTTGCTGCGGTGTCAATCTCCTTTGACAGGCTCAGGCTAGACGACGATGACTTCCACCTTAGACAAGGGTTGTGAATGAGACAGGGTTCGTTTGAAACGCGAATGGGACAGGGTTCATTGGTGATTTGGTAATGTTTGTAATGTAATGTTATATTTTAACATATTATATGTTATATGTTATATTTTAATATGTTGGTAATGTATGTTATATTTTAATATGTTGGTAATGTAATGTTATATTTTAATATATTATGGTAATGTTAATGTTATATATGGTAATATGTTATATATTATGGTAATATGGTAATGTTATGTTATATTTTAATATGTTGGTAGTAGGATCTAAATTACTCTTCTAGAGGATATAGTAATGAAACCTTGAACCACTACACAAATCCTCTAGATGGAATATTTGATCTTTGAATAAGGTAAGGACTCCATTAGAAATTTTTAGAGACATGGATGGGTCTATGGACCTTTACCATGGTCATTGGAGAAAACAAAGTGTCTTAGGACCTGAATGAGGTTTTTATATGGCTCATGGGCAATGGAAAAATATTTGAACACTAGGCCCATTAGAGAATATATTTGATCTTTGATTGGGATATGGGTGCGATCAGGAAGTTTTTGTAACAAGAATGGGTCCTGGGGTCTTAACCATGGTAAGTAGAGGAAATAAAAAACATTAAGATCTATTTAAATATTTTAAGGATCCATCCCATGAATGTGGTATCAAAGCACCACATAGGCCATATAAAAGGGATCTTTGACCTTTGAGTGGGATATGGAAGCCAATAGGAGGTTTTGACTTATAAGGAATAGATATTGGGGTCTTAACCATGGCCGAGCAAGGAAGAAAATGGCCACATAACTTAAATAAAGCTTCTAGGGCTTATGGGACAAAAGGAGGTCTTGAGCCACTACATATTCCCTTTAGAGGAGATCTTTAGCCATTAAGTGGGATATAGCCACCATTAGGAGATCTTGTTCACCTAGGATGGATATTAGGGCGTTAACCATGGTCATATGGGAAGCAGTACAAGTATTTCTACATTACATGCTTCTTGAGATACTATTCATGGTCTAAGTATGAAAACTAATGCCTTAGGGACTAAAATATGCTTTTATGGCTCATGGACCATGCATAGGATTTGAAACCACAACATAGGCCTTGTAAATGGAATATTTAGTCCACCAGGGATTGGTACCAAGGCCCAAACCGTGCTTCAAGGAAAACCACTAGTGTCTTAGCACCTAAATGGAACTTTTAGGGCTCATGGAACATGCATGGAGACCCTATAAACGAAATATTTAGCATATTAATCTAATATGGGCACCATTATGAGGTTTGATGCATTAAGATGGGTCTCAGGTTCCTATAAAAGGATGTTTATATTTGAGTGTCAATTGTTGACCATTTCAAGGTTTTGTGCATTAGGGATGGCTATCAAGGCCCTCACAATAGTCTTAGGATTGAAAACAATGATTCTAAACATTGGTTAGGCAATTTTTATTCTTTGGAAAATAGAATAAAAATGTATATACATGTCAAAATTTTATAACAATAAAAATGTAGATCTCTCTAAGATATTTTCAACATTCCAAAGATCATGAAAAACAAAGGTCAAGGTAAAAATTTATAACAAAATGACCATCTTTGATACCGAATTTGAGAAGTTTTCATATTTATTCATATATTTTAATAATGTGCGTATGTTATGGAATGCACATGAATTATTTAACGCATGTACATTCTATAATATGAATTTTTTTTTTTTAATTGGTAGGAGTGGTTCCACTCACCAATGTGTTTTTTTGGAGATATCTTTGGCATGATGACCCTAGTGGCTCGAGCTGAAACAACAACAAAACCTTCATTTTTTAAAATACCTTTCAATATCTCCAATTTTCACATTATTTTTAAGTAGGCTACACAAATTCATCCCTAATGAAATTTCACACACACACGCGTAGTTTTTAGTATGAAAATTCCAAATATGAAATTTACTATATATTGTTTTCTATTTATTTGTCTTAACATATATCCTAATTTTACAAATATAGACATATTTTGTTTGTTCTGTAACATTTTATCGCCTTACCTATTAAAAAATTGAAATGCCACAATAATATAGACTATAATCCAAAATATAAAAGAAATGTTTGATATGTTAAGTCTCTCAAACCTTGCACTAAAGCTTTACCTCGTAATTTTAGGGCTATGTTGGCTTTCTTAATTAAAAAAATATAAAACTGACATTAAAAAATTGAAAAGTAATAGTGCACAAGAGAAAATTTTTCTCTATAGTTGAATAAATTATTTTAAGGAAATTTCATCATTTAGTTACTCAACTATTGCAATGAGTCAAACACATGCACTTCTTTTTTTAGGAAACATAAAATACAATTTTTAGAAAAACTAGAATTTTAGTGTCATAAAAAATTTCCATAAATAAAAACTATGTATTCTAGAATATAATTTGATTTCCTATATTTCATGTTCTTACACCATATTCAAATTAGTTGTGAAAGTGCCTCAAATCATCCCTTGAAGTCAACATATTATTGTTTTTCGATGTTTACATTGCCACTAACGCATCATGAGAGACCATCATTAGCTTGCACTCACGCATTCCCAATTTTTTCTTCTTCTTTTTAAATATGAAAAGATATAATTTTTATGGTTTCTCATACATTACAAATATAAAATATTGAAACTTTATGTTTGATTTCATCCTAAGTAGATTTATACTCTATCTCCACTCTTTCAATTTTTTGTCAAGGATGATTTCTTAAGAAGATAGTTCCAAGTTCAATTTCGATGGTGATATATTAATATTCACTAATTATATTCATTTCATATAATTCATTTGATTCTCCGTGGTTTGTAATTCAAACCCCACTGTTGGGTAACCCAAATGGAACAATATTTCTCTCTCCAAAGCATTATTGATGACTTGGTGAAAATTAGAGTGGATGTGTTATACTTGGATAGGTAATCTTGGAAATGGTGGAAATAACATAAGAACTTCTATGGAGGGTACCTTGCCTGGATCTATTATGTGAAGACCATCTATGTTTGCTTCTAAATATATACTCGTTATTTTGGATAGTTAACCATGTTGCAACAAACATGTACAATTGAAAACATTATAGAAGCCTTTGATAAATTAGTAATCTACACAAAGGGAATGACTAATTCCTTTTTCAAATAATGTTTTATATGTGTTCTAAAAGAGGATATTAAAACATAGGTCTTGATGTCTCACCCCACTACTTGGTTGGAGGCCTCTAAAAAACCTAGAGAAGTGACGATAATGGTCAATGCACATGCTAAAAGGCCCCCCTTTATTCATCGACTGCATCTTGTTGTAATATAAGGCCTTGGTTATGGCCTCCCCAAAGGACACAATATTAGGTGATTGAAACAAGTCAAACGAGGTCAAACTAAATCAAATTGCATGTCAACAATATCTAGATGGGGTGCAATATGGATTTAATGGATACAATGAACATGTATTAAGGGTGATATAAGAATTATGTCTACAAATATTTTCCATAACATATGATTTAGAACAAAATATTATCAATGAAGTCACAAGTACAAATTTGTGTGCATATAGAGGTTGAGGTTGTGTGTTGCAACTTGCGCCCTACATAGACTAGACATCCATAATTGAAATTGGAAAAGTGAGGGCTCATTGGAAATATTATACGCAACAATATAGCGTTTCATGTCATGTTTGAGTCTGGAAACCCTCCCACATCGTCAATGCATGCGTCTAGTCTAACCATATCAAATTTCAATCCATAATAGCACAAATTGAACAAATTTCAACGTTGGCCTCGTGCAATACATTATTAATCTATAGGTTTGATTTTTGATTGTCGAATTGTTTATGTCAGTCATGTTTGAGTCTGGAAACCCTCCCACACCCACAATTATGATGATGATGATGATGATTATGATGATGAAGATGATAATGATGATGATGATGATGATGATGATGATGATGACGATGATGATGACAATGTTGATGATGCTGGTGGTGACGACGACGACGACGATGATGATGACGACGATGATGATGGTGATGATGATGATGATGATGATGAATATGATGATGATGATGATGATGATGAGGATGATGAAGATGAAGAAGATGATGATGAAGAAGATGTTGATGAGGAAGAGGGCGATGAAGACGACGATGATGATGATGATGTTTGATTCTGGAAACCATCCCACACCATCAATGCATGCATCTAGTCTAACCATGCCAAATTTAAGTCCAAGCCAACACATATTTAAAAAATTTCAATGTTGGCCCTATGTAGCACATTAATTGGTCTATAGGTATGGTTTTTGATGCTCGAATTGTTAGTGTCAGTCATGCTTGAGTCTGGAAACCCTCCCAAACCATCAATGCATGCATCTAGTCTAACCATGCCAAATTTCAGTCCAAGCCAACACATATTTAAAAAATTTCAATGTTGGCCCCATGTAGCACATTAATTAATCTATAGGTATGGTATTTGATGCTCCAATGGTTAGTGTCAGTCATGTTTGATTCTGGAAACCCTCCCACACCGTAAATGCATGTGTCTATTCTAACCATGCCAAATTTCATTCCAAGCCAGCACAAATTTAAAAATTTCAGCGTTGGACCCGTGTAGTACATGATCAAGCACGCCATTTGGGTTAGCATGATAATTGTTCATTTCCTTACTAAGATTCTCTTTGTTTAGAGAATAATTTAATATTATCTACTAAACAAGGCAAACCACATGAAGGTGGAAGCTCTTATGGCCCCTCCCCCCCCTCACATCACTCTCAATTCCCCATAACTCGACAAAAATATCTATGTACAAAAAAATTAAATATTTTTTTTGTCATACTTTATAACAAGCAATGTTTCTAATTATAACATACATGGAAATGGAAAAAACACTAAGAAACAATTAATTTATACGTACCAATAAAATACAATATTTATATCGCAATATTAAATCAAAATATATAGAGTAGATATATTACTGCATACCTCATACACTTCAATGGACTTCATCATCTTCTTCATCCGAGTCATCATCTGTATCATTCGATCCAGAGTAAACATTGTAAGGATTGGGCTAAGCATGGATCCAGAAAAAGAAGAGGCGCGTAGGACAAAATCAAGCTCTAAAACTATACTGAGACCGATGTCACAGCAAGTGAGCTACAACAAAAAGGCCAGAATGCCAACAAGCAACACTATAGAATAAAAGACCATCTAAAAAGTATGACAGCAAGCAATCTTCCTAACTAAGGTCTGGAGACGTCAATAGATCGTATCCTTCGCAAGTTGATGAAATCCAAGTCGAACAATACGAAGTGAGAGACCAAAAGTGGAAGGATATCCCTCTACCGAAAGGGATCCTGGGTAAAAGAATCCTAGAAGAAAAAGCACTAAGTACCTCGTTCATGAAACATCCGAGAAGGTTAACCGGAGCTTCTGCCTTTGAGCCATTGTATCACCTATATGAAAAATACAAGGAAGACAATGGAGAGGTGTCCTTAGGCGCTAAGTGGAGTGCGACATTCCACAAAGTCCATCTGGAACTACTCCTCGCTGCTTGCTCCTATGGAACGGGGGTCCCTCTCGACAAACTGGTCGATGACCATGTCAACAAATACAAGAGTATTTTAGTACCCTAAAGGAAAACAACTATGTCTAAGATGAAAAGTGACAAGGGGGAATTATTTGGATTCCTATCCCCGGTGTCCTACCTAACTAACAACTTATTTTGTATCCTCAAGTGAGGTTAAAATGTGTTGAGTTAGGGAGATAAATTTTAATGGTTTGTTGTCTTACTCAATCAGGTAGAGGAAGTGAAACTCAATGGTGTTATGACTTGACTCAAACCATGCATAAGTGAATGAATCAATGCACTTTTCTTTTCGATGAAAAACTAGCTACAAGAAGGAGAGAGTTCTTAGATCCAAAAAGCAAAATAAACACAAGCACAAACTTTTCAAAGAGAAAAACTACACATTTTTGTATTTTTTCCTTTTATGCCAAACTAGAACTACTCTTTCAAATTAAATTAATCCAACAATAACTTTCTTCTACTTCTAATGAGTAAAATGCATGACATGTAAATGGAAATATGGCTTCTATTTGCAATGAAACTTGTGAATTTTAAACGAAGGAGAGGTTAGGGTTTGAAAAAAATTTCTAAGCCAATTGTATGAATATGATAATTTGTTGAGCATGGATTTTCCTTGTGGTATGATTTTAATGATAAATGAAATAGTAAACACAATGTGTATTCACATGAAATAAGTAAATGCAATGTGTATTTACATGAAATAAATAGGAGAGCACGTAAAAAATTATGAGTATGAAAAGAAGCCTAAGTCTTACTACGAGAGCTATCAATTTATATGTATATACAAGGTGATTAACATAACATAGGAATGAATCCCAACTTAGATAAAAATTCCTTTATTCGTGATAACACAATTTGTTAAACTGGGGCCTCTTATGCTAAAGCATGTTGCATGTATACATCAGGTCACTCATTGGACACTGGACTTTGATTTATGCATTGATCTATGTACTATATAGTATTAATTTATTAACAATTTCATAGTTATTTAGGAGATTTATAATGAAGAGGAAGCTAGTGTGAAAAGACTTATGGCTTCAACTTCCAAAATTGTCCCTTGAGCTATTACCACTCATATTGAATAAGGCCTTGTAGTTGTACTAGTTTGAAGACCCTGCGCAAGCAGGTTATGTTTGAAGTATATTGGGTATGAAGGCATTGTGTTTCTATTTGGATGTATATACATCATGGCCATAATTTATTTGGAATTTTCATCACACGTGTTAGAGGCATACAGGTTGGTTTGATGGAGCAGTTAGCTTAGTAAGGGGCATACCACTTGTCTACAATATGCTCGGATGCCTCCCTTTTGAGAGTTGTATCTGCGGAACACTTTGTGGGTGTTGAGGTGTTTTAGTAAGTATGGTTCACTATTATACATGTTCACTTTTGTGTTGACCCTTACAACACTTCATCTTGGAGATTCTGCCATGTCTTTTTTATGGATTCTTCATCGTGATTCATGGCATATACATCAGAGAAGTCCTCATTACACACATTCCTAGATGGTCTATCCTTCCAATTGCTACATTTATTGACCTTCCATGTGATCTTTTCCTTGATGGATGAGTGCCCTAATCGATTTTTATATTTTTAGCATGGGGTTGGCTTGTTGAGGTAGTTGACTCCTACATTTGGTGGAAAAATCCCTTTATCATTACTCTTTGGCACATTTATTAAGGTATAACTAACCTGCATGCACATTTATCTAGAATGCTTACCTTATTTTGTGAATTTAGGAGTTGTTTTTATGCTTATGCACATGGATTTATGCACATTGTTTGAGGTCTCCTTCATCCATGGAGGTTGTTATAACAACTAAGAGTACCTTATTTGTTGGCTTCTTGGAGAAAATTCCCTAACTCATTGTACTATTTTAGTCATGTTTGTTGTGGACAATTTTGTTGGATTCTTAGAGAAAACATCCTAAATCATTGTACTATTCTAGGCATGTTTTTGGTCTTCCAAAAGCATTGAGTCACAAATATAGGGGGGTGATCCCATAAGCATGGATTCTTTGCACTTTCTTGAGGTATTTTGGATGAGAACTCCATAAGTAGAGGCTACACAAGGCATAATGGATGAATTTGTATTGTCAAACAAGCCAATTTCAAGGAGATACCTTGCTTGGGAGAGGACAAGTGGCACATCCACCCATTTGTCCCTTTATTTTACTATCCATTTTTTACTTGTTTTTAGGAAGTTGTTAGGAGATATCATATTTTATGTTTCCCTAGAAGAGATCATGTTTCTAGAACTTGGATATTCTTATTTATGTCTGAGGGACGTGGGATTAAATTCTAAATAAGAGAAGCTCCCTCAGATTGTAATCATTGTTGAAAGTTTGAGTAAAGAGACTTTAGAGCAACCGTTGAATATTTTTTGAAGGCTTGGAAATTCAAGGGTCCTTTCTTGCTAATGTGTGGCTTATGTTTTCATCTAAAATTATTGAATGTTTATGTTGTTAATTGCTTGCAAAATTGCTTGAAGGGATAATTGTAAGTTTGTAACACCCAATTCTACTCCATTAGAAGGGACTAAGTGTGGGTCTTCCCCTCTTATGTTGCCTTGTTGTTTTATTCCTGAATGTGTTAAATTTTGCAGGCTTCATCTTAGTTAGAGTTCTTGTAGTTTTTATATTACATTGTTAGGAATACCCTCAATGCATGTTTTAAGAGGTGCACCTTGGGAATCCAAAACCTCACAGGAATATTTTGCATTATAAAACAACAAATTAGAGCTGGTTGTAGCATGCTTTTGCAACTCTGTTTTTCCTTAATCATTAATAGTAAAGAAGTATGGGAGAATAAAATAGCCCTTTATTATTCTAGGGAGTCTTATATGTACCTATAAACATAGACTCCTCGTATAATTAGCTTGAGCAGTATTTGCAGCACAACATCACTCCCATTTTTCTAAATTTGAAACAAAAACTGAGCATTGAGGCTCAATTCCTCATAGAATCAATTAACAAATGGAATCTTGTTATGTAGGAACTATGATGGAGTACTCCTAGGGTGTCTTGAGAAATAGAATATTGATAAGGTCCTTACATAATTGCATGCTAGACTTGTCGAAGGTTTCACTGGTGATATTATTACAACACATAAGATCATGAAGGTTGGATACCACTAGCTGACCATTTTTTAGAGAAACAAACACACACATATGTTTGGATATGTCAAATATGTCATAAGTGTGTTAAATGCAAACAAAAACCAACCATCCCACTACAACTTGTTACATTTGAGGAATCATTCAAGCAATGTGGTTTGAACATTATAGGGTGAATAAATCCTAACTCAGCCAAGCAACACAAGTACACATTGAATGCTACATACGGATTCACATGATAAATTGAGATTTTTCCTTTGATCAATATCAATGAAGTGATGATCATCCAATTTCTAGAGCAACATTTGATTGCAAATTTTTATGTTCCATTAACACTCATTTTTATAATGCTACTTACTTTTCTTCTTTGAAGTTAATAAAGTTTTCTTTAGATAGAAAGATTATTTGATGCTACAAATATGTTATGGAACATGTTTAACTTCGATGCTACTCTGTTCAGTTTCATAAATAATGCACTCATATTGTTTAAGTTGGTGAGGTTAACCTACAAAATCCTTTATATATATAATGCATATTCCGGTGCAATATATCAAGGAAGTTTTGATATAATTGCACCCAAAGGACCTGGTCTATCTTTACACACATTCCATTTTTCAAACACATTAATTTCAGACACATTAATTACATTGATTGGTGTTTATATTTTAGAATTAGAATTTGGGGTGGATTAGTACATGATGCTTTTCCTAGACTGCACAAGAATTCCACAAGTGTACTGTCCATATTGGTGGTAGATAACATGTTTATTTAGAAGAAATCCGGTGATAACAAGTAGCCGAGGCATAGGCAATGGGTGATTACAACTACACATGGAGAACAAGTGACATATAACTTGTTCATGCCACTTAACTTGTAGTCTATTATCCTTCTTCCTTTTCACATATATTTCACTATATTATCGAAGCAAGTAGCAAGGAAAATAATGTTTATTGTATGGTTATGGTGTATTTAATTCACTCGTACTACTATGCTAGCATTATAGTTTTTATGCATGTGTGTACTCCCAAATGCAAAAGTCCTCAATTGTTTTACGGTAGTGAAAGAAGGCCTAATGGGTGATGAATGACCTCATTTGAAATTAGCCATTTTGTTGTATGTTTCCTTGCTTGCAGGATAATTGTGGGAATTTCCTCTATATTGCTATTAATTGATTTGGACTCTATCAACCATAACGCATAAAAGGTTCGGTGTCTATTCACACCCGTTTCACATGTTTTCATTAATTTAGGCAATAAACATAGTGATATAATGTACGTTCACCCACATAATTTATTGATGCAAATTCGAATGAGGGGAGGGCACGTTGGGAAAAAAGAGCTCTTGAAGAGAAAATAAGGGTGTTTATGAAGAGTTCTTTAAACAACTTTTTGACATCCTCCTTTAATTTCTTGGTTGTGTCCTTCCAATAGTTGATATCAGTGCCTATCTAGTCCATCTTCTTTGATTGTAGATGGGGGAGGTTGGTCAGAGCTTCTTTGAGTTTCTGATACTACAAGTTCAAAGTGTCTACACAATTTTCCACCCTCTCACAAAATTGAGTCATTCCTTTAAGAGGAAGGTTATTACTCTAACTTCATAGAAAATCTCTTTTATGTTAAGCAAATCTTTCTATAATACTTTTGAATTAGAAAAATCTCATTATGAATTTCTAGTGCATACTCAATAAAATCATTAGTATCATACTTAGTTGTTTTGTTATGCATCACTTGATTGATCAATTGGGTGATCTCTTGTTTACAATTTTAGGGGCTAAACTTCACCCATGGGTGAAATTAAGGGGTTCAAAAATTTTATTGGGCAAATTTTTTGTTTTTCTATTATTAGCCCCCCATTTATTTAATTTTTTTTATATGGAAAATAGTTAGCCCACCCATATTTATGATGGAGGGGCAAAAAAACACCATTTTTCCTAGAAAATCGAGTTTAGATCCTTCAATTTCCCCGCTTCTAGTAATGGAGGTGTTCAATGGCTATATTTCCCTGGTTTTTTCTTGTAAATTGATCACAGAGTTGGATTCAACCTCGATTTATGGTTCGAAGGATTTTTTGGTATTGATTTTTTCCATTGAGTAGGTAGACATGTTTTATTTAGGAAGAGGGATATCAATGAGGGTTTAAGGTTTACTACCCATCATAAACCATAAATATTAGGGTTTAGTGTTTAAATATGAAGTCTAGAACATAACGTCTTGAAGTCAATGTTTCCATCAACCAGGAACTTTGATTGAATTTTTGTTAGTCTAGGTTTCATATAGAATTTGGAAAACCCCTAAGGGTGTATTTCCACACATCTTAGATTAGGGTAATCTTTGCTCATATTTGAAGTTTCTGATTGATTCTTATAAAAAATATTCAAGTCTACCTCCTAAAACATCTCCATCATCCTAAACTCAACTGGATCATGATTAAGCCTGATACCTAAGCAATGATCACAATAATGATATCCTTGAAGAAAAAGTATGAATGCAAGATCATTAGAAAACTATGAAGAACACCATATTTTGGTTTAAACATAAGTTTATCGTTATGCTACATTGGTATCTCATTGAATTTTTCTTGGATCACCATTGGGATATGAGAGGAAAAAATATCCTACTACTAACTCAATCCCAGACGACTTGGAAGGAATCAACAAACCCACTTGCACATTCAACTCTTCCTTTTCATCTTCATGAACCTCTTCATATGGATCCAGTTGTGCAATCAATGGTTCATGATTACCCAAGCATGAGGCATATTCAAACTCTCACCATTGGAAACTTCATCACATGAAAAGCTTCTAGTATTTTGGTCCTTTTCAGTAGCAAGTAGTTCTTGCACACTTAGGGAAGCAAAGAAAGATTTTCATAAATTTATTGGGTTCTCACTCCATAAGAGGGAACAAAAATATGAATCAAAAGAAAACACATAAGCCAATAGAACACTCTTTGGTTCAAATGATGGATGATTTTTTTGCAAGGTCTTAACTAATCTAACATGAAATATGGAAACAATTTAATCTTTTCCCTTCTTAATATGAAACAACTCCTTAACTAGGGAAAAATTATTTTGCACCCATTTTATTGATTCAACATCCATTATCAATAATGATCCTTTTGCAATGGAGTTTCCAAGGGAGACTTAGGTGGTGATCTATACTTGTTATGGAATAGATGTTCAAGTTCATTAAGGCCTAGAATTGTGCCTTTTGCAGGGTCAAATTGTGGATATCTTCTTAGGTGGTCCACAATGATAAAACCCTACAATAGTGGAGCCATATTTTTTATAACATTTTCTCTTCATTTACAACCTCACTCAACTTTCCAGAAATGGTTAAGAGGGATGTTGGAAAAGTCCTTTAATTAGTAGATGTTTTATCCAAGTCACATGACATAGTATTTTACCTTCCTAAAGGACAACGGATTCACTATGGTTAGACCACTATTTGACTTATTGAATAAACGAGCACATGAAGGAGAAATTATCCTTTTCAAATATAAATATTCAACCATCAGAATGGTATTGTTTTCCTTTGATGGTTCCAAATAGAGGGAAAACTCTTAAAAGATTGAGATCTCAATGCATCATTTGGACCACTGTATCATGATATTAATAGTGAGTGATGAGGCTAATTGAGGTGCAAATATTAGTTGTTGAAACAATACCCAAAAAGGACTTGAGGTACATCAATGGAAAGGATCTTGGAGTTGATTTATTTTAAAGGTTAAAAAAACAGAGCATGAGGCTACCAATAAAGTGATACTATAGTACAACACTTAGATCACCATTTGATTCCTTGAATGTTGAACTTGTTTAACAATCGTACTAAAGAGAAAGCCTGGGATAAAAAATCAAATTTGATGATGTATATTTAGAACATCCAAAAGGTATGCATTTTATCTTCATAATGATGCAAATATCAAGCCAATGTTATCAGTTAAGACCAAATTTATAAGTGTTATGACAGTTTGTTTGTAGGACCATTTGATTGTTCACCTTTACCTTTTTTCTTACAGTGACCATATTTCAAATGAAGGATAAGAGCAAAAAAGAGAAAATGAACTTTTCAGATCAACAATATGTGGAGTGATCTCCAAGGATTATAAGGAAAAAAACAACAGTATAGGACTATAGGTTAGTGGTCTCTTTCAAGTCACAAAACATAGTATTAGGTTCCCTATTGTTTCATTCTCAATTAATTGACCTTCAATATATGGTTTTTTAGAATGAAATTGAAGATGGCTAGAAGTACTTTTTAGATTAATAAAATAAACCACCAAATAGGTTTCAATGTGCAAAATGGGAGTATAATCCCATGAGAGGGGAAAGACAAGGATTCTAGAGATAAAAGCTTTATTCCCTAAGGTTTCTTAGCAAAGGTATTATATTAGCACCTTTCTTTGCAAAATTTCCTCACATGTTCTCACCCAAGAAATATGTGGTCTCATGCAAGCCTAAGGTATATCAATTTCAATTTCATGCATGGAAGCCTAAGATATAAGAATTCTAATTTGTTGAAAGCAAGCTTCCACCTAGATTTTTCCTTCACATTCAATACTTTTCTTATTGAATTGTATGTGATACGGCCTTATTGGTAGTATGGACCTTTCATTTAAGATCTTCCCTCCCTCTAATTGAAAGAGAATTAAATCCCGATCGTTATAAATGTGCCACTTAATCGACCAGCTAATAAAGGTCTATTAAGCGGGATGATCCCAATGAGCCAAAATATGAGATTGAGATTTGGGTATTAGAAAACTATTTCTTAGACTTAAACCCAATGTATGATTATCAAAATCCATGTAAAAGGATTCTCTTAATTCTCGGTAAAAATTTATAACAAAATGACCATCTTTGATATCGAATTTGAGAAGTTTTCGTATTTATTCATATATTTTAATAATGTGCGCATGTTATCGAATGCACATGAATTTTTTTTCCTTGGAAAAATTCGTAATTTTATTTCAAAAGGAACAAAATTACATTCAGCACATGTAATAAGATCACTAAGATCCCTACATTGTCTCAGATTACATCCCATATTCATTATTTCAAAAACTTCAATCGACCTCAGCATTGTCTTGATCGTCTTTGATCAAACTGTTGTCCTTACTGCCCGCTTCAAAAAACCATCTGAATTCATAGATGGCTGTCCCAGCCTGTAATTATAAAAGTTCTCAATTCTTGGTCTCTGTTAACCAATATTAATGCTGCTACAGCCTGCACTGTTAACATTTTAATCTGATTCAAATAAACTACAATGTTCTGTTACCCTGTGGTACACGACGATCTGTGACAGGACGCGTCCTGAGCTTGGCCGGTCCTCAAAAGCATATTATATCCTGATGTATGTCTCCCATCTGGCGAATTACAGTGAGCAGCTATCCGTTATCTCCCCCATCAAACATCAGTAGTCAATGCTGCCTCCTGATCCTCATAAAATGGTCTGTGATAATAGCTGAATGTGCCTGTCGGAGAATGTATAGTTATCTTCCATGTACCATTAGTTAAAGCCTGCTGCGTTGCCTCCTTTGATAGCTGGTCTGCCATCCCATTCCGCTCCCTGTAAACATGTGTAAATGTGATGTGGTTAAATGTCAATTTTATCCGGTTCACCTCTTCCAGGATAGGTAAAAGATCCATCACATGACACAGAGTATTCTCCTTTGCCCAGTTGATGACTAACAATGAGTCACCAAAGATCTGAAGGGACATGCATCCTTGTTCCAGGGCAAATAACATCAGCAATTTTAGCGACATGAGTTCTGCGTAGTTATTAGTTCCTCTTCCCAATCCAGCCACCAGATGGAAATAATGCGCCTCAGATTTGTATAGGACTCCCCCCCCTCCACAAATCGATTGTAGGTCTGAGGCACCATCGAAATATGCCCACGGCATGGAGGGATCAATCTGTTCTACCCGCACAGATCGTGTTCTGCTAACTTGTACAGGGGCCACAAAATGAAGAGTGACCGCCACCATCTGAGCCACTACAGATTCCAGAGGTACCCTATAGTCCTGGAAAATCACCTTATTGCGGGCAAGCCATATGCCCCATGTGTATATACACGGGAGTGCTCGGAGAGGGGATGAGTATTGAGCAGACCACCATAAATGGAATGCTTCCAGCACACTCGATCCCCTCCACCCCACCGTAATTGCCAATATCTTGCTGATATCAGACCAAACAGTCTGTGAGTATTGACAATGAATGAAGAGATGAGCCAGATTCTCTTCAGCAGCCATACAAAGAGGACATATCCCCGGACCCTGGAGAAAACGTTTCTGCAGAATGTCCCAAGTTGGGGCCTTATTTTCCAGGATCGCCCAGAATAGTAATTTAGCTTTACCCGGACATCTTAATTTCCACAATAATTTCCACCACCACACCAAAACTCTGTTATGGTTTTCCACATTGAGCTGGATATATCCATATT
Organism: Larix kaempferi; assembly: GCA_027924585.1. Taxonomy (NCBI): domain Eukaryota; kingdom Viridiplantae; phylum Streptophyta; class Pinopsida; order Pinales; family Pinaceae; genus Larix; species Larix kaempferi. The sequence goes on from BSBM01001022.1 coordinate 19,927,174, forward strand.
TTGGTGAATATACTCCGGAGGGATGGTGATCCCATATAAGTACATCAGCCCTATTGGTCAATCTAATATGGGTAATTCTTAACCGCCGTATATAATCCTCCCATTCCTCCTGCAGTTCAGCCGAGATCCCAAGTTGTCGAGTAGAAAGCCACCCCTGTTGCCATAGTGTTGAAGCTCCCTGATCCGCTAAGTCATTCAGATTATAACATCCTCTAGAAGCCAAGAAAGACCTCAGTTCCATAGAAAGGACATGTCCACCCCTGCAACCAACCCAAGGGTCCATCCCTATCCGTAGGAGACTCCCGTCGCCGATCCTCCACACTAATCCCGATCCGACTAAAGAGAAATGCTGCACCACTGCTTTCCAAACCACAGAGCAGTTTGCCCTCGACTTGTTTCTCAGCCTGATCCATTCGAGAAGTGTTAAAGGGGCAATATATTTATGATAGACCACTCTAGTCCAGAGACTCTTTGTATGAATTAGTCGCCACGACACTTTGGCCCCCAAGGCTTTAGCAAACATGAAAATATTCTTTAAACCCCATCCTCCCAAAGCCTTAGGAACATCAATTTTCTCCCAGCGTACCCACACCAAGGCCCGATTCTCACACGTACCCTTCCAAAGAAAGGCAAAACACAGTCTCCTGATCTGCTCCAGCACTCCGATGGGAATCCAAGCAAGTGACATCCAATATACCGAAATTGCTTCCAATACTGATTTTATCAGAACCAGCCTCCCTGCCCGTGAGAGCCATTTATGACTCCAACTATGAAGACGCTGTTCTTATTTGGCTATTAACCAGCTCCAATCTGTCTTCAAATAAGCATTCGGTTTCAATTGGAAGCCAAGGTACTGTAATCCCTCATCTAAATCCAAGGTCTTGTATGGCAGTTTGTTAACCATGTTTAGAATCTCCGGCTCGGATAAATTCGAGCAAGTGATAGTTGATTTGTCGATATTGACTAACATACCAGCTGCAGCTTGTACTAAGTGGAGGCCTTCAACCACCTTGTCAATATCCTGGCTCGTGCCATCACAGAAAATCAGGATGTCATCAACAAAAAGGAGATGTGTAATGAACAGTACCTGAGAGATGGATATTCCTCTAAAGGAACCATCAGCTTTGGCGTTCAGAATAAATCGGCTAAGTCCTTCAGCGACGAGTAGAAACAACAGCGGAGATAGGGGGCATCCCTGTCGAAGCCCCCTCCCAGCCTGGAAAAAAGGGCTAGCAGAACCATTAATAAGAACAGCAAATTGCACCGTAGTGAGGCAGGCCATAATCCATCTGATAAAATCATAGCAGAATCCCAGGTGAGTAAGAAGCAACCGGATATAAAGCCAGCTAACCCTGTCAAATGCTTTGGAGAGATCAATCTTAATCACCGCTCCCTTCTGCTTCTGCACCTTGAGCGTGTGTAATCCTTCCCGTGCTACGCCAATGGCCTCATGAATTTGGCGTCCTTCCAAGAAGCCAAATTGCTCACAAGATATGTGCTTAGACAAAATAATCTTGAGTCTTCGCGCCATTACCTTAGAAATGATCTTATAGATGTAGTTACAGAGAGAGATAGGTCTGAATTCAGCAAAGTTGACTGGCTTGTCAGTCTTCGGTATCAGAGCTAAAAAAGTGGAGTTGAAGGGGCCATGGACAAACCCAGCCTTGCGCGATTCTTCCACCACTTGCAAAATCTCCTCCCCGAAGAAGTCATAGAATCCTAGGAAGAATTCTATAGGCCAGCCATCTGGCCCCGGGCTGCTATCTTTATTTAAGGATTTCATCACCGTCGAGAGCTCATCCAGCGTCACCTCCTCCATCAACATACTGTTTTCTGCCTCCCCCACAAAGCTGGGAAAAAGCTGTGTCACTCGAATAACCTCAGCAATGGATATTCCAGGTGGAGCCGTGAATAGGTCTCCAAAATGTCGTACTCCCAATGCTGCTAATCCATCAAAGCTTGAAACCTGTTCCCCATTATCAGATGTGAGTTCCCAGATCGAGTTTTTGAATTTTCGCCCCTTAGCATATGATTGAAAAAATTTGGTATTCTCATCACCGCACTGTAGCCAAACCGCCCTGCTTTTCATTCTCCACAGCTCTTCACGCTCACACAGTATCACATTCCTGCGTCTCTCCCATTCCAACATCTCACCTTTCTGCATATCATCCAGGTATCCCATGCCCTGACTATTTAGTATCCTAGCAATGTTTAGCTCGGCATCTAGTAAGTTCTGATCATCACTCACCCTTTTGTCATGAGCCCATGTGCTAGTGGCCTCTTTAATTCTTTTCAGATTGTGATAAAAGTGAGCACCAGCAGGCGTCTGATAGTCATTGGGACGATGTACCCATTGCTCCTGAACCAGTTTAATGAAAGTCTCCTCCTTCAGCCAGCTAGGATTGAATTTGAAGGGGTTGGTGGTTTTTTCCTGCTACCTCGTAACTCCAGGAAAATTGGGCAATGGTCAGATATCCCACCTGATCCAACCCACTGTCTGACAAGATCAACCCCATGTGCCAACCCTTCGGCCACCAGAAACCTATCCAGTCGTTTAGCCACTCTATGAACCCCATCTCTCATATTCCTCCAAGTGGGAGATAGCTGGGATGGTATGATGTCGAGGAGATCCTTTCTGACAAAGGCGTTGATGAAATGGTTTGCTAATGAGTCTGGAACTGCCCGAGGCCCCCAAACTTCAGAGGACCCCAGAGTGAGGTTGAAATCCCCACCCAAAATCACTTCCCTGCCATCAAATATATCCATACCTAACAAGGAGTCCCAGTAGCCCACCCTATTTAAGTAGGGCCCATAAATATTGAGTACCGTGATCAACCGACCTATCTCAGCATCCCATACTTCCAACCCAAGACCGGAGGATACCCCCCAAGTACAATCACATCTGCAGCTCGTGACCTTCCACCCTGATGCCAGCCCTCCAGAGCGCCCCCTGGCATCCACCCCTACAAACTTCCAGCCAGGGAGCAAAGATTCTAAAGTACGAACAACATTCTCACAGCCACCCAAAGTTTCTTGCAGCATAATAACGTCCGGTTGATTTAAGTCAACCAACCTACGAAGCGAAGATTTTTTAAGTGGGCTCGCCAACCCACGACAATTGAAGGACATAATCTTCATAAACAATCCCCATCCTGGGCTTTCACTGCTCTAAGTGCCCACTCAATAGTAGATTGCGTTCCCATCACTAAATCCACTTTCGCCCGTTCTTTAGCTTTAGTCATATGGGATTTACGTCCCCGGCCTTTCCCCTCAACACTTGAGGCCAACTCAGGTAGTCCCATGCCCCCCGATCCATCTGCAGAGATCTCTCTATTACGAAGAGCATATCGAATATTCCTACCCTCGGAGCATGAAGAGTGTGAGGTAGATACATAAGAGGGCGTGACATTACCCAAAACAGGCCGAAGTAGATGGTCATCCTGTCGAGGAGGAGACCCATGGCTGCCCCCCCCCAAAACAAATGGGTCAGCAAGAACGGAAGGAGAATTAAAAGAAGACTTACCCGTGTGTATCTCGGTAGAACCCTGACGATGAGAGGGCATCTCCCGCTGCAATATTGTGGCCTGTGAAGACGGAGTAACAGAACTCAAGGAGTCCCCCTTAACCACAGGAGGCTCACGACCTAGCTTTTTCGTTCCAGAATTCACCAAGGATTGCAATCGAACCTCTGATTCGATCCTCCCATCATTAACTAAAAGTTCCACAGAATCAAGAATCCCCCCCCCGTCAGTAGCAGGCCCACTCCCACCCTCTACCTCCACCTGTGAGTCCACTTTCAACACAGGGACAGCTACAGCATCTGCATCAGCAACATTCAGAGGCATACTTTTTCGAAACGTTAAGGGACAGCAGGCTACAAGATGTCCAAGATCATGGCAGCGATAACACCTAAATGGTACGCCCACATAATCCAGTTTTTGAACATAATCCCCATCCATGGAATGAACTTTAATCTCAGCAGAGAGTCCCATCTTAATGTCGATATTGACTAAAATCTTAGCAACCGAGTATATACCATTCTGCAGATGGGAGGAATCAGAGCACACGTATTCACCAAGATAATTCCCGATCTCAGCAAACCTAGTCTTGTTCCACAAATGCCAGAATGCACATGAATTATTCCCACATGTCATTATTTAACGCATGTGCATTCTATAATATGAAAACATTTTTTTTAATTGGTAGGAGTGGTTCCACTCACCAATGTGTTTTTTTTGGAGATATCTTTGGCATGATGACCCTAGTGGCTCGCGCTGAAACAACAACAAAACCTTCATTTTTTAAAATACCTTTCAAAATCTCCAATTTTCACATTATTTTTAAGTAGGCTACACAAATTCATCCCTAATGAAATTTCACACACACATGCGCAGTTTTTAGTATGAAAATTCCAAATATGAAATTTACTATATATTGTTTTCTATTTATTTGTCTTAACATATATCCTAATTTTAAAAATATAGACATATTTTGTTTGTGCTGTAACATTTTATCGCCTTACCTATTAAAAAATTGAAATGCCACAATAATATAGACTATAATCCAAAATATAAAAGAAATGTTTGATATGTTAAGGCCCTCAAACCTTGCACTAAAGCTTTACCTCGTAATTTTAGGGCTATGTTGGCTTTCTTAATTAAAAAAATATAAAACTGACATTAAAAAATTGAAAAGTAATAGTGCACAAGAGCAAATTTTTCTCTATAGTTGAATAAATTATTTTATGGAAATTTCATCATTTAGTTACTCAACTATTGCAATGAGTCAAACACATGCACTTCTTTTTTTAGGAAACATAAAATACAATTTTTAGAAAAACTAGAATTTTAGTGTCATAAAAAATTTCCATAAATAAAAAAACTATGTATTCTAGAATATAATTTGATTTTCTATATTTCATGTTCTTACACCATATTCAAATTAGTTGTGAAAGTGCCTCAAATCATCCCTTGAAGTCAACATATTATTGTTTTTCGATGTTTACATTGCCACTAACGCATCATGAGAGACCATCATTAGCTTGCACTCACGCATTCACAATTTTTTCTTCTTCTTTTTAAATATGAAAAGATATAATTTTTATGGTTTCTCATACATTACAAATATAAAATATTGAAACTTTATGTTTGATTTCATCCTAAGTAGATTTATACTCTATCTCCACTCTATCAATTTTATGTCAAGGATGATTTCTTAAGAAGATAGTTCCAAGTTCAATTTTGATGGTGATATATTAATATTCACTAATTATATTCATTTCATATAATTCATTTGATTCTCCGTGGTTTGTAATTCAAACCCCACTGTTGGGTAACCCAAATGGAACAATATTTCTCTCTCCAAAGCATTATTGATGACTTGGTGAAAATTAGAGTGGATGTGTTATACTTGGATAGGTAATCTTGGAAATGGTGGAAATAACATAAGAACTTCTATGGAGGGTACCTTGCCTGGATCTATTATGTGAAGACCATCTATGTTTGCTTCTAAATATATACTCGTTATTTTGGATAGTTAACCATGTTGCAACAAACATGTACAGTTGAAAACATTATAGAAGCCTTTGATAAATTAGTAATCTACACAAAGGGAACGACTAATTCCTTTTTCAAAGAATGTTTTATATGTGTTCTAAAAGAGGATATTAAAACATAGGTCTTGATGTCTCATCCCACTACTTGGTTGGAGGCCTCTAAAAAACCTAGAGAAGTGACGATAATGGTCAATGCACATGCTAAAAGGCCCCCCTTTATTCATCGACTGCATCTTGTTGTAATCCGAGGCCTTGGTTATGGCCTCCCCAAAGGACACAATATTAGGTGATTGAAACAAGTCAAACGTGGTCAAACTGAATCAAATTGCATGTCAACAATATCTAGATGGGGTGCACTATGGATTTAATGGATACAATGAACATGTATTAAGGGTGATATAAGAATTATGTCTACAAATATTTTCCATAACATATGATTTAGAACAAAATATTATCAATGAAGTCACAAGTACATATTTGTGTGCATATAGAGGTCGAGGTTGTGTGTTGCAACTTGCACCCTACATAGACTAGACATCCATAATTGAAATTGGAAAAGTGAGGGCTCATTGGAAATATTATACACAACAATATAGCATTTCCAGTCATGTTTGAGTCTGGAAACCCTCCCACATCGTCAATGCATGCGTCTAGTCTAACCATATCAAATTTCAATCCATAATAGTACAAATTGAACAAATTTCAACGTTAGCCCCGTGCAATACATTATTAATCTATAGGTTTGATTTTTGATTATCGAATTGTTTATGTCAGTCATGTTTGAGTCTGGAAACCCTCCCACACCCACAATTATGATGATGATGATGATGATGATGAAGATGAAGATGATAATGATGATGATGATGATGATGATGATGATGATGACGACGATGATGATGACAATGTTGATGATGATGGTGGTGACGACGACGGCGACGATGATGATGACGATGATGATGATGGTGATGATGATGATGATGATGATGATGAATATGATGATGATGATGATGATGATGAAGATGATGATTAAGATGATGAAGATGATGAAGATGAAGAAGATGATGACGATGAAGATGTTGATGAGGAAGAGGGCGATGACGACGATGAATACGACGATGATGTTTGATTTTGGAAACCCTCCCACACCATCAATGCATGCATCTAGTCTAACCATGCCAAATTTAAGTCCAAGCCAACACATTTTTAAAAAATTTCAACGTTGGCCCCATGTAGCACATTATTTGGTCTATAGGTATGGTTTTTGATGCTCGAATTGTTAGTGTCAGTCATGCTTGAGTTTGGAAACCCTCCCAAACCATCAATGCATGCATCTAGTCTAACCATGCCAAATTTCAGTCCAAGCCAACACATATTTAAAAAATTTCAATGTTGGCCCCAAGTAGCATATTAATTAATCTATAGGTATGGTCTTTGATGCTCCAATGGTTAGTGTCAGTCATGTTTGATTCTGGAAACCCTCCCACACCGTAAATGCATGTGTCTATTCTAACCATGCCAAATTTCAGTCCAAGCCAGCACAAATTTAAAAATTTCAGCGTTGGACCCGTGTAGTACATGATCAAGCACGCCATTTGGGTTAGCATGATAATTGTTCATTTCCTTACTAAGATTCTCTTTGTTTAGAGAATAATTTAATATTATCTACTAAACAAGGCAAACCACATGAAGGTGGAAGCTCTTATGGCCCCTCCCCCCCCTCACATCACTCTCAATTCCCCATAACTCGACAAAAATATCTATGTACAAAAAAATAAAATGTTTTTTTTGTCATACTTTATAACAAGCAATGTTTCTAATTATAACATACATGGAAATGGAAAAAAACACTAAGAAACAATTAATTTATACGTACCAATAAAATACAATATTTATATCGCAATATTAAATCAAAATATATAGAGTAGATATATTACTGCATACCTCATACACTTTAATGGACTTCATCATCTTCTTCATCCGAGTCATCATCTGTATCATTCGATCCAAAGTAAACATTGTAAGGATTGGCCATATCATGATCGTCATCGATGTCAGTAACAATCATCATGTCATCGTCGATATCATTTTCATGGACATTGTTTGCTACATCATCCGATTAAACTAATTCTTCTACATCTTCTTCTGGAACATGATCATCTAACTCATGTTGATCATGATATTCCACCTCATCTTCTTCTTCGAGAACCTCTTCATTATCTTCATCTACGTTATACTTTACCGACCTTCCCCTTGGATCGTGTCTCACAACAAATGACCAACTTGCTCTACTTGGAACCTCAGAGTAAAATACCTGCTCACATTGGGTTGGAATAACATAGGGCTCCGTTCCCGGCTCAAACAACCTTGTATTTACCATGGTAAATCCATTATCATGTTCAATAATTGTTTTATCGGGATCACGTTGATTCAATCGACACCTGTACCATTTAACAACAAACATAAATACATTGAAGGAGTTAAAGTCACACTAAAGAATGTCTTCTAGATACCCATCGTATTGATTTTCAGAGAGTTCTGGATGTCTGTCACCTCTAGAGGAAACATTGGTCACCTCAAAGACTGTAGATATCCCACAATCTGATGTTTTCTTCGTTTCATACAAATTTTTGATGCGATATCTACAACCATTGCACCACATAGCCTTATGGTGTTTTACCTACAACAAGCCATACAAGAAAATATTACATAATGATCCAATATTTATGATTAAGTGCATGTTTATAATGCCATACAGGGAAAAAATCAACGTGTACATTGACAATATGTTTGCAAAAAAAAATAGTGTGGTTGATTAATATGCTTGCTTGCTTATCTTTTAAACCATATGCTAAATCAATTTCCCTTTGTGTTATATTGGTATCTCCATTGCGATATGCTGCTTTAACCAATGAAGCCACACCTTCCCATGATATTCCATGACCATATTGTTCACATTGTTCAATCCATACCTTCATCCAGTCAAGATTGTTTGCGATGTATAAATGAATTGCATCCCACTCTCGACCAACTGTTTGATGACAATAAAATTAAAATTCAATACAAATGTATATTCACTTAACAAAGTATATTACACTCTAAATTGATGCAATATATTGAATATAAAAATAGAATATGTATGATATATATACATAAAAATCAACAGTCAAATGGGTTTATATATTACCTTTCACCTTGCTTGATCTACCTTCCCCCTTCAGGTACTCCCCTTCAAAATTGTTATTGGAGTCTGGATCACAAATGCGACGTAAATTGAGCTTTGACTCTAATTTAGGAAGATATTCACTAATATAGAACATGTTTTGGTATACCATATATCCCTCCATCATATAACCCTCAGCATGTGCTCGTTTTCTAACCAAACCCTTCATAAATTTCAAGTGCCTCTCAACCATCCACATGGACCTTGAGTGCATAGGTCCACACAATTCAATCTACTCAACTTGGTGTATGAGGTAGTGTTCCTGTCCATTGAAAAATGCCAAAGGTAGATGCTTCTGCATTTCACACATGAGACGAGGAATTTCTCTCCTCCAATACTTTATATCTTCTTTATGGAATTATTTGCGCCGAGAGGCGCTCTATAGTCCAGTATGAGGGAGATCTTGTAACATGTGTGTGTTTGTCGAGTAACAAAATAATACAAAGTAAAAAGTAATAAATATTATGTCGGCCATAAACACAAAAGAATAATATAAAGTAAAAAGTAAATATGAGACTTAAACTAAAGACTTTAGAGCTTAGGATTAGGTGGTAAATATTATGTCGGTCATAAACAAAAAAGAATAATACAAAGTAGAAAGTAAATATGAGACTTAAACTAGAGACTTTACTTTTTACTTTTAATACAAAGTAAAAAGTAAATATGAGACTTTAGAGTGTTTGTCGAGTTTGTTGAATAACAAAATAATACAAAGTAATAAATATTATGTCGGCCATAAACAAAAAAGAATAATACAAAGTAAAAAGTAAATATGAGACTTAAACTAGAGACTTTAGAGCTCAGGATTAGGTGCCTTAGGTATTGCACTCAAGGAGCTATTCAAGGAGAGGTTTGCACCTCGGGAGATTTGATCCCTCTCGTCGCTTGATAGAGCCTAGGATTTGGATCTAGACTGGTTAGATGACAACCATCTACACTTGATGCAACCCAATCAAGAGATTTAACAAAAAAAAACATTATATTACATAACATGAATTAGAGCACAAAAATAAAAAATAAGTTCTAGGAGGAATTAAACAAAAACTAAGCTCATGCAAAAAACGCTACTTACCTCATGTATTTCTCGAGATTATATATTACTTGTTTGACATTGTTGTCAAAGTTGTCCGGGAGAGAGAGAGGTAGAACATACTGTAACAATATACAAATCGTTTCATTTAAAAAAAAGAGTAGACAAACAAAATACCAACAATATTCACTGGAATAGAAAAAAAACAATAATTAAATGCATACCATAATAATTACCTTCATGAAGACATGCCAATCATGTGTTTTCACCCCCGCAAAATCACCTTTCTATGTTATGATATTCTTCATGTTCACACAAAATCCGGTGGGAAATTTAATTTTTTGCATGACTTCTTTTACAACATTACTTTGCTGGTCCGTTAACATCCATGGAAGTGAGTTTATATTAATTTGCTCTCTGTTGCTATGAAATTGAATGACGTATTTCATTGCATGGTTGCCTTCTTGAATGTATTTGCAAATTTTGACAATTTTTTCTTTATCACTTCTTCCATCCAATATTCGCCATAATTTTTTAGTCACATTCTTTCCGATATGCATTGTATCAAATAGATGAGCAATTTGTAGGTGCTCATAGTAGGGAAACCTACTAAATTGTCTAGGATAAATTTTCATTCCTTGTGGAATCCCATTAATGCCTTCATGATCACATGAACGACCATCATGAATCGTAGTTTATAAAGAAATTACAGAAATCAATGTCAATTACAGTAAACAACACACAATAAAAAAAACATAACATTTCATATACGATGATTCATAAGTACCTTGACGATTTCTATTATATTGCAACTTCCATAAGTGAGGTTTCATTCTCTGCGGTTTTAATGAAGTGTCTTGCTTTCCATTGAGCATATGTTTTTTGGTAGTTCGATACCTGTGATTCTTAGAGAGGAAGTGCCTATACTCATAAAACACCTCCTTTCCTAAGCTTTTTGAACGACAAGATTTGATCTTAGGACCGCAAACTGGACATGCAAATTTCCCCTTTGTCTGAAGACCTACATAAAGAGATGGAATATCTATGTCAATTATAATTATATACAAAATGAATCGTTTATTTAGAAAAACATGCGTGCATAGCATATTAACTAGTTCATAAAATTAAATGCAAATAAAGTGGAACTTATAATTACAAACCACAAAAATGGGTTAACCCTGGGGCATCATGTATTGTCCATACAAGCATTGCATGGAATTGAAATTGCCTTTGTAGTATTGGTCTAGATATGTCATACATAGTGATGCCATTCCATAACTTTAGTAGCTCGTCAATAAGAGGTTTGATATATACATTGATATCTTTGACTTGGTACTTACCTGATTGATTTGAACATATAAAAAATATAATTATGAGACGTACCATTTAGATATATAAACCATATTGCACAAGAGAAAATAAAATAAAATATATATGACATCATGCAACAAAATACGACAAATGAGATGCCACTACATTAAAAAAAAAGCCGTAGACACAATATACCTGGAATAATCATCGACAACATTATGTGCTCCCTCTTTATTGAAAACCATGGAGGAATGTTATTGTTGATAACAAAAATAGGCCACACCGAGTAAACAGATATCATCTCTGCAAATGGATTGACACCATCTACTAGCAAAGAAATCCTAAGATTACGAGGTTCTTCTTTAAAGTGAGGCCATTTTTCCTCCATATCTCTAAATGTAGACCCATCTGCAGGAATTCAAATAATGTCATCTTGACTTTTGTTCCGTGCATGGTAATCCATAAATTACGCTATGTTTTTGCACCTGAACAGTCGCTGCAAACGTGGAATAATGGGAATATAACGAAGAACCTTGCGAGGCACCCTTTTTGTTACTTGATCTGTTTGATATCTACTGATATGACATTCCAAACATCCTGTTGCAAATTCATGCTGATTATAATATATAACATGGTCATCGGGGATGCATGAATTGCTTCATATTGCATTCCAATTTCTTCCATGATGGCAGATAAATCTCGATATGTGCGAGGTAAAATATTTGACGATGGTAACAAAAATTCAGCTATCATGCTACAACAAATTAAAATAAAATTCTAGTTAATATAATATATAAATAATATTAATGAAACACATTTCATCCGTATTGATTTGACTTATGAATTAACAATAAAATTATTAGACGAATGGTGATAACCTTTAGCGCGATCATATATATTATGTGATGGAATATATTACATACCTTAACATTTGTGTGACTGATATGTTTGAAAGACTATTCATAACCTTCAAGTTCATTATCAACAATATAGCAGAGAGAAGATTTGTGTTGGAGCCCTCAAATAGGGGTTCGTATGCCTTCTCAAGAAGAGGTAAATCATGAATATCATCAAAATGATCATCATTTTCATGATCATGATCATGATCATCCATTCTAACATTAAATGAATCATGGATCAGAGTATTTGTACCATCATCTTCAACTATGTTATCAATATGATCATTAACTTCTCCATTATTCATAGCTCCATGTTCCTCTGGTACTTGTTTTGAAAGAACTTCCTCCGAACGATATGCCGTAGGATGTCTTTCCTTTATAATTACATGAAACCATCAATAGATAAAAGTTAATATAAGAAATATTAAAATAATATATACATTTACAAAATCAATCAATATAAAAACATATATAATGCAAAAATTACAAATGGACGATATTCATGTCCCCCCTCAGCGTGTCCATGTTCCCTACAATGTTTTCTGGCTATTGTGATCTTTATTCTTCTCCTCCTAAAGCCCCTGCATTGACTACATGGAAAATAACATTTCCCATCACCCTCTATTTTTAGTCCATCCCACAATCTAGCAAGCAATTGTTGCTTTTGTTCGTCTGGATCTAGAATATTGCTATTTGACATTTTCTCATAAAGAGATTGAATGAAGATTATCGATCTTAGAAAATAAATCTCCACTCTTCGCTATTTTTAATCACAAAAATAATAGAAATATTGATGTATTATTTTACGAAAAACAGTCCGTCGAATAAATTTTTTTCCGCAAACCGTCGCTTGTATAGCAAACATGTCGGAATGTTTCGAAATTTATAGATTTTAAAATATAAACATTCGTCGGATATACGACGAATTAAGCATAGTTACCGTCGTAAAATACATGTCGGATATCCGACAACCGCGGGCATAATATAGTGTCGGATATCCGACAACCGTAGCCATAATATATTGTCGGATAACTGACATCCGCGTGCATAATATAGTGTTGGATATTGGACATCCGTGGGCATAATATAGTGTCGGATATACGACAAATGAGTCAACTATCCGACAGATATCCGAGGGGCGTCGGATATTTGACCATCCCTTCTATCAATTTAAAAACAAATCATCAAAATTCGTAATTTTGAAGGTAAAATCTGATGACACAGTCCTTTTCGTCGGATGTCGTCGGATTTTTTTATCGGATTTTGGGTCATAATTCCATAGTGTCCCATGGGGTATTCAACACTGGTAATGGTGCATACAACCCCTTATTTTGACTTCTTCCCTTTTCCAACTGGAAAATTCGACATTGTCATACCCACCTTCCGACATCTGTCGTCATTCCTGGCCAATAATACTTTTCTTCGACCAACTCCTTGGTCTTTTCGATGCCAAAATGAATGTTATCCTCTGCTATGCAGTTCTCAGATTAGGTTCTCTCTTAAATATCCTATGGGAATACACAACTGTTGTCCCCAGAATAGGTATCCCTCTTGGATAAAATAATCCAAGTATGGAGTTCTGTCGACACTCCATGGTTCGCCACTCTCCTTCCATCCTTTCAAAAAATCCTCATCGGTCTCATACTCTGTCTTCACCGAATCTATTCATGTCGCCTGAACTGTCGTCATGTTCAACAATGCAACTCTTCGGCTCAGCGCGTCGGAAGCCTTGTTCGACTTGCCCGACTTATGTTGCAACATGAAGGTATATCCTTGCAATAATTCAACCCACTTCATGTGCCGTTGATTCAACTTCAATTGAGTGTTCAAGTACCTCATTGCTTGGTGATCTGTGTATAATACAAATTCCCTGGGCAACAAATAGTGCCTCTACTTCTTCAACGCTTGGACAGTAGCATAGAACTCCTGGTCGTAGACCGAATATTTTCGCTTCGTGTCGTCCAACTTTTTGCTGAAGAATGCAATTGGTCGGCCCTCTTGGCTCAACACTGCGCTAATTTCCATTCCACTCATGTCGCAATCGACTTGGAAAACTTTGTCGAAATATGGGAGCGCTAACACTGGGATCTCAGTCACCTTCTGCTTCAACTTGTCGAAATATCTCTGGTAAGTTTCCATCCACTTGAACTCCCCTTTCTTCATGCACTCAGTGAATGGTGCACATATCTGACTGAATCCTCTTATGTACTTCTTGTAAAAACTAGCAAGTCCATGGAAAATTCGCACTCCTGTCGTGCTTTTTGGTTCTGGCCACTCCAATATAGTCTTTACCTTCTCTAGATCCATCACTAACCCTTTTCTCGATATCACAAATCCAAAGTATACCAGTTCTTCCTTCATGAAGAAACACTTCTATAGGTTCACCATCAACTTCTCTTCTTGCAGCTTCCGCAATACTTGTCGAACGTGCCCCAAATGTTCGACTTTGGTTCGAATAAATATCAAGATGTCGTCGAGGTATACTACAACAAAATTTCCCAAGAATGGTTTCAGTACTTCATTCATCAATCTCATGAACGTACTAGGTGCATAGTGAATATGAATGGCATGACTAACCACTCATACAACCCTTCCTTCGTCTTGAAGGCTATCTTCCATTCATCGCCCTCTCTGACCCTGATCTGGTGATATCCACTCTTCAGGTCGATCTTGGTGAAGTATCTCGCTCCACTCAAACAATCCATCAAGTCGTCCATCCTTGGAAATGGAAATCTGTACTTGATCGTGATATTGTTGATGGATCTGGAGTCTGTACACATCCTCCATTATCCACCCTTCTTCGGTGCTAGTATAGATGGTACCACACATGGGCTCAGACTCTCTCTAATCGATCCTCTGTCCAACAACTCATGGATTGTTGATTGAGTTCATGACCCTCTGTCGGAGTCATTCTATGTGGTGCCTTGTTTGGAAAACTCGATCCCAGAATCAAGTCGATCTGATGGGATATGCTTCTTGTCGGTGGAAATCCCATCGGTGCCTTGTCGACTATTATGCTCTCAAACTTGTCGAGCATTTCTTTGAATTCGACCAGAATATTCTCCATTATTGACCTATCAACACATGGTCCTTTCGGAATGATGGAAAAACATCCCGACTATTTCTCCTCCTCTACGAGGAATTCCTTGGCTGAACACATCAACACTCGCTTCTCCCAATAGTTTCTCTCGCCCTGCTTGCAGTCGGCTTGGTCTTCCTGCTTTGGATTCAACATTCTCCATGCACCATTTTTCCACAATGTGATTGTGTTGGATCGACCATCATAGATCATCTTCCGACCATATTTCCATGGTCTTCCTAACAACATATGAGATGAGTCCATTGGGATTACGTCGCACAGTACGCTGTATTCAAACTTCCCAACCTTGAAGTTAATCAGACACTGTTTGGTTACCTTCACATGGTGTCCCTTCTATAACCAGGATATCTTATATGGATTTGGGTGTTGCTGACATATAAAACCCAACTTGTCGATGACCTCCGTCGACATTAAATTCTCTGTACTTCCACCATTGACTATGGTCTTGCAATAACCGTCGTCATTCAACACTCTAGTTCGAAAGATGGCCTTTCGCTGTGCCGATTCCTTCTTGTCGCATCGGTCGTCCTGAAATTTTTTTCTCCTGACCGTCATGTTTTGACCTTTTCTTTGACCATCCTCACCACTGTCGGATGTCAAATCCTTCTTCTCGTCGCCCTAGTCACTCTTCGACCTCTGCGTTTTGACTCCTCTGCCACGTGTAGATTCTTCGGGCATTTGTAAGCTTTGTCTCCTACTCCCCGACACTTATAACTGACTGCAATTGGTCTTTCAACTACTTTCTTTTTTGCTGGACCACTTAGACTGAATGCACCCCAACTGGGGTCTCTCGACCTTCCAGTTGGTTTCCCTATGCTTTCTCTCTAGTCGATGTCCCTTCTGCACTTCGGTCATCTTCGACAACTTCTCTCCTAGTTCTGCTACTTTTTCCCTTTGCGAAAACAGTCGTTGCACCCCGACCAGTCATCCTCCCTCTAGTCGATGCAGTTCTTCTCGACAGTTTCTCTTCTGCCTTCAGAGCTAAATGGTAGGCTTTACGGACCACTCTAAACCTCGACAAGATCAATTCATCCTGTATGGCATACTTCAAGCCATTTACATATCCCATGACAACTTCTTCGCTTTTGTTGGTTTGACTCAACCAAATCGACAATCTATATAATTCTTCCGTGTACTCCTTCACGGTCATCTCTTTCTGTCGAAATTTTTGCAACTTATTGAAAACGAAAATCACATAGTCGCTAGGCAGAAACTCCCCTTTCAGCTTGGCAGCCATTATTTACCAAGACTTGATTTTATCCTTGCATTTATTGACTCTGTCAGCCTGTACATTGTCCCACCACAATGAAGCATGACCCTTCAACCCCAGATATGCAGTTTTAACCCTTTTAGGATCCTCAATCTGCTCTATGTCGATGTATTTCTCCATCTCTCTGAACCAGTCTATAAAGTATTCTAGATCAAGACTTCCTGAGTAGGTACGCACATCCATATTTGTTCGACCTCTCATCTCTGACAGTAGCTTGATCTGTTATCCTCTGGTTCTTCTTCCACTGCTTCCCATGCTTCCACTTCCTCGACTTCCTTGTCGTTGTGGTCAAGTGCATCAGGAATGCATCCACGTCTCTTGATTTCTTTGATCGCTACGAACTCATTGGTCAGAATTCTCATTTTTCTCATGCACTCGTCGAAAATTTCACGATCAACTGTGACTGCAGCGCCACACGCTCTTCGTCCTGCACCTCAGACATTAACGACTTTGTGAGCCATTTTCAACCTATACTAAAACTCCCACCTGTCCAATCGCAACTGGACTTCACAACTCATGCACAACTCTACCCAACCGCAGCTGGAGCTGTCTACACACTCGCAGGCTCTTCCGACTCTCCGGATTCAACTGCTCAACCGGATCCTGCTCCGGGCTCTGATACCAAGTGGTGCAAGGTCAGTCCTGACAAGGGGCCTCTTGCTTAACAATAAAACACAACAACACACATGGTGCTCACAAATACTAGATGCGAATTGAATTCCAGAAGTTGGCTTCTTCTATTACTTGAATCAAATTACAAATTTACATTCAACCTATTAAACTAGTCGACCTTATCCTGTTACAATATACAACAATAAATTTTTTTCTTCAGTGTGTTTCTTGACTGTGTGTGATCCTCCTCCCTCTCATGGTCTCTGCTGAATGAAATAAATTAATGAGCAATGGATGAATGATCCCCTCCTCCCTGCCTTCGCACTGCTTTTCTACTATGCTCTGCTGCTTCTCCCGAGGCTCATTCTGTTCCCTAAGATGTCTTCTCCTCTATCTACCGAATTCTCAATGATCCTGCAGACCTGCAGTTTTCAGCGCCATCTAGCCGTGTTGCATAGCCTCCACCTATGGTTACATCTTGCGTGATCCCAACCACCTTCATAACTGCGTTTAACTTTCTCAGCAACCACGAATGGCTGCTAAGTACATCGCCTTGACTCTTGCGCTTCTTTGACTCTGCTACAGTTGTCGGCCCCATCACATGCCTCGACCATACTGCACTTCGTCACCCTCGACCTTACTTTTCAGCTTCACTTAGTCTCCAAAAATGCCATTCTGCCCCCGTCTGCCATGTCCTCCACGCTTGGAATTTGATGCTTTCATCGGTGTCGATGTTCGACCTTGTCGACATATCGACTCCTTTGTTTCTATTCCCCGTCATTTGTCAACATCAGACTCGTCGACTCTCGACCTTTATCCTGTTGACCACACTTCAATTGCTTCTGCTTGACTGACTGGCTTTGACTTCTAGTTTACTTCGCAGCAGTGGTCGCCGACACCTCCTCTAGTCGGCCTCCTCCTGTCGATCAACTTCGACTGTTTCTCCTAGGCCCTGATGCTCCTGCATCATTAATATATATGAGTACCTGCGAATCAAATTGGCTAGTGATGAGATGGACTTGTAGGGAGTGAGCTTGACTTGTCATCAAGTCAACTTGGCTTGTTTTATGTGCCAAGGAACTTTGAATTTTGAGTCTGATTCAAATTGGAATAGACAACACCATGGAAACACCTTTTCCAAGAGATCCCTAAATATAAAAATGAATTTGGCTTGCCGACCATGATTTCTTAAGAAAAGGAGTTTATAAAAACTTTTGGAAGTATGGATTTAAATGGAAATAGAAACCTGATTATTGTTTTCCAATTGTTTCACAAGATTTCATTTTGGGTATTTCATTCTTCGCTTAGCACTTTAGTCACATAGCCTGCATAATCCTTACTCACCCCTAACAACTTCCTTTAACCATTGGAATGCACACATAAAACAATCGTGCCAAAAGTTTCTCACTTTTTATATGAATTTTTATGACATTCATTCTTATCTATATATTTATAGGCTTTCTAGCAATGTGAGGTGGATGGATATATTGGATTTAGGGCTATTTAATTGTTAACATATGTGTTAGTGGGATTAAAAAAAAAGACTTTGAATTTATAATTGTTAATACCAATGTGTGTGGGATTTAGGAAAAGTATTTCTTGAAAATTTTATTTATTTAGGAGAATAAATCCCTCGTATTTGCATGGAATATTGTGTTTTATTTAGAATGTATTTTGGAAATGATATCATTGCACATGTAAGAATTGTTAACCAATATTCTAACTACGATGTGTTTCCGATCTATTTTCCATCATTGTTTGCCTCATCGGAGATGTGTGAAAATATTTCCCCAACAACAATGTTAGGGCATGTAATTTGAATTCAAGAGTTTTCTCAGCAAACTAAACACCAATTCTATCATAATTCATAGTTAATGGAAGGTTTAGTTCACTATTTGAAACAGTGGATGGAAATGGCATCCTCAATAATTCATTTTGGATGAGATATATTCTATTAATATTGGCAAGTACTTGGAAATGTAATCCTTAATAATTCATTGCGGTTGAGATATATTTCATTAATATCAGCAAGTCAGTTTTAGGAGAGTGCTACATGGTACCAGTACTAGCGCACCTTCAGATGTTTGCCCAAGGAGAGGGGTCATATTTTTTTCAGGGCCATGACGGGGTGCTATCAGTACTTTATGAGACGATGGTTATGGATGGATCCTTTGGTCCTTCCTTTAGGAGTGCTATGGATTAGTGGCATTGCTGACTACCTCATTTTAGGGCTTGTAGCCCTGAGGTTCATGTCCGAGGCTCCTAGGGGTGGGTCACTGGGTTACATGACCCCCTTCTTGTTTTATACACCGGTGACAGTTTTACAGCTTTGAGGCTCTTGACTCCCTTTTCGGTCACTTTATACACCCATCCTGGTCCCTTTCCAACAGAGCGCCCTTCTTCCTTGGTCCAGTTTCGTTGATGAAGTCACCTTTGGTCACCAGGTCCACATGCTTATTGAGGGGAGATGTTGAGACATTTTCAGCATTATTGGGGTTAGATGGGGCATGACGATCCCTCCTGGTCACTCCATCTTTTAGAGTGGATATTTCTGCTCAGTTTCAGTCATTTTTAGCAGTTTTTAGGCACATAGGGGGAAATACACCAGGTAGCCTACTTTAAGCCTACTTTAGGCCATCTTTAGATTATTTTATATTATTTCATGTTATATTTTTACATTGAAATTTATTTGGTCTGTCGGTCTGGTTATTTTTGTAAAGTGAGTTGAGAACACTATGCTGTTGGTACAACACCCCCCCCATTCTATTTTTGAAAAAATACTGGGGTCCCTCCTCTTTTGAGTATGTTTGCCTTAAAAAGTTTTGCAACATCTTGGAATCATGTGACTTAGTTTCTTTTGATCTTAATTTGCCTTAGAATTTTTGAGTTTCGTCTTTTTTCCCAAGTAAAACTCGGTCTTTCGGCCTGCAACGGCGGAAGCTCTGAGCTATTTTTTCCGCAATAGCGGAAGAGTTGTCCCAAGTCTTACAAAAAAACGAAAGAGAAGGCCAAGTCAAGCCGTAGCGGAAAAGTTATCACAAAGTCTCTGAAAAAAGCGAAATGTTTACTCAAACGAGCTTGCGGCAGAACAAACTCGTCAAATCCTTTTGCTACGGTGGAAGCTTTCACCTAACCCTTCCACAAACACCGGAAATGCATCGACAAGTTTTTCGGAGAGACTCGTCTTTTACTTCCGCCCCGCAAACTTTGGCATATTTTCTGGAATAACTTGGCCAACTTTCCCGTGAAAGCGGAAACGTTCGCTTAAGTCCGCCGCGATACATGACTTATTCGCGGAAGCTTTCACACAACTTCCCCGCAATGGTAGACCTTTTTTAGCTTTTCTTCCCGCGTAGGTCGGAAGCGTTAGCACAACCCTCCCGTGTTTGATGGTCGCATTTATTGAAAAGGTTTCGACCTGACCCAGCCGTACGTAGGCTTAAAACCCATTTATTGGCATGCAACCACCGAATTAATGGCCCACACATACCAATTCAAATATATAGGGGTGAAACCCCGTTGGCATTTCATTTGTTTTCATCACCCGAAATTTATTTATTTATTTATTTATTTTTTTTCGAACAACCAAGTGCGTCCATCGTCGTCTAAAGGCATAGATTCACAGACTACTCGACAATCGTCGGCGCCACACCTTTCGATTCCAAGTAAATACATTCGCCAGCTCTGTAGGATGTATGTTCCTACTCAAAATGATATTTCGTCGCTTCATTTTTGTTCTTTTCTAAACTATGATGTTTTCCTGGAACAAATTGTCGACCCTTAGTGCACCTGACGCAGAGTATCATGCTGCCTGGTCTCACCTTCTTAATCACAGTCATGTCTAGGTCTATTTTTCTACGCAAGGCCGTCCCGTTACTGCAGTAGCTCTTTTTCTGTCATTAGAATGGAGCTTGTTCTTCATGGTCCCGGACGACAGTTTTCCCCCCAAGCTAAAAGGCGTTTGTTAAGCAACCCTAATCATAGACGTAAAGGGCCTCGAGACTCTTGCACGTTAAAATGATGCACATACCTGTCACCCACTAGACCTTTCCTGCCCTTTCTCATGGAAGTCTCCACTATTGCAAAATTTACACCTTCTGCGCTTGCGCACCAGTAAATGTTGGTTTCCAAGGACTTAAGTACCTACAACCTTTACCCGTCTGCTGTCATAATCCCTAATCACCACAGCAACTGTAAAAGTAACTTAATTAGTGATCTCACAAGTTTTAAACTGATATATGAAGGGAACATTTGCAAGAGTTTTGGTTGAAATAAAGAGATTATCTAACAGACATTAGTTGGATTATCAACATCATGACATGCATGCTTATTCACGTTAATTGTTGAACAGGATACCCATAATGGCTAAAGGTGGAAAAAGGAGAATGGAGGTAGTTGATGAAAGCTCCAGACTGGAGACAACTTTCCAAGACACCAAATGCAATACAAACGTGCCTCCGGAAGTAAACTGGGGTGATGTCTACCGCATGATAAGAGATCAAGACTTCCCTGAAGCTCTCCTTGAAGAAGAATGCTTATATCAAAATATCCAGAACTTCTGTATATCCAAAGCAGCCACATGTCCAGAACTCTTCCCATGCTCATAAGTAGTCGGATGGGTGCTGCAGCATGCCAAGACCGAAACCAGAGTCATAGCAGATAGCACAGGGAATGCCTTCGCTTCATTTCACGCATCCTACATTTCAACAGCTTACAAGCTACCCAAAGAACAGCAGTGGCTCGATGATGCATGGTTGCAAGAGATCCACATGGATAATCTAGACATGGGAAGAAGGTTGTTAATTTCAGGCAAGCAATTCAGGAGAAGAGACAGTGAAGAGTACGGAGTACAGAATCTGAGGCCTCCCTTCAGACTGATCGCTCTCATGCTAAGCAAAATCTTTGGGATACCTGACGGGACGATGTTTATGTTGCAGTGGGTCCCTATCATACATTATGTTTCTTTCAAAGGGACGATTTTCAATTGCGATGATATTCTTTCAGACAACCTGTCATCAACAATAACAGTGGCTAAAGAAGGGCTAGAGGAAAGGAAGGCAGAATTCTATATGGCTTCCTACCTCATAGATTGTATCGTGGCAAAGTATCTTTTTCCCAAGTTGGGATGCATGTGGAGCTTGGAAGAGGGCCCGGTGTTCCTTGCCTACAAAATATTTTGGGCTCAGAATTACAAGAGGGATTACAAGCTCATTTGCGAGGAGTTCATAATGCCACTTTATCAGTGGATATTTAATGAAGAACCCAATTGTCTGTCTAAAAACGCCATGGAAGCCTTGGAAAAGTATGGCGATTTCTATTTCTCTCCAGAAGGTACCTACATAAGAATGTACGGAGGTTCTAAAGCCCCATATATTCTCCCAAGGTATGCTACAGATTACATAGTCCATAAGGAAATGGCCAGACAAGTATTCATTGATGGAATGGGTACTACCCTGTATAAGGCCAAGAAAGCCACTTTTCCACCCTTACCCTTCTATGTTGGGGCCTACAAGTTTTCAGGAATTGCAACTGTGAAAGAATTCATTGCAGAATTTAGGAGCTTTCATTTTGGAGAGAGGATTTTTCACAGGAATGATCGACAGGGCAAAATTGCACAGCATTGCAAAGAACTCTCCACTCCCTGTGAATATGCCAACTTTTATGATCCACAGGAGGAACCATATAGGGGAATCATCAATATGACTGAGCTATAGATTTTTCAGGTGGGAAAAGGAGGGGCCAGCTCGAGCTCCAAGGCTTTCTCGGAAGAAGAACTAAGGCTCTTGGAACAAGCAAAGAAAATCCAAGAAGATAAACGTAGAGAGGAAGAAGAAAATTTGAGAATCCAAGCAGCCGAAGCCGAGGCAAAGAAGAAAAAATTAAAGTGGAAAAGATTGCGGAGCAAGAATGACAGGATGCATTAAGGAAAGTGCAGGAGGAAGAGGCGTGAGTGAAAGAGGAGGAAGAAAAGAAGTCACAGGAGGATACTGATCCCAAAAGCCCAGACCTGAAAAATTTGGATATGGGTTCCCCCATACGATATCTACCCATTGCCCCTTTTACACACTATAAAGGGAGCACCGTTTCTAATTGGTAGAACTTTGCTTACAACAAGAAAAGAAAGACCATTGTCAAAGAGACAGGTTCCAAATTGAAAAGACCTTTTCGGCCAGACATCATCACCACACATGAAACCACGGTCATGCGGAACACAAAAGAGGCTGCTAGGATCCTAGAATCCATCTCCGTAGCCACGGTTACGAAAATTGTAGACAATGTGAACATAGTGGGAGATAGGTTGGATGAAGAAAAGGAGAAGGCACGGCAGCTTCAAGAAGCTTTAGTTAAGGAGAAGAACTATACTAATCTGATGATCGAGAAGAATATTAAAACCAGAAAATGTAGAACTTAAAGATAAGAATTTGAAGCTCGAGTCGGATAAATTTGACAACCTTCAAGAGATTGATGACCTGAAGGAGTGCATTGAGAAGTTGCAAGGAGAAAATGAATCGTTAGAACAACAATTGGAGTTGGCAAACAACAAAGTGGGGGACATCAGCCCCTTCCACGAGCAGGATTGTGGAATACTAAGAGAAACCTATGGAGTCGGAGAACTCATAGCAGAGGAAGTATACAGACTAAAAACAGTCATGGCCAAAGTCAAGGGAATCAATGTTGAAGCCACCATGATTAGGAGGAAGCATGCACACATTAGTGGGGAGATTAAAAAGCACATCGAATGGAGAGAAGGGAAGTTAGGGTTCCCAGCAACCCTTCCCCGTAGGTCTGTTGTTGAATATAAGGCAGATATACGCACCCTAGAAGTTTCTAAAGACTGCAGAGTAAAGTTGGCCGCCGTAACCTCAACCATTTATGAGCAATGCAAGGCTGTGTACTCTCAAATCCGGACCACACAGGAAAGCTGCCGAATAGACACGCCCCAAAGAATAGAAGAGTTCCCGGATAAAGCAAAGTAGTTAGCCAATCTAAGTATAGAGCTCCAGGCAGAAAGTGAATATGTGCAGAAGCTAGACACCTTGACAGCAGAAGATCTACACCAATTCATCAACCAAGCTACTGTTCATCAACACAACCTGGAAGAAAGCCTCCGGGCCACTACAACTGAAATAACCGTCTTAGCAGAAGAATTGGCCAAACAAGAAATATCTCTCAGATTTATGAGTCCCCTGGTTGGAAAAAATATTGTAAGGGACACAAATCACTGGGGAATTCATATAGTAGAGGTGGAGAAGGCATTGGCAGCCAACCAAGCTACCGCATTAGAGAGTGTCCCAGCCATTGTAGCAGTACAAGAAGAAACCCCAGCAATCCTAGAAGAGCCTCAATCACTAAAAGGGTCCGGCTCAGGGATAGCTTGCGTCTTCCAGCGTGCCTCATGAACGTTTATTTTGTATATACCTTTGGAATATTAAATGACTTGTAATTTTAACTCCCCTTGTTGCAAAATATTTGAGACATTTCTCTTATGTAATATTCAACACTACAAGACAAATTAGAGGAATATAAATGGTTAAGGTATAGGTGGCAACTCTGGGCACATCTTGTAAAGCTATATATAGCTGATTAGAGGAGGAGAGAAAGGAATTTTGGAAGGTGAAATTCTTTTTCTGTATTGTAAAGGAACTATTTTTGCTACATCAATGGGAAATCGTTTTGGCCTATGGAAGCTGGCACAACATTTTGCATGGAGTCTTGTTGATTAATTGCTGAATTATTTCTGCATTTTCGTAGATTTCCTGTGAGATCTTTCCTAGCACTTATGAATTAATTCTTTGCTGTGAATGGTTTCATGTTCTTTGCAAAATTTCTATGTTAAATGGGTAATTGAATGTTTATATTAATCTGAGTTTTTTTTTTCCACGGAAAAAGTCGTAATTTTATTTCAAAAAGATGATCAAAATTACATTCTGCACATGTAGTAGAATCACAAGGATCCCTACATTTTCACACATTTCTGTCCGATATAAGCATCATAACTACATCTAAAAGCCTCAAACCATACAGCCATGAATGGCTAAAAAATTTACATATATTCAGACCAGCCATGAATGGCGAAGCCCTAATCAGATCAGCCAAACATTGGCACGAAAACAAAAAACCCACTCATATTGTGCTGAATAGGAATGAAGAGACCTTCGCAGAAGGAAGAAAACGATTAATCAGGAAACACACTGGTGTGTATAGGGCCACCGGTTCTGAAACGAAAACCCCATCAAAGCTCGCCGCCATTGGTCAATTATTGAGCTGAATTCTTTAACGTTGCTCCGTGGGCCGGTACGAATAATTCTCAGAAACCCTCACTGACATATTCTGCGCGTTTCAGCATAATGGCGTCCGGCTCGAAATTGATTAACCAGGAGGCGTTACGGAAAATCGGTGCCCCGTCCGGAACAGTTGGCGGCAGCAGCTGCCGTAGACGGCCATGAGCTGAATACACTGCCATTGTCAAAGAAATGAGAGCCAGCGCTCAGGATTTAAAAAGGAAAACGCCGCGCTCACCACCCATTGCCAACACTCCAAGCTCGCCGCGCGCCAAGCCAGGCCCATGCCGCCGCGCTCAGCGCGTCGCCCACTTACAGGTCATTGCCGCCACTGGATCTGAGCTCTCTGCGCTCGAGCCGCCCGACCCACTGCCATCACGCCGCACTCGAGCCTCATGGCCTGCCAAAAACCTCCACCATCGTGAAAACAAACCGCCGCCGCCCACACACCAAGCTCCTGAATAACCGTCATAACCAGCGCATCATCGACAGAAAGCAACGCAGGAGGAAAAAGCAGAAGCGACCATGGTAGGAGCCATGGCCGTCGAAGTTCTGAGTGGAAGACGCTCAAACCCTAACCCTCTCAGCTCCCTTCCACGCTCCTCTCTCGGCGAGCCTCCTTCACCGGCTGGTGCTAAGAAAGATCCGCCGGCCTCCAAGAAACGAAAGCCCACGATGACCGCCGCCAGAGTCCAGCCGCAAAAATTTGCACAGCGCCCTCCACTCACGAGATCCTGCAAAGCCGACCTCAACGAAGCGCCCTCCACTCACGAGATCCTGCAAAGCCGACCTCAACGATGGTGCCGGAGAACCGCGTCTGTGGACACCGCAGCAGACTCTGCGGCCTCCTAAACCGGCGAAAAAGAGCAGCCAGCCAGGAATGCTCATAAAAATGGAGGAGAAAATGCCAGTGCAGAGAGCCCCTGTAAATACCACTTAACGCCACCACCGGAAGTTAGCTCCGCCCTTCAGGAAAAAACCTGCAAACAAACACACAGCGGCTATGTACAGAGGAGAAAAGGCGGCTGGGCCAAGCCCTGGCCGCCCAGGTTAAACGCAGAGACGACTCTCAAAACAGCTCCAAGAAATTGAATCTCCCCATATTAATCTGAGTTATCTTGGATAATCTTTCTTTTTTTTGCTGTAAATGCTCCTTTCAATTTAACAGCTATCTGTGGAATTATTTGGTGTATTTTCCAGTTCATTGCCCATTCTTTAAATCTGCTCCTTATAAGGATAGGTAATTTAGATTAGCATAGATTTGTTTTCCCGCATGCATTTAATATAGGGCACTTGCATATCATTTTAAATACAAAATACATAACCGGTGGATCAGGCCGCAACTGATAAAACAAACAAATCTTTAAAACCCACGGTAGCCGGAACCGTTAATCGGACGGATTCCCCACACCAAACGGTGAGTGATCTAGTTGGGATTGCTTACCGGGGAGAATCCCTTGTTGATTGATGCAACGATATTTGAGGAATCAACCCACAAAATTCTCAGAGCAGGGTATTATTAGCCTACTCTCTTCAGAGATTCCCATGCCTATGTCAAAAATTGTGATATATGCCAGAGAAGCACTGGAAATCTACCTAAAGCAACAGGTCCTTTGAAGCCAGTTATCATCACTGAACCATTCGAGCAGTGGGGCATAAACATAATTGGGGAGATAAACCCCAACTCTTCGCTGCAACACCGGTACATTCTGACCGCTACAGATTATTTTACGAGATGGGCAGAAGCTATTCCCCTTTGGAAAGCTAACGGGGATACGGTCATCAACTTTTTGGAAGAGAACATCATAACCAGGTTTGGGGTTCCAATTTCTTTAGTTTTTGATAATGCTCCTTACTTTTCATCAATAAAGATTAATGAATTCACATATGAAAGGGGAATCAAATTACATTATTCGGCCAATTACTACCCTCAGGGAAATGGTTTAGTTGAGTCAACCAATAAAAATCTCATCCGAATCCTAAAAAAGACCGTGATCGAAAATCAAAGGAGCTGGCACACAGCCCTCCCTCATGCCCTATGGGCAAACAGGGTAACACCCAAAAATGCCTTAGGAACTTCTCCTTTCAACCTGGTCTATGGAAAAGAAGCCATTATCCCTCCGAATATATTACTCCCATCATTGAAGCTGGCCCAATCCTCCCGAGGGTCGAGCAGTCAAGCCCTACAGTCCAGGATTGATACCCTGCTGAAACTAGAAGAGTCACGGGAAAAGGCCAAGGAACGGTTTCATCATCATCAAGACATAGTCAAACGATGGTTTGATAAAAGAAAATCCAGGAAAAGAACTTTCGAAGTAGGAGACTTGGTCCTCAAGTGGGACCACCAACACGATGGTAAGGGAATGCACACGAAGTTCCAGCACTTATGGTTGGCCCTTATCAAATTTCTGAAAAAATTGGTCCATCAACTTATAAGGTGAAAGACTTACAAGGTGAAAGACTTACAAGGAGAGGAGCTGAACCTCCCTCTCAATGGTCTCACCTTAAATCAATACTTTGCATGATTTCTTAAAGGTTCTTGTACATAAATAAAGCTCTGCTTCTTTATTTTGATTTTTCTTTTTTGTTATCTTTGCTTTGATTGCCCTTTTGATTAAGTTTTAGGGTCGTTACTTAAAATAAAGCCATTTTCCAATTATGGTGTAGCTAAATAAAAGGTCTCCAGAGAACTCAGGAGGATAGACATAAGAATCCTATCAATAAAGATATGCATATTTGTAACTTGGTCTTCAGTGATCGGTCTCCTAGAATGCACTGATTCTCTTTCTTGTTGGTCAAAATAACCCCTGTCAAATAGCTACGATCCTGTATTTCCTTTTAACTATCTTAGGGCCTTTTCACTTTAACATCAGTAGCTGTCTCAAGAAGTTAAGTATGTTAGGACCCATGGAAAGGAAACATGTCTCATAGGTACATGGTATTTAAATGATCCCATGCTACAATTAAAGCCAAAAGGCATATCTCAAAGAGTCTGGTTTCCAGAAATTCTTGCCTCAATTAAAGCATGGTCAAGAAATTAAAGTAAGCTCAAGAAAGCTGAAGGGAGCTATCTAATAAATCAGCCCAGCAAAAGTTCTTCTCCATCCGTGAATCATGAAATCTAAGCTTCTGTTCACACAAAAGGACATTTTGGATTGAAGAACTAATATCGAAACATATAGCAGGAGAAACCTATTTCTGGAAGGCTCAAAACGGCTAAAAGTTGGAAATTAAAGAAACATCTAAAAGGATGTAAAAGCATGGGAACGAGGAACAAACGAATGTCCCTGTG
This sequence comes from Larix kaempferi, assembly GCA_027924585.1. Taxonomy (NCBI): domain Eukaryota; kingdom Viridiplantae; phylum Streptophyta; class Pinopsida; order Pinales; family Pinaceae; genus Larix; species Larix kaempferi. The sequence continues at coordinate 19,955,744 of BSBM01001022.1, forward strand.
AGATTTTTCCACGATCCTATGGAGTCCTATACTATTTAATTCCTGAAGACTGTTTTCTTTTAAAAATCCCACAATACGGCCCTTAGAGAGTTTTAAAGAAAAAAGAGTCAACGCTACATTCTCCCTTTTATCACCATCACGGTAAGAGTGATCAATGCATTCTTCAAAACTGAACTGCGGAGACATTTGGGTACATATGTAATCCACACTTTGAAATTTTCTTGACTTCCAGATGAGTATTGCTGCAGAGATTCTGTGTTCACCAGCGAATCGCCATTTATTGTTGGTACAACACCCCCCCCATTTTATTTTTGAAAAAATACTGGGGTCCCTCCTCTTTTGAGTATGTTTTCCTTAAAAAGTTTTGCAACATATTGGCATCCAGTGACTTAGTTTCTTTTGATCTTAATTTGCCTTAGAATTTTTGAGTTTCGTCTTTTTTCCCAAGTAAAACTCGGTCTTTCGGCCCGCAACGGCGGAAGCTCTGAGCTAATTTTTCCGCAATAGCGGAAGAGTTGTCCCAAGTCTTCCGAAACAACGAAAGAGAAGGCCAAGTCAAGCCGTAGTGGAAACATTATCACAAAGTCTCCGAAAAAAGCAAAATGTTTACTCAAACGAGCTCACGGTGGAAACAAAATCGTCAAATCCTCTCGCTACGGCGGAAGCTTTCACCTAACCCTTCTGCAAACGCCAGAAACGCATCGAGAAGTTTTTCGGAGAGACTCGTCTTTTACTTCTGCCCCGGAAACTTTGGCATATTTTCTGGAAGAACTTGGCCAAATTTCCTGCGAAAGTAGAAACGTTCGCTTAAGTCCACTGCGATACATGACTTATTCGCGGAAGCTTTCACACAACTTCCCCGCAACGGCAGACCTTTTTTAGCTTTTCTTCCCATGTAGGTCGGAAGTGTTAGCACAACCCTCCCACGTTTGACGGTCACATTTATTGAAAAGGTTTCAATGTGACCCAGCCGTACGTAGGCTTAAAACCCGTTTATTGGCATGCAACCACCGAATTAATGGCCCACACGTACCAATTCAAATATATAGGGGTGAAACCTCGTTGGCATTTTTTTTTTTCCGTTCTGTTGGAACAACCAAGTGCGTCCATCGTCGTCTGAAGGCATAGATTCACAGACTACTCGACAATCGTCGACGCCACGCCTTTCGATTCCAAGTAAGTACATTCACCGCCTCTGTAGGATGTATGTGCCTACTTAAAATGATATTTCGTCACTTCATTTTTGTTCTTTTCTAAACTATGACGTTTTCCCGGAACAAATTGTCGACCCTTCGTGCACCTGACGCAGAGTATCATGCTGCCTATTCTCACCTTCTTAATCACGATCATGTCTAGGTCTATTTTTCTACGCAAGGCCATCCAGTTACTGCGATAGCTCTTTTTCTGTCATTAGAATGGAGCTTGTTCTTCATGGTCCCGGACGACAGTTTTCCCCCCAACCTAAAAGATGTTTGTTAAGCAACCCTAAGCATAGACGTAAAGGGCCTTGAGACTCTCGCACGTTAAAACGATGCACATACCCGTCACCCGCTAGACCTTTCGTGCCCTTTCTCATGGAAGTCTCCGCTATTGCAAAATTTACACCTTCTGCGCTTGCGCACCAATAAATGTTGGTTTCCAAGGACTTAAGTACCTAGACCAACCTTTACTCGTCTGCTGTCATAATCCCTAATCACCACAGCAACCGTAAAAGTAACTTAATTAGTGGTCTCACAAGTTTTAAACTGATATATGAAGGGAACATTTGCAGGAGTTTTGGTTGAAATAAAGAGATTATCTAACAGACATTAGTTGGATTATCAACATCATGACATGCATGCTTATTCACGTTAATTGTTGAACAGGATTCCCATAATGGCTAAAGGTGGAAAAAGGAGAACGAAGGAAGTTGATGAAAGCGCCAGACTGGAGACAACGTTCCAAGACACCAAATGCACTACAAACGTTCCTCCGGAAGTAAACTGGGGTGATGTCTACCGCATGATAAGAGATCAGGACTTCCCTGAAGCTCTCCTTGAAGAAGAATGCTTATATCAAAATATCCGGAACTTCTGTATATCCAAAGCAGCCACACGTCCAGAACTCTTCCCATGCTCAGAGGTAATTGGATGGGTGCTGCAGCATGCCAACACCGAAACCAGAGTCATAGTAGATAGCACAGGGAATGCCTTCGCTTCATTTCACCCATCCTACATTTCAACAGCTTACAAGCTACCCAAAGCACAACAGCGGCTCGATGATGCATGGTTGCAAGAGATCCACATGGATAATCTAGACATGGGAAGAAGGTTGTTAATTTCAGACAAGCAATTCAGGAGAAGAGACAGTGAAGAGTATGAAGTCCAGAATCTGAGGCCTCCCTTCAGACTAATTGCTCTCATGCTAAGCAGAATCTTCGGGAGACCTGACGGGACGATGTTTATGTTGCAGTGGGTCCCTATCATACATTATGTTGCTTTCAAAGGGACGATTTTCAATTGGGCTGATATTCTTTCAGACAGCCTATCATTAGCAATAACAGTGGCTAAAGAAGGGCTAGAGGAAAGGAAGGTAGAATTCTATATGGCTTCCTACCTCATAGATTGTATCGTGGCAAAGTGTCTTTTTCCCAATTTGGGATGCATGTAGAGCTCGACAGAGGGCCCATTGTTCCTTGCCTACAAAATCTTTTGGGATCAGAATTACAAGAGGGATTACAAGCTCATTTGCGAGTAGTTCATAATGCCACTTTATCAGTGGATATTTAATGAAGAACCCAATTGTCTGTCTGAAAACGCCATGGAAGCCTTGGAAAAGTATGGCGATTTCTATTTCTCTCCAGAAGGTACCTACATAAGAATGTACGGAGGTTCTAAAGCCCCATATATTCTCCCAAGGTATGCTACAGATTACATAGTCCATAAGGAAATGGTCAGACAAGTATTCATTGATGGAATGGGTACTACCCTGTATAAGGCCAAGAAATCCACTTTTCCACCCTTACCCTTCTATGTTGGGGCCTACAAGTTTTCAGGAATTGCAACTGTGAAAGAATTCGTTGCAGAATTTAGGAGCTTTCATTTCGGAGAGAGGATTTTTCACAGGAATGATCGACAGGGCAAAATTGCACAGCATTGCAAAGAACTCTCCACTCCCTGTGAATATGCCAGCTTTTATGATCCACAGGAGGAACCATATAGGGGAATCATCAATATGACTGAGCTACATATTTGTCAGGTGGGAAAAGGAGGGGCCAACTCGAGCTCCAAGGCTTTCTCGGAAGAAGAACTAAGGCTCTTGGAACAAACAAAGAAAATTCAAGAAGATAAACGTAGAGAGGAAGAAGAAAATTTGAGAATCCAAGCAGCCGAAGCCGAGGTGAAGAAGAAAGAAGAAGAGGAAGAAAAAATTAAAGTGGAAAAGATTGCGGAGCAAGAACGACAGGATGCATTAAGGAAAGTACAGGAGGAAGAGGCGCGAATGAAAGAGGAGGAAGAAAAGAAGTCACAGGAGGATACTGATCCCAAAATCCCAGACCTGAAAAATTTGGATATGGGTTCCCCCATATGAGATCTACCCATTGCCCCTTTTACACTCTATAAAGGCAGCACAGTTTCTAAATGGCAGAACTTTGCTTACAACAAGAAAAGAAAGACCATTTTCAAAGAGACAGGTTCCAAATTGAAAAGACCTTTTCGGCCAGAAATCATCACCACACATGAAACCACAGTCATGCGGAACACAGAAGAGGCTGCTAGGCTCCTAGCATCCATCTCCGTAGCCACGGTTACGACAACCGCAGACAATGTGAACATATTGGGAGATAGGTTGGATGAAGAAAAGGAGAAGGCACAACAACTTCAAAAAGCTTTAGTTAATGAGTAGATCTATACTAATCTGATGATCGAGAAGAATAATGCTCTCACATCTCAAAAGGAAGAATTAAATAAATCACTCCGACAATTGGAGGTTGATAGGAGAGCTCTGGCAATACAAATGAAAATATTAAAAGCAGAAAATGCAGAACTTAAGGATAAGAATTTGAAGTTCGAGTCGGATAAATTTGACAACCTTCAAGAGATTGATGACCTGAAGGAGCGCATTGAGAAGTTGCAAGGAGAAAATGAATCGTTAGAACAACAATTGGAGTTGGCAAACAACAAAGTGGGGGACATCAACCCCTTCCACGAGTAGGCTTGTGGAATACTAAGAGAAACCTATGGAGTCGGAGAACTCATAGCAGAGGAAGTATACAGACTAAAAGCAGTCATGGCCAAAGTCAAGGGAATCAATGTTGAAGGCACCAGGATTAGGAGGAAGCATGCACAGATCAGTGGGGATATTAAAAAGCACATCGAATGGAGAGAAGGGAAGTCAAGATTCCCTCCAACCCTTCCCGGTAGGTCTGTTGTTGAATACAAGGTAGATATACACACCCTAGAGTATTCTAAAGACTGCGGAGTAAAGTTGGTCGCCATAACCTTAGCCACTTATGAGCAGTGAAAGGCTGTGTACTCTCAAATCCGGACCACACAGGAAAGCTGCCGAATAGACACGCCCCAAAGAATAGAAGAGTTCTTGGATAAAGCAAAGTATTTAGCCAATCTAAGTATAGAGATCCAGGAAGAAAGTGAATATGTGCTGAAGCTGGACACCTTGACAGCAGAAGATCTACACCAATTCATCAGCCAAGCTGCTGTTCATCAACACAGCCTGGAAGAAAGCCTCCGGGCCACTACAGCTGAAATAACCGTCTTAGCAGAAGAACTGGCCAAGCAAGAAATATCTCTTAGATTCATGAGTCCCCTGGTTGGAACAAATATTGTAAGGGACACAAATCACCGGGGAATTCATATAGCAGAGGTGGAGAAGGCATTGGCATCCAGCCAAGCTACCACATTAGAGAGTGGCCCAGCCATTGCAGTAGTACAAGAAGAAACCCTAGCAATCCCAGAATCAACTCAATCACCAAAGGATCCGGCTCAGGGATAGCTTGCGTCTGCCAGCGTGCCTCATGAACGTTTATTTTGTATATACCTTTGGAATATTAAATGACTTGTAATTTTAACTCCCCTTGTTGCAAAATATTTGAGACATTTCTCTTATGTAATATTCAGCACTACAAGACAAATTAGAGGAATATAAACGGTTAAGGTATAGGTGGCAACTCTGGGCACATCTTGTAAAGCTCTATATAGTTGATTAGAGGAGGAGAGAAAGGACTTTTGGTAGGTGAAATTATTTTTCTGTATTGTAAAGGAACTATTTTTGCTACATCAATGGGAAATCTTTTTGGCCTATGGAAGCTGGCACAACATTTTGCATGGAGTCTTGTTGATTAATTGCTGAATTATTTCTGCATTTTCGTACATTTCTTGTGAGATCTTTCCTGGCTCTTATGAATTAATTCTTTGCTGTGAATGGTTTCATGTTCTTTGCAAAATTTCTATGTTAAATGGGTAATTGAATGTTTATATTAATCTGAGTTATCTTGGATAATCTTTCTTTTTTTTGCTGTAAATGCTTCTTTCAATTTAACAGCTATCTGTGGAATTATTTGGTGTATTTTGCAGTTCATTGCCCATTCTTTAAATCTGCTCCTTATAAGGATAGGTAATTTAGATTAGCATATATTTGTTTTCCCGCATGCATTTAATATAGGGCACTTGCATATCATTTTAAATACAAAATACATAACCGGTGGATCGGGCCACAACCGGTAAAACAAACAAATCTTTAAAACTCACGGTAGCCGGAACCATTAACCGGACGGATTCCCCACACCAAACGGTGAGTGATCTAGTTGGGATTGCTTACAGGGGAGAATCCCTTGCTGATTGATGCAGCGATATTCGAGGCATCAACACACTATAAATTAAACTCCTCACTTCATTTGTAAATAATAACACATGTGATAAATTACAATATGTTTATCTTTTACCCTAGATAACTCTTGTGGAAGAGATGCACCCCTCTTGAAGTAGGCTCTTCTTGCTCTTGTGGATGAAATTTGATGCTTGTCTTTGGTTTTTCTCATGCTTGGTGGATGCTAGGAATTGTTGGTAGAACACAAGCTCAAGAACGTCTAGTTTTTAGCCTTGCTTGGTGAAAGGTAGGTAAATTCTTGCTTCTTGAATGATTGAATGGTGGCCTTAGGGCTGCATTTTTTCTAAATATGGCCTTTTTGTCTACCTTCTATCCTCTTTTCATGGTGGAAAATGCTCCCTAGAGGAGGTTTTCACAAGTTTAGCCTTGGATGTCCAATTTTACCCTAGATTAGGCTCTTATAACGAACCCTAGAGGTTGTTATAGGAATCCCTAGTTGAGTAGACAAGGAGAAATCACTCCAAGAGGAAGGCTGGTCACCTTCCTCTAGGGCTAGGGTTAAGGGTCTGATCCATAAAAAACACTAGTTATCAACTTTTACTAAATTTCACTTGCATTTTCATGTGTAATTTTTCATTTTCATGGTAGAATTAGGGTTAGAATTAGGTCTGCAATTTTATGTCCGAAACCCTAAAAAAAAGAAAAAAAGATAAATATATTTTTTCAAATTTTGGCCTCCCTAGAATTTCGGCCCTCCCTCCTACAAATTCGTCCTATCATATGTATCCTTAAAAACCCTAGGGCGAAATTTTAGGAAGCCCTAAAAACCAAACAAAAAAAAAAAAATCCTTAAAAAAACCCCCTAAAAATAGTCCTAACCCCAACTGCTGCCCTAGAGACCCTTGCCTTCTCTTCTTGATGGATTAACCTAGGGTCGACCAACCTTTTTTAGGCTGGAGAAGCCCTTTTGCTGCTCCTTTTAACCTTCCTTAGAGGTCTGCAATAGATTTCAGACTGTCATCCCTCCTTTTGCTGCAACACCAACCTGTTACAAAGTCAACACAAAACATCATTAAAGGTTTTTCAGGGGTTGAATTTAATTACTGTATAAAGGCTTGAATTTTCACGTTGATTGCTTATGATAAGGACTGATTTTTACACCGTTCTCATGTTATAAATCACATATATCAGACCTTGGACGACTCACCTATATTGCTAGAAGGTATAGTTTCTAAGTGGAAGTTAATTGGATCTACATTGAATGTGATTGATAGTTGTTATTACTCTTAATACCTACTACTGCAATACTGTCATAATTAGACTACTTACTGCTGATACACTTATATACTTTTCTTGCGATTGATGGTTAATGATTTCATACAGGGTTGAATGATAGTTGGATTACTAACTGTTGCTAGATCACTGTCAGCAGTATTGGAATCTTTTTGTTTATTGAATGTGTGATCATATACTTATAGTGAATGTTAAATAAACAATGCTTTTCTAGAGATATTCATACACTTGTTCGATATATAGTATATCTTCTTCATTCTGAAGTTGTTTTGTTAAAGGAACTCGTGACTAATATCATAGTGTAGAAGATATAGTATTTGTTCAAGTGTCTCACAAAGCATCTAAAGGGACTCCCCTTGGAGGTTACGACACTCCTAAGAAGTTGGAGGTGTGGCTGAGGTGACATTGGGTCACACTATCCTCATATTTGTCTATTGGACACTAGCCCTCCTAGTTTGTTCAGTAACAACGAGTAATTGTAAATGTTATCCTTAATAATTCATTGTGGGTGAGATATATTTCATTAATATTGGCAAGTCTGTCTTTGAAGACGTGATTTAGAACAACCTTAAATCTAAGGCTAATATAATTTAGCAAGCTATAAGACAAGTTTTTTTTTAATCAATAATTTATCACCATTGTATAAGAAGTAATAATAAGATTATCATTGTTTAAAGATGAAGTTAGATTACCAAACATAATAATAAAACTACATCATATAAAATCATAATAATAAATAACCTACATTAATAATTGCTTATATTATTCGCTTATCCACATTATGGATAGTACAAAACATCTCCTCCCCTCTCCCTTCTCTCCCTAATTATCATGATTTTTTATTCCATATTGGATTTTAGTACTTAAATTATGTTTCCGCCTACTCCTGTTACAATAGTCATTGGAATATAGAATGATCTGGAATACTACTTTTGTAATGTTGTTTTAATCCCTCCATGTGTCATTAATATTTAGTTGATGTCTACATCATTCTTTGTCCATTAAATTTGTGGTGTAGTTGAATGGAATTAGATGTACTTAATCTACATTGTTTGACTAAAATATGGTATTTCCACACAGATCAAACACCTTAAGTAACTGCTCACACAAATAGATCATAGATGAGCCGTTGGATCACTTTATGTCTAGAACATATTGTGACCGTCACATTATGATAAGAAACACACTTTACTCAAAAAAAATCAGACCAAGTTGATCTCACTTGACTCCTAAGTGTCTAAATATGCTAACATACATAATAATTCATATTGGTTTATTCTCTAAGTATTTCATTAATGAATGAATGGTATACTATTATTTCTTTAAACAATCATTGTGCTGAGACTTGCTAAGTATTTCATTAATGTATGAATGGTATACTATTATTTATTTAAACAACCATAGAGTGTACACTTTCTCTTAATTACCATTGTGATAAAATATGTGTCAATTTATTATGTAGCTTTACACATTTAAACAACAACAATGAATAATGCAACATAGGTTTGTGTAATGCTAATAAATGAAAAAGAGCATGCATTTTCTCATAATTTCCATGAAGAAACTTACATACCTAAATAAAAATAATAATTAAAGTACGATATATCCATCTCACTCAAGTTTTTGGCTCTCTTAGATCCACTAAGTTATATTGTTTTGAGGATACAATACTACATGTTAGAAAACCTTGAATTTGTGCTTGAGAGTCCTTCCCTTGCACAATTCATTATGCAATTGTATTTCATTAAATAGAGTGGAATTAGTACCTGTTAGAGCTCGATATGTTTTTGTCTATAGGGAACTATGCAGAGTGCATCTCAGACTTGCTTTAGGCCTCAAGCTGGCTCTTGAGCTAGAGAGAGGTAACCCTTGGTGAACTGGATGCCCATTGTCACCATGATAGGAGCTCAAATCATTATGCACAAATGTCAGATTTAAAAGTATCCAATAATAGGGTAAAAAGGTTGGAAGGATAATGACAAGAAAATGGATGGAATTAAAAACAATAAAATCCTTAGGTCGAAGGCCTTTCCATTGGGCACGAAGTCTCAAATAACATAACACAAAAGTTTAAGATGAAATATGGAGAAAGTTGAAGATAGACAATAAATTTCAAGCCTGATAGCGAGTAAGGAAGTCAATATGAGGACAAGATGATTTGTTGGTCAGAAACAAATGAATCTAGCATGAAATAAATGCCACGAACTAAGCACAATCAAGGAATTCAGTAACAAGGCACTTACAAAATAACTTGCAATCAATTGGTAAATATATTATGAAGCTAGAGGAAAGAGTCATTTATTGAAATTATTTTAATCCATTATGAAAATGTAAAAAAATTTCATGCAAAAAAAAAACTAAGAATGGAAAATTGGAACCAAAGTACTGCCATTTATTAACCTCAGGAAAATCTAAAACTATTTGAAAATTTACAATAAGAGCTTAAATAACAGGGGTGAAAATGAAGAATCTTAACACTGCAAAAAGAAAGGAAGAGAAGGCTCCACACAAATGAGAGGTGAATTCATGGACGGCTCCCTCAATCAGAAATATTATAGAGATGGCCCCCTGGGCTCATCCTCAAAACTCTTAGCCTATGGCTCCCAAAATCTCCCAACCCTAGTCTCCTTTTCAATTGTTGTCTTTATATCCTTCCACTGCTAAGTTGGTTCCCTATATTTCATTAGAGGACTCGACACCTTGCACATTTGTTGTATTTCTTTCCCCCAAAAATAGGAATCAGTTGCATGTCTTATTCCTTGAATAACCTCCTATTGTTGCATGTTCTGTCACTTGTCATTTGTTTCACCAGCTCCCTTGTAGCTTTTATGCCTTTTGAATTTTCTTGTAAACATTATAAATCAATGTTTATACCATTAAATGAGATGCCACTCAAACTTCCAAGCCTTCCCAATATCATTAAACCATTCACCTTATAGGCTTCAAATTAGTCTTTAGACTTGCCATCAGCTTTGACAAGGTCTTGGATATATCATTTTACATGAACATGGGATGAATATGAGCCTTCTATTTCTTCTTCAATCGTAACTACATTCATGTTTCTTTCCAATCCCATGAAATTCCCTTCTTATACTAGATATCTAAAAGTATTTTAATAATTCATTTTAAGAGTGTTCATGTTTTTCACAGGTGTAGTCCTTCAAATATTGCATAATTGGAATCCAATTGTTTCCAGCGCCAAGGAAACCTTGGGGGGAGAGTAGTGTTTTTTTTACCACTTGCTCTAACTGTTTTAAATTTTTTGTTGTCTGCATAATAAGCAAACTGAGCATAGACAACCAAACTAACATTGCTTTCAAATGTTGCAATGACCACTGAATGACACCTCAGTTGCGAATGCTTGACAACATCCCTTCAACTTTCAAACCCTCTTCTACTTTGAATAGCAATTCTTCTACAAGTAAATGGAGCTGGATTGCACTAGCAAGGAATTGGAATCACAACCTCAATTGTCTAATATTCTATATCTCACCAATATGGGAGAATATTCCCACCAAGGATCCACTATGCTTTCTGATTTCTATAAATATTTACAGGCCTTGCAATCTAAGCACCAATAGATGGCCATCCTCTCTTCACTTGTGGGTAGAATAAGAGACACCATATTGAATCGCTCTACTAATTTTATCTATGGATTTTTCTTTGTACAAATACAAGAAATGGAGAGAAACCTTTGCTTATGCTGCATCTATCTAACCCATCAATTTGGTACTTTTGTGCCTAGTCACATCTTTGAACCAAGAATTTGCAAATTAGATTTTTTTGAAATTTGCAATCTACATGTGAGGTATGAATTAATTGGATTTTCATTGTTGCTTTAGATTGCTCACTTGTTTAAATTCATGAAGCATGGGTAAGTAAAAGATTTTTGAGATGATTGGTTCCTAACAAAGCATAAAGACAAAGTGAACATTAATAATCTAACTCTTCTGGTCACTAGAATCAATGTTTTTACATGCATATATTAAAGCATTTTATGTTCAATTTTATAACCACATAAAAATAAGAATATCAGATTTTTGGACTTGGACACAAATCTTTGTAAAACAATATTTTAAATCCAACTGCATTTAAATACATTAATATCATGTTAATCCTTCTTTTCTTAACATGTTCTCTTACAACAGTATACCTTCTGAAGTAATCATAAATTTATAGGCAATATTAAAAAAAACATATACAATATGTTTGCATCAAGAGAAATTATATGTGTGTGTGTAAAATCACCATATCTTGCAAATTCCTCATTTAAAAATTAAACATCAACTTGGTCATGCATGTCCATGTTTATAGATTCCTTTTCTAACCTTCACCTTCACTTCACAACCTTCCCTTTCAATAATTTATTTCTTTAACATCATACTTTCTACTATTTACGCCTTTAAGTTATTCTCTTGATACTCTTAGTCGAAAATATACAAACTAAACTATTAATATATTTCACTTTTCAAAATGTATCATGTGTAAAACCAAGTCCTTCGTACCCTCGATGAATTGGACAAAACAATACGAAATTTGAAGTACATTTTTCGCGTATGGTGCCTTATGTTTCTAATAAGTGTAAGTACTCCCAAACAATATTTTGAACAAACATTAGTCTTTTAGGGTGGGGAAAGAGCTATTTTATAGAAAAAAATTAAGATTTTAAGACTCTGACTTTACCTTTTGTTTGTATTGTTTAAAAATGTCTTTTTTAATGAATATCACCGACTTATTGGTAGTGTTTCAGAAACAGATTTCAAACAAATCATGTGCATCAGTTCCAAACCATAAACATAACATATCCAAGATGGATCCAGATCCAAATTCACGAAGACACAAATTCTAGATGATCATACAACATAACTACTCCGAGAAAAAATGATAAAAGGAAGGTTCCAATACCTCGAAGCTTTGTTGACCTCCACAATATTGGGAACGAACTTTATTTCTTCCAGTCAAATTGATTTAACTCAAACAAACAAATTGCGTATAGTTATCATGTTTTGAAGCAAGGAACTCTAAGTATAGGCATACTATAGTATAAACAAATTCATGTTGGCTGAAATGTAGGGGCTTGATTTTTCACCGAGTTAGAATATGAAACGAATAATTAAAAAAAAGCATTGAAAGAAAAGGAAAATACCATTACAAAGATCACCCTTACCCCATATATATATAGAGAGAGAGAGAGAACTACCATTTTCCATTAATTTAAACAAAATTCTAAACTTATTTTGAAATTTGGTTTTTGTCATTAATTTAAAAAACAATCTAAACTTATTTTCAAATTGTTTCGTTCAATTCTAGTTTACTCTGTTTTGAATATAATAAATTGTTTTGTTAAATGCCAGTGTAATCTATTTTAAGTATAATGTCAATTCAATTTGAAATCACACTATTTGTTGAGATGATACATTGAAGCATATGTTGATTTGTTTCCTGAAGTGGTAGATCTTTCCCCAGATCAACTGATATAAAGAGATTCTTTCTCTCACAAATTACTTAAAGATTCCAGATGGGATATAAACCATTTGCTTTGTTCTAATGTTTGTTCAAAGAAAGGACGTTTGACCTGAAATTTTTTTGGCAGCTTTCATAATTGCTTTCAACTTCATATCCTCTCCAAGGTGATGAACATATTAATATTAAAAGTTGCATGGCAGGGGAATCTCCACTCATCTATAGGGCTGGACTCAGGAATCAATGTGCTCAACAAGCTATAGTAGAATTAATTGGACATATTGAAGATGATATTTATGGCCCTGCACTTACAAGGTATCTCTAACCAAAGGAGCAAAAATATGTCACTAGAATGTGCATAATGGGATGAAAGAAAAAGGGAGTGAAACTCAATATCTAGTGTTGGGGTGGATACAGTTACAAATGATGAAACAAATCATGGGACTTCGAACAGTGGGTCACTCAAGAAAGATGGTAAATTTGAAATTTGTAGTGGATTCAGAATATTAGCTATTGATGGAACCAGAAGTGAGACTAGAAATGAACTGAAACTATGCAGATCTAAAGTTAGGGGAGGGATAAATGTAAAAGAGTAAACATGTTTCTCGAGTTAGTTGAAAATGATTGCTTCCATAGGGTTTTATCCTGCTAACATTGTGCAAAGTTCCATCTGGACCTTGTTGGGTGGAAGAATTTCTTGATCCAAGGAAAATTGTAAAAGGAAATTCTCGTATTACACATACATTTATGTATCTCATCTTTTTTAAGAATAATTTATGCAATTAAAGCACATTGTTAACCATGATGAGGGTATAAATCATGCATATTTGATTACAAATGTTAGTATTCTTTCATAACTCTAGTACACGTGCCAATAAATATGACGTGTTTCATTACAAATGCTAGTAGCAAAATTGTGTAAGCCATAGGCCATAGTAGCATGGAATTCATTACTAATCATGCTCAACATAGGATAGAAATAAGCCATGAGAATCAATATATGATACTTTGTAGTCAAATTTCTTGGGAGCTCCTCACTACTATAGGAAGAATTCAAAGAATAACAAGTATCGTCTATCCATTGCATTGTACAACACATAGTTTGTAGGAAAGAGTTCAAAATCAAAAGAGTATTCAAGACGAGAGACTCCATTTCCATCCATTTGTTTCTTCATCCTTATAACATTCTTTAGAGGAAACTAGATGCATATGGAGATCATGTGAAGAGAAAACCCAACATAAGGCGTGCTCCTCCCAAGCTCATATTGGGTGGTCGTTGGAAGATAAAGGGATTATTCATACATGGGATTTTTAGGAGGTTCCAAGTTTCAATTATGAAGGAAGGTTCCAAGTGCAGAGGGGGTTACTACTGAAGGAATTCTATCTTTGACTTGTTGGTCTAATGATGGAGGCAACCCCTATAGTGAAGATGGTGATGAATTCCACCATAATTATCTCTTCGCATTCCTTTAAGCAAACAAATGTCGTTTATGTTTAGGTATGCCAATTATAGATAGATGTATGTATGCATATGTAATAATTGATGAATAGACTGAAGGATATTTGAGAAAAAATTAATTTCAATCAATTTAATCTTTGGTGAATCATATTAATATTTGGATACACAATTCTGCAAAACTATTGTTATGTAATTTGTTTGAAGATGATTTGCAGAAATATGTCAAAAAATATTAATGATGGTGAAAATTTTGTTGTTGTAAATAGCCATCTATCATTCAATCACTTCAGTGAAAATTTCCTATATACTCTGAGCTAAACTTAAGTTTTGGTGCATTTCACTTTACTTCGCATCCATGTGGGTTATAGAACAAAAGGACAAAAAACAATTGAAATCTATACTCTAATATAATATATCTATCCGAAGTTGCAATTTCAGACATAGACCTACAAACTCATAATACCATTGGCATTTGAGAGGAAGAAATCCAAAAAAATGTTCAAACTTCTTAGACCTACTACAACAAAAAATCAAGCTTGTGCTATACTTTTTTTGCAAATGTCACATCATCCAAAACAATATATATTGAAGATGATTTATATAGTTTTTGGTATGCAAATTAGGCTTAGATAATATCAAAGAGAATTAAAAGTATCTTTATGAAAGATTCTATACTCTGGTTGATATTTTACCCTCTATAAAGCACATCAATTTCTAATAAACAGACAAAACTGTAAAATGAATCAAGGCATGACTCACAGATTCCAGTAGGTTGTTAAAGAGAAGGCCTCTGTCCAAGAAGATCCTTTATCAATTCAAAACAACCAACTCTTAACATTAATGATTTTAGTAACTAAAAATGTTTAATTATGAATTATCATCACAAAATATTAAAAAAATGATCTTCCAGAAATATCTAATGAAATATCTTCAATAACCACAAGAGAGTTCTCATTACCAAGACTCAAAATAACGAACCTCTCAGCAACACCATCATCTCGAACACATGAAATGCGTATATTAGAAGGTAACAAAGTCAGATACAAATGAATTTTGTAGTAGAGTTAAATATAAGGGCAATCTAGAAAATGAATTAATAAGGAGAATATCACAACAATAAACCTACCTTGGAGGTCCTACTACCTGTTGTTATGGATCCCACAGGGGAAGAGGACCTTGAAGGACTCTTAGAGGTATGCTCAAACACAGTAACAAAAAATCCTACCTCTGCTTCTGGAACCCGAGTAATTTGCGCATACACTTCATATGTCTACTATTCAGCCTGCAATAAACACCAAAGAAAACCATATCCTTAAAAGGATAACATACTAAAACCTGATATTGTAACCCTGTAAATGACTTTGCTGGTTTTTGTCACTGTAAACATGCATGGACTATATTTACTAGTGAAAACTAGGACTAGTGTGAAAAACAGATCAAGGTACCTTCAATTGCAGATTGATGACACTACAAAGGATCTTGGTTTGTAGATTGTACAAGGGAATCTATTGATCAACACCTTGTTTTGTTGATGCTTCCACCTACAAATTCCATCAACGACTCAAATTTTTTGAATTATAGAACTTCAAACCACTTTCCCCTAGCCCTAATGCTTCCAATACACAGACAAAAATATAAAAGGAAACCATCCATATAATCCCTCCATGTAGTAAAGAGTTACTTGTTCCATGTTCCCTTGGGGAAAGTAGAACACTCTCTCTCCGACATGAGGAACATTGACGAGAGGACCAACATAGGCATGTGTAATATCCTGAATTTTGGACTAACTATTTTGTTGTTATATTGGGCCACGACCCCAGAACATATGTTTTATTTTGAATATTGAGCATGAACCCTAGCACCTGTGATGTATTCTTTTATATATTGACATATCGGGCATGGACCCTAACTGACTTCTTTATTTGAGTGAATGCTGGGCGAGAAGGCCCCAATGTTTTAAATGATGTTCTTCAGCTTTCATATGGGTACAAACACTAATATACTGAGATGATCTTTTGTTACTTACTATGCAGAGCTATGACTTTACATGATTTGACTTATGAGTGTGTTGAGTGTGGACTCAGAAACACACATATAACCTACGTACTGGGCATAAGCCCCGATGTACCTAGAAGAATGATTATGTACTGGGAGTAAGCCTCGAGGCATATTGAGTGTTGGGCCAAAGCCCTGGAGCACTCCAAGCTTGATAAACGAATACCGGATCCGAGGCAACTTAAATATTCTAGATGTGCCTGACAACCACATTCTAGCACTAGTGTTGAGCAGAGGCTCTGGAATTGCACTAGCGTAACGCCCATGTGAGAGTGTTGAGTTAAAAGGCTCTGAAGAGCACTCGGGGTTACTGGATCTCAAAGTGTTGAGTCGGAAGGACTCTGAATAGCACTTTTACTTTCATCACATTATTTTATTTGATTAAATGATTCATCTTTTACCTATCATCAAGTACTGCGGGAACTACCATGTTATACGAGGGAATTCAACATGCAAAGAGAGAGACTAGAGGTGCCTATCCAAGTTACCGAGACTGTCCAACAAATTGGACCTTGTCCTTAAAAGTTAAAAGAAGTATCATGTGAAGATACATAATTAGATAAAAGATAATTACCACCACTTAAAGCATGGGATGACTAATAGTAGTCTTCTATGTTTAAACATGCACAAAGGCCTTAAGGCTAATATTATTATGAAATAAGCTTTAATAATAATGTTGTTATTATGTATTTATGAAATATATTTATTATATATAGTTTATGCATCATTTAATATTATTAATGATGTATTAATAGTTAAGCTGAAACATAAATATTGTTATAAAAAATTATTAGGATGAGCTTAAATAAAAAATCACTTATAGTTAGAATAATTGAAAAAGTCTTAGTACAAAAGACTAGATATTTATTAAATATAATCTTTTAAATATTAATTGTTTAAATTAAAGAAACTAATTATTCCAACAGTTATAATTCAAGACTCCCCTACTTAAAGAGGGCAGATCCCAAGTTTTGGGGATCATC
This sequence comes from Larix kaempferi, assembly GCA_027924585.1. NCBI lineage: Eukaryota > Viridiplantae > Streptophyta > Pinopsida > Pinales > Pinaceae > Larix > Larix kaempferi. The sequence goes on from BSBM01001022.1 coordinate 19,972,823, forward strand.
TATCTTTTTCATTATCATTCTCTGATGGTAACTAAAGGAAAGACTTCTGCTCCAAGAAACTGAACCAACAGTAACCCTAGGTCCTCTATCTCTTTTGCATGTTGGAATCCAGCTCGGGGTGATCCATACAGAACCAGGAATGGTTGTAGGATCATGGTTGGGAGGAACATGGTAGCCCCAAAGTTATCCAGCTAAGGAAAATTACCCTAACAGGTTAGATAAATCACAACAGGCTCTGCATTAACTACTGTTTGAGTGTGTAGGTTTCTACAAGAAAGGATAGAGTGCCCAAGCAACCAGGTATGTGGTATTAATTGTTTCCATTTCCCAGTTATAGTAGATGTAGGCATTTAAATTAGAATTTACTTTTCAACAATGTTCTCATTATAAACATTATCAACACTTAGAGGTTTCACCCAGGAACTAGTGGAGAGTCTAGCAGGCCTAGCCCAGCTAGCCTTTGCTAGACAACACCCATCATAAAATTTAGGAACTCTACTATGGGTTGTTCTTTTGGAAGGTTCCTAATACTATGCTTTTCTCCTAATGTTTCCCCATAATATCTTCTAGGTTAGGGTTATTATGTTTTTTCTTTATATACGTTTATGTTTTCTGTTGAATCATCCTTTTTATTATTATTATTAATTCATGGTGCAGGGATTTATCTCTGCCTTTTAATTCTTGTAATTATTATCCTTTCTATGCTGGAGAATCACCAAATAGAAATAACAAAGATATCAAGCCAGGCATCGAAACTCTCAACCACACTACACATTCCAAATTATCAAACACCTCTACGATTTCAATCATCAGTCAAACTTTACATCTAAAACGCAACATGTATTTCAAAGAGATTCGTTTTCAAAACATAGACTTAGATATAACTCAATAGTATTTTGCATTATTAATATGGGTTCCGATCCAAAGACCCTCACGGGCTTGCCTCTTATTTCATGGATCGAACCCCACTCCCAATCAAATGCTCATCATATCAAACCAAATTGTGGACACACAACAACCATAAACTTATTCTACGTTAGCTAAACATTCATCCTTGCAAACAGTAAGCTAGAATTCGTAGAAAGAACTAGGGGTTCCATTATTTAAGACTGCCAGAAGTCAAATGCTATTCGATACATCTGACAAGCTTCAGTAAACCACAAATTCTTCCTTAAAAATAATAACCAAACACGCAACAGCAAACGAAGGCTATGACTTCATACAAACATAAATGCAGACCTTTTTAAGTACATCTTAAAATTGGAAACCCTGATGGGCACGACTCCCAGATCAAAGATCGAATCTCATAGCCTAACATTAGGATGTCCATTCATTGTAAATTTAAATAACCACAGGTCTGGGTATCAAACCCCTGGAGCAACACATTTTCCCATAAATGCTTTCTTTAAACTAGACAGAAGAAAAGAATACCATCAACGAAATATAGATTGGTCCTTTAAGAATACAAATCGATTAGCTACAGGATAGACCCACAACAGCACATACATTTATTAATTCTCTTACACATAGGAAGGAAACAATAACGCAAGACAGAGCAAAGGAAAGTCCCACATTTTAGTATGGAATCGTTAAAATAAACAAACGATCTTCCATAAAAAAAATATAGATTGACAGAGTACCATTTAAAAATACAAGGGACCATAGTTTCTTCATACGGCCATTTAAGCAACATAGAAAAGAAAACGCAGAAGTCCTTTCACCATTTCAAAACCTCAAAACGAGCTCCAATTTTACATACAAAGAAAAATATTCTTTCAGACCCATATTTACACAAGTGCAAGTACATTGATAGTAACCGAGACCAAACCATTAAACCCAACTACAGGCATAGAAACCCTCAGAAGCTTTCACCCATCACAATAACGTTTACAAGGACATTCCAAACACCAGGGTCAAGCCAAAGGCGACCACCCTTGAAGACTTCAAAACCTGTGTGAGCCAAAGGCATCACGAAGTCTCGCCATTACCAATTTATCAAACCGAGACAGGTAGGTGTGAGGGATGGAAAGAACCCAAGACTTACCATTCCAACGCCTCATGTAGTTCATAATCATTCCCTTCTGGAATAATGTAGGGAGCCACAGCATACCTGCCATTGGAGAAAAACCAAAGGATTTAGGACTTGAACCTTTGAATAAATATGGATTAGAAACTAAGAATTTACAGTGTTAACAATAAGAGAGGTTACCTGTAGATGGATCTGCTACATCGTCGCTAGGACCACCAACGATACCCTGGTCATGAGCGTGGCTCAGGCCAGGCGTAGTTCTTCATCAACAAACCAGAGCCCCCTCTCAGCCAAAAGGAAAAGCAAACTCACAAAGTGACCATTCTTTTGGCAAACCCTCGCTACAACCCTTAGCCAGCTGGCCAAAGGCCATGTGCCAGCCATGTGCACATTTATTACGACCAACTACCATGATGGGTCTCCAATACGAATTGCAAACTATATAGTAAAAGTTTTGTGGGTTCAAGCACTTGGTAAAGTATCACTAGAATAAAGATTTCAACCCTTACATGTTAGGACAAAAAGGGTATTTCTACCTTGAGAGTTTTTCTTTACACAATAAAATTATTCAACTGTTGGCCACAGAAGAACACCTACAAGGAATTGACAAATAAATATGCATTAGTGAAATCGCTAAGTAAGTCCACAGGGTTTAAACATCCACACCTTACCTCTCGGCGACTCCGCCAGGAGTGCTTAGGTTAACCCCAAGGCCTCAGGGTATTTCAACTTTCCTCATCAAGGGTCCATTTTGCCTGAAGATAACATTTATACGTTTATAAATATGCACTTGAGTTTTTGAAACAGTAAGAAGGAGGTGCTATTATAATTACTCTAGCATTGGTACACTTGTGACAAAATTACTTTCTCTATCCAATACATTGCTTCCGCAAAGCTGTAAGAATTAGCAACCGGTAAGATCATGTTACTTAGGAAACTGAAACTCTTTAAATGTCGCAAACAAGTACCGGTATAGTATTTTCTTATCAGTGCTGAAGTTAATTTACCATTCATCACCTCTTAATTAGTTTTATTACAGTGCCAAAAAATTTTAAATTTTTACTATTTTTAGGGTCATTACAACATGCCATATCTCTTCATAAAGATCTGCATTGGTACCTGTATCGAATCCTACCATGATCAACAACCAGAAACAAAAACCATTCATTTTCAATTTACTACACCCTAAACCCCACGTACCCTAAACCCCACGTACCACATTTGGGTTTTCACAAATCTTGTGGATATTTAAGAAAACTAGAAAACATCATCTAGATACTTAGAAAACTAGAGAACATCATTTGGGTACTTGATAACTCCAAAAATCACGTGGGTGTTGGGATTTGAGGCAGTAGAAGAGAAATTAGAATACAACAAAACTCACCCATATGTTGCTATTCTCCCCCACCAAAATTCCCAAAGGGAGACCTGAAAATATCTGTGTAAGCCATCCACTACTACGAACTGGTTTTCTCCCTTGAAAGTTTAAGAGATATATGCTCTCATGGAGAGTACACGGGATGAAACCAATTTAACTTGATCCACATTGACCGAGGGAATATAGATTTTTTTGTTTATATACACAATTGTTTTATCCGATAGCTGATGCGTTGTGCACAATATACACCCCTGGGTTCATGAGGCAAGACCACTTGACACTTGGTTATTTGTTGGCTTTTGGCTTAAACACTTGTCTTGGCGTTTGACTTTGTATCTTGACTCGGGAATCAAGATGGAGGTTGGGCTCACTCAAAACCCAATATTTTAGGAAGAATTTTTTTGAAGCTATTTTGGGTGCATTAAAAGATGGTTTTAAAAAACTGCCTCATGAACCTGAAGGTTGAAGTTTCTATATGAGTGTCACGTCAAAATCGTTTATAAAGGTGGTATTAGGAGGCAAGAGGGAAATTATCCCTCGATCTATTTCATCTCTCGATCTCCCTTCTTTGTTTTCGATCTTCTTTTTTTTGAAGGTGAGAGATAAATTATCCCTCGATCTATTTCATCTCTCGATCTCCCTTCTTTGTTGTCAATCTATTCCTTTTGAGGCTGTCAAATCTCCTTGCTATAACCTTTTCTTCCTTTCGTATCTCCTTTCAGTTTCATCCCACATTCATGATGTAAATGAAGAGTCCAAAACTTATATGAACAACTCTGTCCATGCCCATTCAACTCGTGTTGTATTAGGTGTGTACGTGGGTTGAATGCACTAGGCTTACTTGACATCTGGGCATGCACTTGACACTTGGTTTGACTTGTGTTTTGGTGTAAAGGTATGGTCAACTTGGCATTTGGTTTTTTATACCTTTTCACTTGCACCTAGCCAAAGTTTAAATAAAAATGAAGACCATAATGATATTGGATTTTATGAACAAAACTTTCTTTTGGGTCTCAACCAAGCAATTTGATAATTTTTTAAAGCTATTTCGGGTGCATTAAAATATGGTTTTAAAAAACTGCCTCCTCAACTTGAAGTTTCTATATGAGTGCCACGTCAAAACCGATTATAAAGATGGTATTAGGAGGCGGAGGGAAATTATCCCTTGATCTATTCCATCTCCCGATCTCCCTTCTTTGGGTGCATTAAAAGATGGTTTTAAAAAACTGCCTCCTCAACTTGAAGTTTCTATATGAGTGCCACGTCAAAACCGATTATAAAGATGGTATTAGGAGGCGGAGGGAAATTATCCCTTGATCTATTCCATCTCCCGATCTCCCTTCTTTGTTGTCAATCTGTTTTTTTGAGGTTGTCGAATCTCCTTTCTATAAACTTTACTTCCTTTCGTATCTCCTTGTCGTATCATCCCACATTCATTCTGTAAATGAAGAGTTCAAAACTTATATGAACAACTTTGTCCATGCCCATTCAACTCATGTTGTATTAGCAGTGTACATGTGCTAATGCTCTAGGATTACTTGACATTTGGGAATGTTGGTTTGACTTGTGTTTTGGTGTAAAGGCATGTTCAACTTGGCATTTGGTTCTTTATACTTTTTCACTTGCACATAACCAAAGTTTAAATAAAAATGAAAGACCATAGTGATATTGGATTTTATGAACACAACTTTCTTTTGGGGCTCGACTAAGCATTTTGATAATTCTTTAGACTAAGAAGCATTTTCTTGGTGAACCAAGATTAGGTTTTTTGACCACGGTGATAGTCTCGAAGAAATCAATACTCATGGACATGAGAAATGGAGGAGGTCAATCTAAACTGAGGGCAGTTTGAGGCATGTAAAAATAAATTAATTTTGCGTAAGATTTTGCACGAGATCAAAATTTTGACGGAATTTTAAATTGTGGAATTTGCTTATGGAATTCACTATGTTAGAAATTTTGGAACCCAATATTTCAGGTGGACACTCCACCCATCATGGGGGGTAGAGCTTAAGCTTTGAAGAGTAGAGAAGAGTTAGAAACCAATTAAATAGGTATAGGGGGCATTTTTTCCAGTAAGTTTAAATGGAAGGTCAAATCCCATAAGCTAGACCAAAATTAATTAATTAAATGATTAGGAGATTAATTAAAAAAATTAATTAATTAATTACAAAGATTAATATGCAAAATGTGTGGAACGAGTCCATAAAGTGAGGAAAGGGAGTTAGGTTAACAATTAGGGTTCTTACAAATAAAAGGGGTTATTGAATAAAATAATCAAAAAGTAAAAATATTGGAGGTGAGTAGGGTTAAAATTAAAAAGAAGAAGAAATATTTTTGAGAGAATGGGTCAAGAGGGTTAGGGGTAAAATATTGGAAAAAATGAAAGTAAAAATGAATATGGAGAAAAAAATTGTAAATTTTAAGAGGACAGAATTAGAGAGTTAAAAGGATTAAATAATTCGGTTAAAAAGGAAAAGGAGGGAGGGTTAGAGAATGAGGTAACAAGGAGGAAGGGGAGTATTAACGTTAATGGGTAATAATGCCATGCATGATAGTGTTCACAATTAATGGAGAGTAGTACTCTAGTCTCAACAAGGGATTTTTGATATGTTTTATCTCCTTACTATGATTGGAAATTTGCTCTTGTGGTGACTACTAAGTGACTTGACAATGTAGTGCCGAGCTTTGCTCTATTTGTCTTCTATGATTTCCTCTTGGTTTTGATTTCTTGTTTTACCAAGTATTATTGTTGCCATTCTTGCATTACCAAATAAATCTTTCCTAGAAGACAAGTTTCCTCTTTCTTTTTGAACTAACAACTGATTATTAGTCAATGAACTTGTGACAAGTATGAATGAAATTTTGAGAGATTTAGGTTTAGCAACACATGCAAGTGATATTCCAAGTTTGAGAGATCAAACATATAACCAATCAACACATATTTCAACTCATGTTTTTAAATTGATTTTCCTTCTATTTTCCTTTTTAACATTGTGACATCTGTCAGTGGGGATTTACCAAGTTTATGTAAGTAAAGTGTTGTTATTGTACACACCAGGGTTCAAGTCTCCCCATCAAAATGCTTACCCTTGTGGGTCTCCCATGCTTGTCCTTGTGATTGGAGTAGGTAGAAGTCTCAAGTGACTTTTTTCTAATAGACACCCTTCACTTGCAACTTCTTAGCCTTAAGCGACTCTAATTTGAGTCTTTCCTCACTAATTGTAATTGCTCCTAGATTGGGGAAAAGACACACTTACCACATTATGAATAGGATGCTACCAAAAAACCTGTAAATTGCTTTTAACCAATTTAGTTCATAAGACAAATGATAATTTTTAAAGGAGGATAATTTCAAGTCAATGTAAGCCTTAGTTATTTTTTATAGATTTCAATTTTCAGATTATAGATTTTGTTTGATGTTTCCATGTTAAACTATACTAGGCATATAGAATGTGATTTAACATGTCTATTTATTTTAGTTACCATATTATAAGGTATATGTCAGGGAAAAAATTATGCTTTTTGGTAAATATAACATGCCAACAAATTTGGCATGATCTTATCTTATCCATCTAGTGACCGATAATTTGCAACAATATTGCAAAATTTATGCATGCAACCACTTTTCTGGTTAACGATTTTGTCACGGGGAACTTCTATATTTTCATTGTAATAGTTGGAGTGTTTAGCAGTGACATGTTTTTTCATTAGCATGAACATAGAATTTCTCCATAGATATATGGCTCAATCATGTCAGTATGTGCATACTGACAACTAAGTTTGGTATTGTTTTGTTGTACCATTTTACTTGTGTTTAAACAAATTTGTTCAAACTTCAAATAGATGAGAGATTGGTACCTAAGTACAGAGACTCTATGTTGAATGATTATGATACCGATTGTCTTGGTTTTTGTATAATATCACAAATATTATAGCCATGGGATGTACTAGACTAATTATAAAAAATGCAACCTAAGTGGCCAGAATGCAACATCGCTCTATCATTTTCTTGTATTGGGTGGAAAAGAAAGAGAACACACTCCAAATAATGTTAGGAACATTCCCAAATTATGTGTTTTTAGTGCATGTCTAAGGCATCGAGACCAATTGGTTGAGTTTTTATCCTGGCGCATACCATTTTGTAACGACTAACCCCAAACCCAAGCAACCCTTCCTCCTCCAATTGAGATTGTTTAGAAATAATTGTATTTATTTTCCAATATATCCTAGTATTTTAAGAACGGCCATAGAAACTACCATGGCATCTTACAAATGTTCCAAGACAGAGATTACATCTACCCCTCTTAGTAGGTTGGGTGATTTTTTTTCCTATTTCTTATTTTTTATCCACAAATTCATTTTGTTTTGAGCTAGTTACAATCTTTTTTTAGTTTATGTAGGACCACATGTGTCAATTTATCAATGTTAATATGTGGAAAGTGCTTGGAGATGAATGTATAAAGAAATACTCTTAGGGTCAATGGGAAGATCATAAAGTAACATGGTTAGGGCCAATGGCTATATCATAATGTGTTGTAATGAAATTGTAAGTGAATGATAAATGATTCCATGTAAGGAAGTTGTATTGTTGTATAGGGTATGGTGAAATATTATTTCCAACTAGACAATTATGAATGACTACAAAATGCCTCTAAAGTTTGTTTCTAGTAGCTATGAATAAGTTGATATTTTTAACTTTTTTTTCTAAATAAAATATGCACATTATGCATTTCTCAATTGATAAATATTACTTCTTTTGTAAGTAATATTTACCCTATGGGAACTTAGGTTAATGTGATTGGTCTAGAAAACTTAGGTTAATGTGATTGGTCTAGAAGTAATGAGATATTTTCAATTCAAAAATTTATATTCTTTACATCCCTTTGGGTTCACTTGCTAGGCAAATCAATGGAATCATATTTTGATTCTTAATGCCAAACTAACTATGAAATTGTAGTGAAACTTCATTTGTTATGTTACGATTATATTGAAATTACAAACCTTGTTGATGTATTATATCTATCTCTTAGTTAACCTATAGGGATTAGTGCGATGCAGGAAATATTTCTAATAAAGTGTAATATAATGGAATACCATATAAATGCAAATCATGAGGAATCAACATAAACAATTGACAAGATATTTTTCCCTTGATTCAAAAGATGTTGTCAATATTACGATGGTATGCATTTATTACTCAACTCAAATCTATAACATCTATAAATTTGTTATCCATAGGTTTCCTATTAACCTATCTATTATAGTCTTCAACAATTATTTCCTCCTAACATTTCCATTTTTGTTTTGCTTACACTAAACACAATAACAAAATACTAGCTCAAGCTTACTAATGAATTCAATCGAAAACATGCTAACAAATTTGCCATGCTAAGGGATGAATACAACCATAGAATGGTGGAAAACTTTACTACGCAATAACTCAATTCACTACAATGACTGAAGGATAAATCTAGCTTCACTCTACCATTAATATTAGTTGAGTATCCATTTCTTTTGAAAACTTTTCCTCCACTTTTGTTTCGGGTTCCTTTACTAGTTTCCTTCAAAGCGTCAATAATAGAGTCACTTTTGTCTTATTTGATGGAAATGGAAAACCCTCTTTAAATTCAGATTAAATCATGTCACTTTTTCAAAAAGTTATACAAGAGTTCTAAAAACAAACTTTTGCAGTGAAGAAAGCATAACAAATTGTGAGTTGAATCCAATGCTTTGAAAAAGAAGGGCACTTTACCATAGATCTTGAATATAAAGTATCCAAGGTTGGTTTCTAATAATATATAAGCCCAAGTTTGAGATTTAAAATATTACTAACAACTTGTTTCACAATGTTCTTGTGAAATTCCTTTGGAAGTGTAAAATAAATGTAAAAAAAATTATTTAAAAAATTATAAAGCAATTTCATGATGTTCTTGAGATGATTTATGAATCATTATCTTTGATTACTCCTTCAACTCTACAACTCTATCCCATGAATGGAAAATTGAGTCAAGGTTGAATTTGAAAGGATGCAATAAGTGCATACATGTGAGAAGAATCTCCAAGACTATTTTATGATAATTTGAATCAAGGGGAAAATAATCAAAGATAAGCTTTTTACAGAATAATCAATAGTTCCAATCAACTTCTTATTGGAAAATCAACAACAAGGATCATTCAAAAAAAGTGGCCAAAGCATATACTAGAAATATTCAGTTACATAATTTTAGTCTCCACATAAAATACATGAACTTAAACATCTTATCACTTATATCTCCATTGGCAAAAGGAAAAAACAATATAGTACTTTTTATTACTTTCACAAGCAATATTCAAATGTGTATGGCTACATGATGCATTTGACAACCAATCAAATATCAAGAGCAATACCATTATTACCAAGGAGGAGAACAATAATGTCACTCTGGTTGTGTTATGCCATAATCACCCCTAAGGAACTCATGGAAGTGGGGAAGTTGAAAACCTTATCCCATTTGTTAAACTGCAAAGAAAATAAACTTTAGGTGTTCAAAACCCTTCAAGTGGGTGCTAATGAGGCCAAGTGCAAGTCTTGGGTGATTTTTGTTGCATGTAAACATTGGTCATATTGTGAAAATTTAGTAGAAAGGACAAATGTAAGTTAATACAAGCAATGTTTTCTCCTAAAAAATGAAGAGTCGAATAAATGGATGAGGTCAAGGTCAAGGGAGACTATATGAGAGGTAGAGGAAATAATTTCCAACCTTGTCATCCACAATATTTTGCTCAGACACCTTACCGTGAGATTAAATTTCTTGGTATGAATTTGAAGTTCATCCTATGCTCTCACTCTATATTTGTTGATAACATGAAAGGAGTATAAAAATTTTGCTCGAAATATTCACTTTTGATGCCATTCTGTCCCAAATTGATAACCTAAAAGAAATTGAGTTAGAGAAGAATTTCCACCAATTATTTTTTAATATTGAATCACTTTTGGCTCCTTGATGAGGCTTTCATGTATATGGAACAAATCATATCAAATGGTTCATATTCTTTAAAAAAAATGATAGCCTCCATCAACTTCAATGATTGTCCTACTAGTGCATAGGTTGCTTAAAGTGCTTAAAAGATTATAATAGATACCAAGATTCATAATCTTTGATATATGTAGCTGAAGTACCTAGAGAACTCTTTTACCCTTTAATGTATAAACAAATCATGAATTTCCTTGGAAATAAATTTGGAGTAAATTAATCTAAATTATAAGAATTATGCTAGTTGGATATTACAAGTTTTTTTCTCAAGAATCCCTATTTTGCACGAGGCTTATGCTTTTTACATTTCAAAATTCATAAACCTAAAGTTATGAGAAGACTAATTTATAGGTACAATGGGTATTTGTTTGAACATACATTTAAATATATTCACCATACTTTGTTGTCTATTCTTACGAAGAAGAGAAACATCTTCTAAACTACTCAAGCATTTGTCAGAAATTAGGTTTTCTCTTAGTCACATTTTTATTTTTTGATGTTGAATCTCTCTACCCAAGCATCCCTATCATTAAAGTTTTAGTTACTTTGAGAAAAATGATTGGTTACTTTGACAATCAAGGAGATATATGGTTTTTCAAGGAGAGCAATTACATAGTATGCCAATCTATGAGATACACAATGACAATATCTATATCTAAATTTGTTGAACATTGCCTAAAAATAAAAATAAAAATTTATTTTACTAGAAACTTAGATGTATAAGCTTGGCTATCCTTTTCCATCTCAAGGAAATGTTAGAAGAGATGTTCAAATTCGTACTCTTATTTTTTTTAACAAAAATAATGATGATGACCTTAGAGTATGGTCATGTATATAAGATACAAGATTTGCATTGGTATATTGTGTACTTAGAGATTGTTTGAAAATATGTTGTTCCTAATTAAGGCAGATGAGAAGACAATTGGTACACAAATTAAATTCCTTGACTTACTTGATGGATCCCAAAATAATAAGATTAATTTTGGGCCACGTGTCACAAAAATTAAGGTGTATTTGGCTCCAATACTGATATTTCCATTAAGGAGTATAGTTTCTGACAAAATAAAATATGTTTTTGATCGAACATTAAGATTTCCATTTAGGAGTATAGTTATTGACAAATTAAAATATTCTTTTGACCCCAACATTGAGATTTCCATTAAAGAGTACATTTTAGTGTGGCCTTGTAGATAATTGGCATCGTGAAGGATCCATTATGTGTTCGGGAACCTCTTCACCTTGAACTATATAACAAAAAATACAACAGCAAGGGAACAATATTCCAAGAAGAAGGGTGGTGTCTAAAGACACCATTACAACACTTAAGCACAACACATTGTGTTTAGAACATCACAATGCATACTTGATCATACATATTAAGCATATTAATCATTTTGAACATATGAAAAGAAACCACAGGGTCATTCTTTTATAGTCTCCAGATCTAACGAACTTCTGTGAAGTGAGGAGGTTCCGTTCCACAATTAAGGGTCGTTGGTTCTAACCGTTTCCACAAAATCCACAACGTCCCAAATTTTAATAAGATATTGTAGTCGAGACGACCACGATCTCATCGATTATTTAGTCAACCATCCAATCGACTGCTTAGTTGATCCTCCACTCTATTGCTTCGTTAGTCGACTATTGTATATCGACTGATTGTCTCCAGAATATCCATAGTTGTGATGAAGCTGGAAGACCTTAGGTTCCAACAACCCCCCCATCGACACAATGATATGGATATTCAGGAGGTGAAATTAATTTCTTTGAACACCCCCCCCATAATTTCATCTTTTTGAAGCCCGATCATAGCTTGAAGTTTCACAAACTTAGCTTCTAGTAAAGGCTTGATAAAGATATCAACAACCTGATCATCTGACCTGCAATAAAAAAGTGAGACAACATTGTCCTATACCAACTATCGCAAATAATGAACATGACTTTCAACATGCTTCATCTTACCATGAGCAACATGATTATCAAAAACCTGTATTGTACTTTTATTACCACATCGAATAACGGTTGAGGTCTGAACATGAAACCTAAGCTCTTCCAGAAGCTAACAAATCCAAACTGCCTCTGTATCAGCATTGATAACACCACGATAATCTGCTTCTATAGTCAAAAGAGAGACCACCTTATGTTTCTTACACGACCAGACCAAGGGTCCAAAACTCAGTTGAAACACATAGCCAAAGGTGGTCCACTTACGGTTGTCAATGTCACCTCTCTAGTCAGAATTAGTAAACCCGACCATGGGTTTTGTTCTATGACAATACTTAATACCATACTGATAAGATCCTTTAATTTAGAAAACAATCATCTTTGCATCTTTTTAGTGGCTCTCTCGAGGATCCTACATGAACCAGGAGACCACACTTATATCAAAACAAAGATCCGATCGAGTATGTGTTAAGTAAATCAGCTACCAACCAATTGTTGATATAGGGTGGCATCGACTCGTGGAGAGTCATAGTCTTTCAATGAATTCACTCCCGACTGATAAGGCATAGCACAAGACTTATAATTGTCCATCTTAAATCGTTTCAAAAGATCCAATGCATATTTAGGTTGAGAAAGAAAGATACCATCACCCATTTGAAAAATTTGAATGTTTCAAAAGATCCAATGCATATTTAGGTTGAGAAATAAACATACCATCATCCATTTGCAAAATTTGAATTCCAAGAAAGAAATGCAACAGACCAAGGTCAGTCATTTCAAAAGTATCTACAAGTTGTTTCTTCAAACCCAAAATTAGATTGACATTATTTCCAGTTATGACTAAGTCATCAACATACAATTCCACAATCAAAGTATCACCATGAACATGTAATACATAAATGTTGTGATCAAATTCACAACGTTTAAATCCAAGACTGACAAAGAAATGATCAATCGTTTCATACCAAGCACGCAGTTCCTACTTTAAACCATACAACGACTTCTTGAGTCGACAAACAAGACTAGAATCTGTCACAAAACTAGGAGGTTTCTCCATATAATTTTTTTCAATCAAATATCCATGAAGAAAAACACTTTTAACATCCATTTGATGAAGCTCCCATCCAAAATGAGCAATAAGGGAAATGATCAATTGACATAGTTCATCTTTGCAATAGGGGAAAAGGTTTCAATGTAGTTGATTCTTTCTTGTTGAGAGAATCCCCTGGAGACCAAACGAGCCTTATGGTGTTCAACAACACCATTAGAAACAAACTTGGTCTTATAGACCCATTGACAGTTCACAACATTCTTTCCTTGCGGGCGAGGAAAAAAGTTCCCACATCTGATTCTTCTTCAAAGAATCAATTTCAGTAGTCATAGCATTTTCCCATTCAGGTACTCCCCGAGCATCATCATCAATGTCAGGATCATGAGTTTCAAGAACTCGTGCCATCAAATCAACACTTCCATGTTGTTTATGATTGCGGGTTTTCCGACCAATACTAGCATCTCTAGCATCTGGTCTAGTAACTTCAATCGTTTTAGAAACCCACCGAGGTAAACAAGTCAACAATTATTTAGGTCGATGATTGTCGGTCGAAAGAGTTAGGCTGTCGACGTCTGCAGTCATAGTAGACTGATTTCACTTGGCAGTAGAATTCATCGGCCCGGTCAAAAATCCATAGAAAGGTATAGTCAACCCATATTCTTCAATAATATCAAACGGATCATTGTGCAATATACCAAAGGAGGAATGCAATAATATATTACCTAAAATATTCTCATAAAACAACAGACTTCTACTTAATATGATTTGCTGTTTGACAGGGTCAAACAGTCTATAGGCTTTCGACTCATTAGAGTATCCCATCATGATGCAAGCATGACTCTTTGCATCCAATTTATTCCTATAGTTATCACTAGCATGCGCCCAAGCAACACATCTAAGGCTCTAAGGTGTCCGATAAAGAGTTTCCTTCCATTCCATTTCTCGATTGGAGTCATGTCAACGACTGCTCCAGTTGAAACAAGGTTCAAGAAATAATTTGAACAATAAACAACTTCTGCCCAAAACTTCGTTGAAATATCTTTGGTTTGCAGTAGGCACCTAGCCATTTCTACCAAAGTTTGATTCTTCCTCTCCACAACTCCATTTTGTTGAGGGGTGTGAGGGACATATCTCTACCAATAAATACTATTTGCAAGAGATATTATTCAAACTGTTAACTAACATATTCACCACCATTTTCCGATCTCAAACATTTTATGGGTAAACTACATTGTTTCTCAGTCAATGCTCTAAATTCCTTCAATCTTATTTTTCAAGAAATATACCCATATAAATATAGAGAAATCATTAATCAAGGTCAAAATATACTTCACATCTACTAATGAGGGTTTGTTCATGCAACAAATATCATTGTGAACAAGCTCCAGTTGGTTTTGTGCACACCATGCTTTCCCTGAATAAAATGGTGTCTGATGATGCTTTCCAAGCACACATCCTCTACAAACTCCATTAGGTGGAATAGTCTTTGGGAGACTAGTAACCATGTTATGAGTTACAATCATCTTCAAACTCCGAAAATTCAAATGTCCAAGCCATTCATGCCAAATTTGACTTCTGTCGTCAGTCCGAGCGTTGAGAGCAATCAAAACCACTTCAGGTTCAAGTGAGGTTGGCATAGAGATGCCATGTCTTGACTAAAACATTGGGGAACTAATGAAAATGTCTCTTTGCAAAATATAGATAATATTAAAAATATTATTACATTAAAGTTTAAAGAGAAGTTGTGGTGCCATAAAAATTTAAAGGTTGAGATCATTAACCTTAATCTATAAAATCAAAAGTATATATCCATTTTAACTAGTAACTAAGATAAAAAATAAATTCCCATTCTCTGCATATAAGTGAAGAAAAGCATAATACAATTCCTAAAACTCTGTGGAATAAAAGGATCTGTCATCTTTATTAGATTATGAGTGTTGAAAATGAAAAGCACTTTCATTTAAAATGCCTTGCATAACCCACATTAGATCTCAATTTCAATTTTTTTGTTACAATACAAACCTGGCTAACTCTTTAATTTATCAAAATTATGGTAATTTAGTAGTGCTCCTCTTCAACTTTTTCAACACAAAAATAAAATTCTAAAGTAAGCCAATAATCCTTTACATTTTTTTTATTCAAAAGATTTAATAAACCAAAGTTGATCTCAATGGACATCAACCACCACCACCATCATTAAATTTTTAAAAAAATAAATACATGTAAATCCAATAAACTCTTAAAAAAAAATCATCATTATGTTTCCATCTTCTTAATTAGATCATCATCACATAACTATATTATTATTGAAATTGGTTTATAAAATAAGTTTTAAACCATTATCACACTTAACACTTTACTCATCATATTGTTGTTAACAAAAAAAAACATTTATCTAAACCAACGTCATATTGCATATCATCATCACATTACACATGGTTATTATTAAGTAATGTTTCGTAAACCCATCATTATATTACAATCTTATTGTTATCGTAAAATAAATTTTCATTAAATTATCATCATCACATTGACATTTTATTAAGTAAATTATCATCACATAACTATACTATTTAAAAAATTGATTTATTCAATGCAACAACACTTTATTATTATTAAGTAAAATTTTATCAACCCATCATTATTTTAATTTTTTTTTAACATAAACGAGAAAGAAAATTATATCATAAAAGAAAGTAGTACAAACACCCTAGGACTACAAAGTATGAAACAAAGTTCCAAAAGTAAGGTTTCAGAGCACTACAAAGCTACAAAAACTTCCATTTGTTCAGTTGTTTTATATCTTTTAACAAAATTAAACTTGCTACTTTTAATTGTAAAGACTTTAACAAACTAGACTACCAGAATTATGCAAAAAAAATCTAATAACTTTAAACAGAAAGAGAGAGAGAGTCTTCATTCCTGGGCAGTGGCTTCTTCAACTTCAAGCTACAAAACAAAAAGTTTCTTCTATGGGGAGGCCTCTACATGTTCTCCTTCGGGCTCGCGGTTCCACGGATAAATCCCATTAACATCAACTTGCACAGCTTCCATAATCTCCTTTAATTGAACGAAACGATGCTCATGACGCTTGGCAGAACTCATGTTGTTCCCCTGAATAATCCGGCACAACTCCGCCAACTTTCCACTCACCCCATCTAGCTTAACATTTAAGACTTGCTCCATCTCAACAACACACCTCTTCATCTCTTCCACTTTGTTGGTCTGAACACGATATCCCGTCTCAACATCTTCTAAACGAGTTTCAACGCGAATTAAATCTAAGCCCGTTTGCCTAGATTCCTCCAAGCATGCCTTTGCAACTTCGAAGATGCACTGGTTCATTTTGCTGAGGTCCGTCATTCCCTCTTTGATGGCCAATATCTCCTGCATGACATAATTCAGACTAGGGTCTTCCTCATGGTGGTGCCAATTCAAATCTTTTCGTTTCATGGAACCTCTCTCCGCCATCATAATATCCTTTGGAACCAGAAAACTCTCACCTCTCGCAGAGTTCTCAAAGTAATGCAAACAAGTAAAAAGAAGCTGTATCTCCCATAAATCCTCACGCACCGTTAATGACAGAGGGAATGCCATCATTCTCCAGTAGACTTCGTACCACTTTCCTAAAGACACATCACAGCAGGGAATGTGTGGAATAAATGAAGGAATGAAGGGACAAGACCCTCCCGTGCTAGTTCTATATGCCATTCTTCCATCTATCAAGCCGCTTAACTGGTAGCAAACTTTGACATTAAACTTCAATCTTTTGGGCAGAGTGGTCATTAAATGTGACTTCGAAAGGTGCAGCAAAATTTAACAATGAGGGGATTATCGTTGAGGGATAACTCCCCCTCCTTTAACCTATATCCAATGTTATCCAATGGTCTGCTAACTTATTTAGGCTCCTTTTTACATGGTAGAAATGGATATAGGAGGATCTTGGAAAAAATGAAGTATTAAGTTTTGAATACTATTATTTGCTTCTTTTGTTGATAGCATATTGTTCATATCTTGGATAACAATCCGAGAATCGCCAAAAACCATGAAATCTTCAATCTATATATCCAACATGCATTCCATTCCTTGGGACAAAGCCACCCATTCAACATAGTTATTCAATCGCTTTCCCAATCCCCACACGTAAGTTCTAATAATGTTTCCTCCTGGGTAAAAAATGACCTCGCCCATACCTGCCTCCCCTGAACCTATGATTACATTACATTACATTGTTTTTATAAAATAAATTTTCATCAGATCATATTGCCTATTTATCATGTGAATCATCATTACATAAAAAAATGGATATAGGAGGATCTTGGAAAAAATGAAGTATTCAGTTTTGAATACTATTATTTGCTTCTTTTGTTGATAGCATATTGTTCATAGCTTGGATAACAATCCGAGAATCGCCAAAAACCATGAAATATTCAATCTATAGATCGAACATGCATTCCATTCCTTGGGACAAAGCCACCCATTCAACATAGTTATTCAATCGCCTGCCCAATCCCCACGCGTAAGTTCTAATAATGTTTCCTCCTGGGTCAAAAACGACCTCGCCCGCACCTGCCTCCCCTGAACCTAAGATTACATTACATTACATTGTTTTTATAAAATAAATTTTCATAAGATCATATTGCCTTTTTATCATGTGAATCATCATTACATAAATATATTATTAAAAAAAATTAATTTATTTTCTATTAGTAAATTTTCATCAAATCATTATTACATAACTATGTTATTTAAAAAATTGATTTATTCAAAACAACAATGTTTTTTTTTTTCCAAAGAAAAAGTCATAATTTTATTTCAAGTGAATTGAACAAAATTACATTCTGCACATGTAATAGAATCATAGAGATCCCTACATTTTCGCATATTTGCTGATCATATCTCTGACAGGTCTAGAGGCCCATACATATCCAAAAAAAAAACTGAACATACAACACATCATAATGCCGATTACAAATATCAAAATAGTCTCAAAATTTTAGTGTTCCTATCAAACTATTCACTGTCTTAACTGCCCGAAAGCACCAAAACTGTACTGCTGTATACATAAAGCCAAGTGCTCCATTACCGGTCCACCAATGCCTCATAAAGGCCCAATTCAAAACAACAATGTTATTATTATTAAGTAATTTTTTATAATTCAGCGTCACATTATTATATTATTTAAAAAATTGATTTAAATAATAATAATAATAATATATCTTTTTGCAAATCCATTTGTTTATGAGACAAGAGATCCTCTTCACATTGAATTTGCATAAACAAATGGATTTGCATACACCAAATTGGATTTGATACACCTATTTAAGTAACATTATTTAACTCATTATAATTGTTTTTATAAAGACTCAGGACACTTTCAAAAATCTTTTGCAATGATGTAAGATCACAAATATTTGAATATTTGAATATCAGTTTGGTATGTGTGTTTCAAAAATCTATTGTAATGATGTAAGATATATATTTTTGAATATTTTGATATTAGTATCAATTTGGTAATGTGTGTTATTTGCATCTAAGAATTTTGTTTCATTTTTCAATATAAAAAATAAAATCTCACTTTTTTTTCATGAAAAAATAAATATTTACATTAATATATCTTTATAAAATGATGTAATTATTTTGATGTTAAAAATGAAGAAATATATTATTTATAATCTAATGTTTTTTATATTAAAATAAATAAAAAAGTTAAATTGCCTTATAACAAAAACATAATAAAATACACAATAATAATATAATAAAATGAAAAAAATACCATAATAACACTAGAAAGGAGCCATAATAATAATAGTAATAAACCTTATATATAGAGCCAAAGAGAACTAAGAACTATGTACATGTGATTACTTTTACAAACCTTGTAAAAATGTAGCTATTCAAGTTAAAACAACAAAATAAATTAACATAACACAAAGTAAATCAACTTGCAAATATAAATTTGATAAAATAAAAATAAAAACCAGAGTATAGCATCTCAATTGGACTGAGTTTTACACAAAGTATAGACTATTAAATTTTACAAAGCATCTTAATCTTGACTTCAAATTTTTAATTTCACGAACTTGATCTGGATTCCATTAGAATAGACTGATAACTATTCAAATTAAAAGATTAAAATTAATTATTAAAATAAATTAAAATCATCTTTTTTTATTTGCTCGATTTTTTCCAACTTGTGGGAGTGCCCGTGGTCCCACGACCCAGGGTATCTAAACCATCACTAAGTCACCCCTAAAAGAAATTGAACTCAGTCTCCTTGATGACGAGACCCACACCTTAACCAAGTTAGCTAGGAAAAATTGACTAAAATTAAAATCATCTCATAAAGTAAATAAACTTGCAAATATAATTTTGATTTAAAAAAACAGAACATAACATCTCAATTGGGCCACTAAGTTTTACAAAGCATCTCAACTAGATCACTAAGTTTTACAAAGCACCACAACTAGAATTTTTTTGTTTGATATGTAATCCCAGTTTGACAATATTCAAGTTGGAAATCCATTGGATATAAATTTTCACTTAAAATCAGATAGTGGCAAGTTGTACTTACAAATACCAAAAAAATCACAAAAACCATGTACTATGTCCAGAAGAAGATGGGCGACTTTCATTTTCAAATACACAGATTGCTTTGCAAAGTCCATAAATGATTATAAATTAATACAATGTTGGATTTTACAATATTGGATGTTAGTATAATCCATGCCCACCTTGTGCACAAAGAATTGAGATGGTTGGTCAAGCCAGAGAATAATTGGGAATACACCATAAAAGAAGTAGAGGACTTCTTTCCTTTGTCCTAAAGATGATGATGACAACATCTGAGAGACACAAAGCAATGGGGCAAGAAAGACAAAAGGAGCATACCAATATGGTGGGATAGGTAAAAAGCCTTGGCTTGAATTTAAATTCAAATTGGATTTAACAACGAAAAATATCAACATTGCAGAAGTAGATGACGTGATTAGAATGATCATGAGGGGAAGAAATCATTTGGCTTCCTCACCCAAGTGTAACCCTATGTTCAGTGATCTGTTATTCTCCAACTAATAGAACAAAGATCACAGTGCTAACAGTCAATCAAAAACAAAGAGAGTGATAAAATGGCAGTTTAGTGTCAGAGGTCATTTTACATTGTAGTTTTTGACAACTATTTTGAATTCTGAATCTTGCAAAAAAATATTTTGACACCAGGTTTCCCATTGTGAACAGGGAACCTTGACTGGTTTTAGTTTGTAGCATATCTTTGTTAATGTAGAACATTCTATTTTTCCAGCAAATGTATTCCAAAAATAAATAAATTATGTGAATAGGGTTGTGGTTCTACAGTAGAGATGCAATGTCAAGTCACCCACCAATATTCAATTAACAGTGAGGCACAAACTAGGGGTTGGGTCCAGGTGAAATAAAGAGATGATTTTGAGAGAAGGTTACACATGTGCCAGCAACATAGTTGAGCATAAGTGCTTTAGATTAATGTTTCAAATTGGTTTGACACCGCTTTTGGTGCTTGATGTGTTTGAATGCACTGTAATGTTTTGGGAGTTTAGAGGGAACCTTTTCAAATATTAAACTGAAAACAAATAAATGAATCCAATTTTTTTCTTTGCATAATACAGTAACTAATTAACCAATCATGAGCACCTACATGTTTGAATGGAAATTTTAGTACAATTTACATTCCAAATTGGCACAATGCCAATGATATCCACACAAAGTTCATTGATCTGGGCTAATCACAAATCTACATACATTAATTTACTTTTTGGTTTCCAGGTTAAGTGCATTGATCTGGTTGCCTCCTATTGAGGAAGAAAAACACTTTCATCCATGGTGGGTTTGGCAAGTAAATTTTCAAGAATGCTACGCACTATTAGCTTATTCGGTTGCCCCTTGGAGTGTACATTTTACAAGAAATGTTGATTTATATTTTAATTGTCTCACCCAATTTTCTTAAATAATAACAAACAAACATAAGCATATTGTAGACTTAAAGAATGGGTTTTTAAAGGAATGGAAGGGAACTCAAAACTTTCGATAGAAGGGACTCAAGTGTTAGGAGAGCCTATGGAAGTGAATCGATGTGTGTTGAGAGATTTAAATGCTACACCAGGTGTGAGCAGAAGCAAGAAGTAGGTGAGAGCATAGGCGGTAACTCATGCATGTAATTTGAAAGTCATCATATGGGATTTTAATGGTCTTAAGAGATCCCTATTAGAAAGGAAACCCATAAGTGATAGTTCTCACATAAAGTCATCTGCTGGATGTAGTGATTGAATTACATAAATTTTTGGCAGGAGCCCATTATTGCCTTCTTCACTCACACCACATCAACAAAGGAGCTATGGTTGTACTCTCTTTTTCCATAGGAGTGGAGAGTACAGTTACATAACACATAGACTTTGGAAATCAATTAATAGACATAAAATTGACCAACAAAAGGCTTATTGGTCACTTCTGTGACTGGTGAGAGAGGGAAATATACCCAAAATATCAACCCTCAAACATTATATTGTCTTGAATATCAATTTTTAGAGTGAAAATCAACCAACATAACCTAATGTATGCAAAATATCAACCCCTAAAATGCTAGGGCCGAGTACTGGAATTGACTAGAGCTGAAATAAAAGGAAGGAAAAACAACAACCAGATTAATTATTAAGAGTAAATAAATTAAATTCTTAAACCCTTAAACTAAGGGAACTAGAATTAACTCAAACTAAAATAATAAATATAGGAAGGAAAACTAAAAATCAAATTATACAACGATTTTAACATTGAAATTATGTAAGGATTTTATCTTGAAATCTGGCTTTGAGATGGATTTAAACATACATATCTAAGGGTTTTTAATCCTACTAGACTTGATATCCGATATTGATACTAATTAATGTATACTTCAATGTAACTAAACAGAGAAATTGTGCCAAACAACTACAATCATGAATATTTAATGGGGAGAGGCAGATGGAAGAAATTAGTCACTAACCCATTGGTGAAATTCCTATCCATCCGCCTAGCATATTCAGTGGAATTCAACATTCATTTATTGGGCCATTTGCAACTGCATTTCTCTTCATATGCACTGCTTTGAGTATTTGTTTCCTTCAACATTCAATGATTTGACAATTTTCTTACAATATGTACTCACACACGTAACATATCAGATTATAAAAATAGAAAATAAAAAAAATCTAAAAAAAACACTATGATTTAACCCTACAGTATACCTGCTATTGCGCCTCGACTTATTAACTAGAGTGGAAAAACCCTCATCCCATCGTCATCCCTTCTACTTTCTGCATGTGGGAAGGCAAGGGGTGTTTCTTTTACTCACAACAACACGCACAAATCACTAAACTCGGGAACTATCACCTACAGGACGAATTTCAATAAGAAAATAAAGTTCTGCAATTGTATTCTATAGGAATTGTTTCATCAACTGTTTCAGCAAACTGTATTCTAAAGGAACTGTTTTAGCAAGTAATTTAACTTCATTTTTATGACCCCCGAGTTTCATAAAACTTAGGCTAATACTCCGTTTCAATAGTCAAACATATTTAACACATCTATACTCACAAAATAAACTCTGATCTCTTAACTTGCTACAACAAAAATAACTTCAAAGTGAATATGAGTTTTCAAACTCAAATAATAGCGTATAACAAAAAATACACAGTAAAAATTCCGTGTTTTAACTTCAACTGATAATCGTATTCAACTTTGTATATCAATCAAGATTACAAGGATGGGTATTTATAGTGCTTCAAGATAATCGGTCATTAAATGCTAATTGACCCTTCATTACAAAATTACCTCTGTAGGATAAATACTTTGTTCTGATACATTATTGAAGAGTTAAAATACAGGCTCCAGATGCCTCTTCAAAATTCGATAGGCTGCAACAGATCTTATGAATGTCTCTTCAACTTTAATGTTTAAATCGGTTTGGCGGTGGAAGCCTTTTCAAAGTTTTGAACAGTTAAAAATTCTGAGTCGATTTATGTCTTCATTTAATTCTAGATTTGATGATGGCTTTTCAAAAAAAAAAACTAGATCTAGGCGGTGTTTCCTTTTCAATCTTTGTGGCGGTGATGACTCTTAGAAATTTCGGCAGCCAACAATCAAGCGGTGGAGTAATTAACCGCTTCCAACATTCTCCCCCTTAATTACTTCACCCCAAAAAATACTTTGTAACACTAGATTTCTGTAAAAAAAATGTTACAGCATACAAACCCCAATATTTTCTCTATGAAACTCAAACAACTCTTTCCCCAAAGATTTTGTAAATAGGTCTGCAAACTAATTTTCTAATCTGCAAAATTCCATACTAATTTCATTCTTGTTTATCAATTCTCGAATAAAATGATACCTTGTATCAATATTCTTACTTCTTTTATGAAAGACATGATTTCTTGATAGTGCAATGGCTAATTTATTGTCACAAAAAATCTGAGTTGGTTCATCTTGTTCATGCTGCAACTCAAAAAGAGTTCTTCTCATCCACACAGTTTGACATGCAGCTGCAACATACTCTGCCTTAGCAGAGGATAATGTCACTATGGGATGCTTCTTTGAAGCCCATGTTACTGATCCCAATCCAAAACTGAATACATATCCAGATGTGCTCTTTCTATTATCTGTAGAACCTGCAAAATCGCTGTCAGTATATCCAATCAACTTAAAATTTGAATTTGATGTATATTGGATACCAAAATTTATTTTTCTAGCAATATATCTCAAGATCCTCTTTCCAGCTTTCCAGTGGGTGTTCTTTGGAGATTCCATAAATATCGAAATCAAACTTACTGCAAACACTATATCGGGTCTTGTTGCAGTCAAGTACATGAGACTTCCTACCAGTTTATTATACAACGTTGGATCAACTTTTGACCCATCATCCTCCTTACTGAGTTTTGTGCCAGTTACAATTGGAGTTACAGCTGTCTTACAATTCATCATTCTGAATCTTTTCAATATATCATTTGCATACTTAGTTTGATTGATAAAAATACCATCCTCAGACTGAGTTACTTACTAAGAAAACATTTCATCATTACTAAATCAGTCATCTCAAATTCTGTTTTCATGGCTGTCTTAAAATCATCTATTGAAAGATCTCCAGTGAAGATCAAAGCATCAACATATAAGCAAACAATCAGTATTTTACCTTCTTGGTTTACTTTTGTATACAAGGTTGGCTCACTTGGATTTCTACTGAATCCTTCACTATTCAAATACTCATCAATCCTGTTGTACCATACTCTGGGTGCCTGTTTCAATCCATACAATGCTTTCTTTAATCTGTAGACCTTGTCTTCTTGTCCATCAATTTCATATCCAGGAGGTTGTTTCACATAAACCTCTTCTTCTAAAAATCCATTAAAAAATGCATACATTACATCCATTTGATGTACATACCATTTATTATGAGCAGCAATAGCTAATACCATCCTTATAGTATCAAGTCTGGCTACATGTGCAAAAGTCTCATTATAATCAACACCAGGTTGTTGACTAAACCCCTGAGCTACAAGTATTGATTTGTATTTTTTCAGCTTCACCATCAACATTTAACTTAGTCTTATAAATACATTTGACACTAATACAATTTTTATTATCAGGCAAATCTACAAGATCCCAAGTATTATTTCTTTCTATGGCATCAATTTCTTCATCCATTGCTTTTATCCAAACATCCTTTTTAACGACCTCATCAAAATTTACAGGATCACATGCTATCAATGCAAAATTTGAAACTTGATCCACTTCTTCATTTTTCTCATACAGTTCTCTTAAACTTCTAGTCTTTTGACCTCTAACTCTGTTTCTTAATGAAGCTAATGTCGGATTTGATTCATTACTTACCTCTGATCTTGTTCCTTACTGTCTACCATCACTTGATGGTTCACCATGTTCTTGAGTTTTGGGAATTGTGACAGGTGTCCTTACTGCTAGTGTAGACGTATGTGGAGTTAATTGTCCACCTCGTATGCCCTGCTCATATCCTTCATCTTCTGCATGAGATATAACAACGTCCTCTGCAACCAATTTATCTATGCTGCCATCCCATGCTTCTTCTTCCTTAAACACCACATCTCTGCTGATAACATACTTCTTGGTGATGGGATTATATAGTCTATATGCTTTAGATTCTTCACTATATCCAACAAAAATACATTTCTGACTTCTGTCATCTAAATTTCTCCTCATTTCTTCAGGTACATGTGCATAATCTACACACCCAAAAATCCTCAAATGAGATATGCAACTACTCTTACCACTCCATGCTTGTTGGGGAACTCGATCCTTCACACTCTTAGTTGGGCTTCTGTTCAAAATGTACACTGAACAAGTAACATCATCTCCCCAATATTCATCCGGAAGATGCTTCTCCTTCAACATACTTCGAGCCATGTTCATAATGGTTTGATTCTTTCTTTCTGCCACTTTGTTTTGCTTTGGAGTGTAGCAAGCAGTAAATTTTCTTTTAATTCCATAATATCGACAAAATTCCACAAAATCATTTAACATATACTCACCTCCTCTATCTAATCTCAATACTTTAATAAATTTGTCACTCTCCTTTTCAACCATAGCTTTAAAACTTTTAAACACAACAAAAGCTTGAGATTTTTGTTTTAGCAAATATACCCAAGTTTTTCGACTGAAATCATCAATAAAAGTCATTAAATAAACATTACCAGTCAAAGAAGGTGTTTGCATCGGTTCACACAAATTTGTGTGTACCAACTCCAATGGTGCTTTTCCTCTGTATGAGACTCCAGAGACGAATTTCTCTCTATGATGCTTTCCTAATATGTAGCTCTCACATAAGCTTACTGGCTATTGAATACTGGGAAACCCTTTTACCATCTGCTTCTTCTATAGCAAATCTAAGCCACCAAAATGTAAATGGCCATACCTCAGATGCCACAACCATGATTGATCTAAACTCTTAGTTTTATAAGCATTCAAAGAGTTAGTCAAATCATTCCTCATAATCAGCGGAAACATTCTATTCTTTGTCATCTCTACTTTGACTATCAACTGCTTACTTGGATATTTGTCATAAATAATACATACCTTGTTCTTGAAGAACACTCTGTACTTCTTCTCTAACAACTGTCCAACACTTAATAAATTACACATTAAACCAAGAACATAATAAACATAATGAATTGTTCTTCTTTTACCATTCTTGGCATATACAACAATCACACCTTTACCATTAACTTTTACCTTACTGTCATTACCTAACTTCACTTCAGACTGAATGTTTGTATCTAGACTTAGAAATAACTCCTTATTTCTAGTCATATGGTTGCTGCATGCACTGTCCAAGAACCATATATCATTTGAACTTTCCTGGGTGACATTACAAGTTAAAAACATATGATTCTCCTCATTTTTAGTCTCCTCTGTAATGTGTGTATACATCTTACTAGTATGTGCTTGATTCTTCCAACACTTGTTATCAAAATGCCCAAATTTATTGCAAATATAGAAACATTGAACTTTAGATCTATCATACCTTTGATTTATTGGATGCCATGTTCTGTTGCTACTCCCCCTTACACTAGGAGTATTCTACTATAACTTCTCTTTAGATTCTGAATTATTTCTGCTGTTACTATGATCAGCAGTTAGACCTCCTCTTCCTCTGCCACTAGACCTTCTTATGGATCTGCCTCTAGTAACATGTAGCTGATATTTAAAAGCATTTTATAATGGAGTATCATCATAACTGTTCATTCTTGATTCATGAGCAATTAAAGAACCAATCAAATCATCAATGTGCATTTGACTAAGATCTTTAAACTCTTCAATGGGAACAACCACTGCTTCAAATTTCTTTGGAAAGCATCTCAACAATTTCTCAATCACACGCTGATCTGAGAGGTATTCACCATACTGTCTCAGCTGGTTTACAATGTTCATAACTTGAGTCATAAAATTATCAACGGTCTCATTGTCCTTGATCTTCAAATTCCCAAAGTCCCTTCTTAAGTTCTGGAACTTAACATTCTTCACCTTGGTCACACCTTGATAACAAGTTTCAAGAGTGTCCCAAGCTTTCTTTGAAGACTTAACACTTGATATCTTCGGAAATAGGATTCACTTAGGCCTTGCTGAATAAGGCCAATAGCTTTGTTGTCCTTCTTCCTATTTTCTTTCAACAAAACACACTCAGCATTTGACAGAGCCAATTCAACAACTTGATCAGCTGGCTCTGGGTAGCCAATTGTAACAAACTCCCAAAGATCCCGAGCACGCAGGATAGTTCTCATATTAATAAACCATGTATCATAGTTTCTCTTAGTCAACACAGGAATTTGTGGCTGCACTACACTGCTGTTAGTAGCCATCACAAATTAAATTCCAAATTAGTGTAAACATAAAAGTGAGATAAAAATAGATCAATCACGCTTTGATACCACTGTGGGAAGGCATGGGGTGTTTCTTTTAATCACAACAACAGGCACAAATCACTAAAATCAGAAACTATCACCTAAAAGATGAATTTCAGCAAGAAAATAAAGTTCTGCAACTGTTTCAGCAAACTGTATCAACAAACTGTATTCTACAGGAACTGTTTCAGCAAGTAATTTAACTTTGTTTTGATGACCCCCGTGTTCATAAAACTTAGGCTAATACTCTGTTTCAATAGTCAAACATATTTAACACATCTATACTCACAAAATAAACTCTGATCTCTTAACTTGCTACAACAAAAATAACTTCAAAGTGAATATGAGTTTCAAACTAAAATAACAGACTATAACAAAAAATACACAGTAAAAATTCTGTGTTTTAACTTCAAGTGATAATCATATTCAACTTTGTATATCAATCAAGATTACAAGGATTGGTTTTTATAGGGCTTCAATATAATCAATCATTAAATCTAATTGACCCTTCATTACAAAATTACCTGTAGGATAAATACTCTGTTTTGATACATTCTTGAAGAGTTAAAATACAGGTTGCATATGCCTCTTCAAAATTCAATAGGCTGCAATAGATCTTCTGAATGTCTCTTCAAATTTAATGTTTAAATTGGTTTGGCAATGGAAGCCTTTTCAAATTTTTGAACAGTAAAAAATTCTGAGTCGATTTATGTCTTCATTTAATTCTGGATTTGATGATGGATTTTCAAAAATAAAATAAACTAGATCTGGGCGGTGTTTCCTTTTCAATCTTTGTGGCGGTGATGACTCTTAGAAATTTCGGCGGCCAACAATCAAGCGGTGGAGTAATTAACCGCTTCCAACACTGCACACATCACCTTCATTCTTGACCCAACAAATCCAACAAAGGAAGGAAAAAATGGAAAAGGAAACACAAACGAGACGAAAGAAAAATGAAAAAATAATTATATTCTCAGAACATATCTGTAAATAAATAAAATCCGTGGTTTGAACAATAATCTATTCATGCATTCTGAGCAATTGTTATGAGATATGGTCTTTTTCCCGCTCGGTATAATCAGGTTTTCTTAAATTTGAGACAAATCTGTTGTAAACCTTAAAAGTTTGTGCTTTCAATCATGATTGATCCTCTGTAGTCTGTTTTACTATTATAGTAAAGATAGCCGATGAGTTATCTTTTCAAAACCTTGTACTCGGAAAATATTTATAAATTTGAAATAATAGTCATTTTTCAAACTGTGTACAATCTGGGAGGTATCTTAATCTGTTCCATTTGTAAAATTTTGATTTTATGAAATTAGGAACAGAAGGTCTCAGTAATGAGCCGGTCTGATCAGGATCATGGACATTGTTGGTGACATTACCTAAATTTAGTTATCAAGCAGTGGTAATGGATTTTGGTCTTAGGATCAAAAGATAAGGGGTCTCAGTAATGAGACAACTGATTCATTTCTAATGTTTTTTGTGAGTGACGTTGTCTTTTAGTTACCAACATAGGGCAATGATTCCTTCTTTCATAGAGTGAAAAAAAAAATACTGAAAAGGGAATACAATCTATAAAAGGATGGAACAGGTTTTAGGTGTTTTTCAGAGAAATAAATGGTTATATCTTTATACTGAAGATTTGGATTATCTTTAATTCTGGGTACTTGGTTTTGACAAAGTAATTTAGCTTGTCTATAAACGAAAATCTTTATCAACAACGCAAAGGAAAAGTTCTGAAAGTATTTGCAAACATGAAAATCATTAAACATAGATATGTAATTAGATTGAGATTACCTGATTTCTCCGAGAAGGTCTCAGACTATGTCTTACTCAATTTTTTAAGGTAGGATGAGCAGAGATAACTGGTTCTCCCAATATGTCGCCATTTGTTGGCAGGAAACAACCTTCTCAATTTTTATTTTTGTTTTACTTAATAAAAATTTGATGAGTTTCCTTCTTTAATCAATTCTTGAAAAATTATTAAAGAGTGCCTTCAGAATATTTGATTCTGAAGGTACCCTCAATTAGGGAACATTTATTGATTGGGTTGAAATATTTGAAAACATTTTGATCTGAGTTGGCTAAGATATCATTTATACATTTAATCCATTTAGCAGTTGTTAAAATTAAATTTATATATGATCAATTTTTCATTATTATATATTCTGATTATATATATTGTTTAAGATAATTGATTTACAAGTTGCTAATTTTACCTTTTGATCAAATCGGATTAACTTATATGACTTCCCATCTCTTAACATGAAATCCTTGAAATTTCATTAAGGTTTTAGTGGTTTGATTTATGGTGCTAGACAAAGTATTAATGATTAATTTTTATGTTTTATATATTGTTTGGGTTAATGATATGGTTCAATATATATTAAATATCACAACCTTAACGACTATGTTTATCATTCATCAAAACCCTAAACTATGTCTATGCATTTGAAAATACTAAACCCTAAATCTATGCTTAAACAAATAATCCTATTCTCATTTTTTCCCTACCTAGCTATGGTGGATATCCATACAAAATCGAAACTACATAACACCTGGTGGCTATCCTAGCTTGTATGTGAAACACGAATAATTGCATTTTGAACACCTGTCGATTATAGGGCAAGGAATTGATGACTGTGTCAAATCTCCATATCAACAAGATTTTGAAACCCAATTTTATTTATGATACTTGTACAAGGATATGATTTCATCTTCTGCATATCATCATGATTTCTTTCTTCACGTCGTTTGCTTGTTTATCAAACTTGAGAATGGGGTTAGCACGGTTATTGAATCTTTGGTTACAGAAGGGTGATTTGTTTAATGTTCATCTGCCGTTTTCTTGATGATCTAACTTGTACAAGACAGATAGTGAGTTGGTTTATCAAATTATGATCCCGTCTATCAAAGGTCAAATTCAAATAACTTGGATTGTTGCACTTGATCTCATCATTTCACGAACGATGATTATCATAGCAAAATATAGGGTTTTAGTTTTGGTTGTAGATGAACCAAGTGGAGATTTGATAGTTCACCTGATGTCCTCTACTTGGATCCCTATCAATTCCATATTCACATCTACCTTCATTTCGACCCCTATCTAGAACTGTAGTATTGGGGAAATGGTGCCCCTCAGTCGCTTTGAGGTTTCAGGCCCCAAAATGGTAGAGTCCGACGAGGAGGTTGCTGCATTCTTTGAAAGAATAGGCTAGGGCTCTTTCTTCAGATGTTTCAGCGGTCATCATGTTGAAATACCCAGGAAGTTTTCCATGACCTTTAAGGAAGACGTAGCTCAAATTGAGGGTTTTCAGCTGATTATAAATGAAGACATGATTTCCAAGGCAATGAAGATGCCACAAATTGGCGAACACTGGTTTAAAGGAGGGAAAGTTAATAGGAAAATGTGTGACTCGTTTTTCCTGCTATTACCAGCTGGTTCAGATCTTAAAAATGGCGTTTCTGGTAAATTCATGAAACCACAATGGAGAACATGTTTCGAAGTCTTATTATGGTATGTCTCCTGCGATGGCCGCTTTTCACATATACATTTTTATTATCTACGATTGTTTATGGCCTTAGAGGGTTCCAAACTCAATTTGCCCTTTTATCTGCTTTAGATTTAAAAAAAAATGGCACACATGGTACATAGTACTATAGGTGATCCCGAAAGAAGCATGTTTCACCATGGTCTACTCAAGATCTTGATTCAACACCAGTTAACCCTTATTGGTAAATCATGGGATGAGTTGTTGACTGAAAACAATTTTGGGCCGACACAATATTGGCCTACTTTGCTTCTGAAAACCCGTAGAAAGTGTAAGGGACCTCTTAAACCAGAAATCGATAATGTTCTTGGGTCCAGGCCAAGAGATAATGAATTCAAGGTAGTTAATTCACTTGTACAGGTTAATATGGGATATGCAATTGCAAAGGAATCTAATCCTTTGATTTCTAGAACCCCTGTAGTTACTTCCTCATCTGTAAAGCTCCACATTGTACCTATAAATGGAGATGAAGAATTAGGAAAGGTCAATAATGTAAAATCTGATAAACCTGAAAATTGAAAGCTCAAACCTAATCCGTCGAGCTCTTCCTAAATCGAATTTGCGTAGGTTCACTAGGAGTATGGTTACCTCCTCTATTCCAATAACTGTTCAACAAGTGAAGCAACCCCCATTAATCAAAATATTTAGTGAGGAAGAAGACCATATATCCATGGATGCATCTCCGCAGGAACAAGAGGATAAAAGTAATGATCCTGAAGTGTCTCTCAAAGACGAGTCTGATGGAAACCAATCTCCTTATCAGCATGTTAGTATTGATATTAAAAGAGAATCCTCATTCACGGATGATTCTTCATCGAATCATACTCTGAAGAATATTAAAAGGACTATGGAATTAAAACAACAGATTTCTCAATTGAAAGAGAAATTGGAGAAATTAGAGTCAAATACAATCGTTTTGAGAGATGAAATACAAAGTCCGAGGGACGAATTATGAAATTGGGTAAGCTGGTGGCAAAGCTTCAAAACGAGAAAGGGAAAATATAAGGTCTTGAGAAAATCATTAGTTTCTGCAAATGAAAAGTTGTTGAAACGTGAAGAACAATACAAGATCGAAATTATAAGACTCAAAGCCAAGATGTCTGAGGCATGGAGGGATACTAAGATTCATATTTCGACCTGAAATATCTCTTGTTACAGTTTAAAAATTCTTTCAATTTTTGACAGGTAATAAGTGATGTAATCAACATGCCCACAGAATCTATGATACTGTAGGCATTGCCTAAAATTTGTTATTTCTGTTTTATTATTGAATGCATTATTAATGAAAATTAATACACAGTTGGGTGATTTTGCAGGTGTCTTTGCCGGATGAAGTTTAATTTTGATGTTGTTTTTCTCATGAAGATTTTGCTACCAGATAATGGAATAGTTCTCCTATTCAAATATCTAAGTGCCAAGTGCCCCTCAAGTCTTGCATGGATGCATTTCAGTTTTATGCATAAGATTGGAATCACAAGAATTTTGTCACCAGAAGATAGACCGTTCCTTTTGCAATGACTTGGATGCCAGATGGATTATTGTAAAGAGTTTGGTGTTAAACAAAACGATTATGTGGATCACTTGATTTAATTTCTTAACAGCTATTATAACCTGAATGCCTATTTTTAGAAAGTGGTTGCATAAAATACTAGAGGTAGCTTATTATTTTTTTTGTTATATAAACTATGAAAATCATTGTAAAGAGGATTCGAGTACACTGATTCTCAGACTGGTATCATATGTTTGGTTCAGTTTTGTGAATTAATATATATATTTTCATATTAATCTTCTTACTTGAAATTCATTTATAGTTATACTTTGTGATGATTGTATGAATTACATTAAGTAACTCAAATCAAAAGTGCATTTTATGTTAGATTTAAATGTTATTTATGTCATTTTATTAAGTTTGATTAATAATTTGATTAAGTAATATTATACATACATTAACTGATTGGATGAAATACTTGTATTTTTACAAGTATCTTGTCAATTAGTTAGATATATTTAATTCTAATATTAAAATGTTATAGGTTAATGGTTTACTTGACAATTATGATTTAAGTTACTAATAATTTCTTATTAGTAGTTCTTTTATCATAAATTATTTTTACAATAGAAAGTAATTATTTTGTAACTGTGATAAGTATTTGTCATAGTCATTCTTAAATTTCTATTATAAATTATATAGTCAGTAAACTATTGGCTTAAATTATAATTCGCTCTTGGCCAAGATAGTGTAATGTCTCTAAAAATATTTAAAATTTAAAAATTTTCCGTTACTGTAATAAACTAGTTAAGAGATGATGATTGTAAATTAACTTCAGCACTGATAAGAATATACTACACCGGTACTTCTTTTGTGACATTTTGAAGAGTCTCAGTTTCATAAGTATCATGGTCTTACTAGTTGTGAATCCTACAGCTTTGCAGAAGCGTTGTAATGAATATAAGTGTAAATCTGTCACAAGTGTACAAATGTGTAGAGTTTAATAATACAAATCTCCTTCTTATAGTTTTAAGAGTTTGTGTGCATATTTATTAAAGTCTAACTGATAATTCAGGTGGGATGGACCCCTATTGGTGGCAATTGAGGCCCATGATGAGGTGCTTGGTCTTTCAAGGGCAAAGTACCCCGGTAGGACTGCTTAGAGGTAGGGTGTAAGAAATGGAAACTCCCGACTTACTTAGCGAGTTTCGCTAATGCATTCAAATTGTATTGGTTTGCAGGTGTACCTACGACGACATCTACGGTGCTTACTCCACATCTCCAATGATTACTTAAGCTCAAAGTGTGTGATGTTTAATGGTTGGAATTTTAAGAGCCTTGTTGGAGTTTGTAATACTTTGTTGAACTTATAATACTTGTTGACCTTGTAATGATTTAATGGCAATATGTAAAGTTTATGGTCTTTGCAAAACTTGTTTTGTTCATAATACTTTGTTGATCAAGAATGAATCTACTACTATAGAGATTAGGATCAATATCGAAATATTTGGGGTTTGGTAATGGAATTAAATGCAACTCTGCTTTGGCACATGGCCCAAGCTACCAGCTACGCTGAGGGTTTTCCCTAGGGTACTTCACCAGCGAAGGTTCATTTTCGTGGCTCATTTCCCCTGTTGTTGTGGATGCGTTTGAGGGTTTCATGTACTGACCTGATCTTGGCTCATGGTCAACACACCATATGAGGTTTTGTATGTAGAGATGGCGACTGAAACAAGAAGGTAATACCATCCCTGGTTTATACTACGTTTCCTGCTATTTTCATTTAAATAGAATTTGATGACAGTCTGAGGTCTTTGACTTTGTATGGTTCGTTGGTTTGGCAGGTAAGCGTGGCATTCTCCTTCTACATGGCTACTAGTTGATGGTCAGCACTTGCCTTTGCTGACGTTGCATTTGGTAAGTTCAGGGTTCACCATTGCTTATCTCCTCCTTTCGCCTCTATGGAGGGGTATTGTTTGTATTTGATTATGGGAAATTTCGTGAGCCCGGTTTGGGTTTACTGTGACAAATGTTGGGGTTCCTGGAGGTCGCTGTTGGCTGGACCATTGTGAAATGTATCTATTGGTTTTAATGGCCCTAGAAGATTTTAGTGTGGGGTTTGGCCATTCGGCTCAATGTTGCACTTTGTAGAAGTTAATGGTAATAATACCCAATATAAATTCTGGGGTTTACATGTCTGTATATTTTGTTTTGGAAAAAGTCCTTGGACCTGTGAATAGAGGAAATGGCTTACTACGTAATTCCATAATTGATTTGCACATTGTCTAGTCTCTGCGTTTTCTTATGGTTAAGAGTAGTAGTTTCGAATTCTGTGTTTGCTATCGTTTCCTCTGTTCTGAAAGTCGTTGGTTGAGTATTGTATGATAGGAATCGTGATCTTGTCATAACTTGTGTTTAGTATGAGTTGAGGTTGACTCTGTTTGAGAAATAGGGAAATGTTGGCCTCTGCATTTTTCTATGAGACTTTGAACCTATAACTACTCTCTGCGTTTTTGTTAGGATATTCCTATACTCCATCCTAGTCCTACCAGCATTTTCATTTTTTACATTTTCAGTCTTGCATGCATTTTTGCATGCAACATGCATTATGCATGCATGCATCCCAGTTATCAGTCCCAGCACCTAGGCTCAGTTATCCAGCCCCCGGGAGCTTCTCTCGGATCAGTTTTAGCCCTCCTAGAGCTTAGTACGCCCTTCCTCCTTGATTTAAGGAAGCCACTCATCCTCTCTCACCTACCACTCAGTTGCACTTCAGTTAATTGATTTATCATCAGTTCTTTCCTTGATTTAAGGATAGACTGACTCTCAATTGACTATATCACTCCGATGGACCTCCAGTGAGACTAGACTGCCCATTTTGACTCCAGTTAGCTCCTCATGTGCCCTCCACTGAGCCTCCTTCATTCAGTTAGTTCCAGTTACACTTAGTTACACCTACCACACTCAGTTAGACTCATTTTTACTGATGGTTGACAGCTACTTGAGCATTGGTGACTCCACTGATGATGAGATAGACTTCTAGTTGTGCTCCAATGACACTCCAGTGATCTTTTGATCAGTCCATGAAGGATAATTCGAATTGCCACCTTGGCATTCGAATCCTCATGCATTGTACTACTTATTTGTCCATATTGTGATTAATGAATTAGTGTGTGTGAAGTTATTTTGCTTCTATTCGAGTTCTACTGTATTATTATTCTGTTGCTCATTTACTACATTGACCACTCTTAATCTTATTTCTAAATTCTTTCATTGTGAGGTATACATTAGCTCTTAGATCCGTTGTGAGAATTTTCACATGGTATCAGAGCATGTTGAGAGTATTGTATATCTCCATTCCTGAGAGTTTTTTGCAGGTTATTATCAAGATTTCGAGTGTAGCAATTGCAGTAGTTTCTGCACTTTGCAGCAGTAGCAGTTGTAGACATTTTCTATTGTTTTTGCAGGTCTTCAAATAGCTTCCATGTATTCATTAGGAATTACTCCTCTTTCTCCATTCAACTACGATGAATGGAAACCACAAATGATAGCACATTTGAAGAGACATGGTCTCTTTGATTATTGTTTTGAAAGAGAGTTCGAATCCTCTAAAGAAGAGTATGACTGATTAAATGAAGGTGAAATAGCTTGTGCAACCATGAGTTATGCTATGTCTCGATGCATGTTATATGACCTCCCTGATGTTGGATCTCCAAAAGAGCTATGGGCCCATCTGGATGAAAGATTTGGAAAACAAAATGAAGGAATTGGTCCAAACCCTTTTGAGAGCAAGAAAAGTGTTGCATTCGCCCTCCTTGATGATCTCATTGATAATGAATCAGTATCAAACATATCTCACATTGAAGTTAGCCACAAAGAAGAAGAACTTGAATATTCTACACTCATGCTCCAAATTTCTTCTATTTCGAATTCTGTGCCAGCTCACACTCTAGAAATTGCAGAAGGTCCTAAATCCTCTCTTGCACCAGAGTTTGTTGGTTTGCATCATGATCTATTGAATGTTTCGGAGGTAAAATCAGCCATTGGAGGCAATGCATTCGCTCTCCTTGATCACTCACCTCTTATGTACTACTATATGATCATTATTTTATGCTTTCAGAAGGTTATTGAAGATAATGGCCATTGCCATTCGCTTGGGATAATTTCTCATGCACTTACTGGTTTTGATCTCACCTCTAATGGTTCAAAGGAGATCTCAAGAAACCATGTTTCAAGTCTTGGGGCTGATTTAAAATCCAAGCAATCACTACTTGGGATAATTTCTCATGCATATGATGGTTTTGATCTCACCCCTGCTGGTTCAAAGGAGATCTCAAGAAACCATGTTTCAAGTCTTGGAGTTGATTTAAAATCCAAGCAATCACTACTTGGGATAATTTCTCATGCATATGATGGTTTTGATCTCACCCCTGCTAGTTCAAAGGAGATCTCAAGAAATAATTTATCAAGTCTTGGAGATGATTTGGATTCCAAGCAATCACTGTTATTTGATGGTTCTTTTTGGCATAATCTCACCCATGATGGTTTGAAGGAGAAGACAAAAGACTATCTGCACATTCATAGATTTGATCCTACCTCAGCTGATTCGAATCACAGGTTCAAGGATCATCCTCATATTTTTGGATTTGTTCTCATCACATTTGATCTAAAGAGAAAGTACAAGCACATGCCTTTTGAGCATGATCCACTTCTTCCCAAGAAGAAGATACCTCCAGACATATGACCAAGCATCACACCTGCTTGAGTTTGGAGCATTTATTTTTGTGTGTACCTTACAGTCTATTTTGAGGGGGGTATTTTTCCCATGAGGTTTTCCCCATTTCCTCGGTTTATTGACTGTTATTATTATTCATTGTATTGGGTGACCTTTGGTCTCAGTTACCAGGGCCCAGGATGGATTAAGGGGGGGTGTTAGGATATTCCTATACTCCATCCTAGTCCTACCAGCATTTTCATTTTTTGCATTTTTCAGTCTTGCATACATTTCTGCATGCAGCATGCATTCTGCATGCTTGCATGCAATTGCATGCATCCCAGTCATTAGTCCCAGCACCTAGCCTCAGTTAGCCAACCCCCGGGAGATTCTCTCGGATCAGTTTTAGCCCTCCTAGAGCTTAGTGCGCCCTTCCTCCTTGATTTAAGGAAGCCACTCGTCCTCTCTCACCTACCACTCAGTTGCACTTCAGTTAATTGAGTTATCATCAATTCTTTCCTTGATTTAAGGATAGACTGACTCTCAACTGACTGTATCACTCCAATGGACCTCCAGTGAGACTAGACTGCCCATTCTGACTCCAGTTAGCTCCTCATGCACCCTCCACCGAGCCTCCATTCAGTTAGTTCCAGTTACACTCAGTTACGCCTACCACACTCAGTTAGACTCAGTTTGACTGATGGTTGACAGTTACTTGAGCATTGATGACTCCACTGATGATCAGATAAACTTCTAGTTGTGCTCCAATGACACTCCAGTGATCTTTTGATCACTCCATGAAGGCTAATTCGAATTGCCACCTTGGCATTCAAATCCTCATGCATTGTACTACTTATTTGTCCATATTGTGATTAATGAATTAGTGTGTGTGAAGTTATTTTGCTTCTATCCGAGTTCTACTGTATTATTATTCCGTTGCTCATTTTACTGCATTGACCACTCTTAATCTTATTCCTAAATTCTTTCATTGTGAGGTATACATCAGCTCTTAGATCTGCTGTGAGGATTTTCACAGTTTTCTCTATATGAAAAATAATGGTTAAGGGTTTTAGAACCTTCATGTGACTATCGTGGCTCTGTCTGTTGAATGGATTTGCAAGTCTTAGTTTTAAAATAGCTTCCAGAACAAAATGTGTTAGTAGGTGGAACGAAACCCTTGTCTGATATTCTTACATGCCTGTGGGTTTTCACTTTGGTTCTTCATGCCGCGTTTTATTTTTGGTAGTTACTTTAAATGGAAGAATGGAGGGATTCGATCCCTTGCCCTGTATTTCATGTCTAAAGGATGGCTATAAGTGTTTTTTTATTGGTAGCGAATTTCTTGGTTGGATGTGCATATGCTTCTGTGTGAAATTCTATGCTGTTCGGCTACTTTTAAGATAGTATAGCCTACCTGGGATGTTAGTGTGATTCGATCTCTTGACTTCTATTTCTATGGCTAAAAGTAATAAAGTTTTAATAAAATGGAAAGCATTTGTTTGGTATGGGATTCGACCTATAATAATAATGGGGTTTGATCTATGATAAAATACTTGTTGTTGTTTTTGATATAGTAATAGACTGTCTGGTTGAAATCGTAGAAAATGTTGATAATGTGGAACGATACCTTGGTTGAAAGAACATAAATAATAATTTACTGTTATTGTTAAACCTACGATTTGTTGTGTAGTGTGGCTAAGAGATTCGAGGTCTATCTTGATGCTGTTTTCATTTTATTTGATGATTCTTAAGCATAAAGAGAATAACATTAAAAGTATTAAAAGGCAGAAGTAATCCTTGCACTACGAATTGATAAGACGGTTCAAACAAGAAACATAATTATTTCAAAACATAATAGCCCTAACCTGGAAGTTAATATGGGAAAACATTGGGGACAATACATAGAGTTAGAAGTCCTCTAAAAATCCATAGTAGGGTTCCTAAGTTTTTCTGATGGGTGTTGTCTAGCATAGACTAGCTAGACTAGGCCTGCTAGACCTTCCACTGGTTTCTGGGCAGAACCTCTAAGTTGATAATATTTGTAATGAGAATTAAACAATACTGAAGTATCAATTATAGTCTAAAAACCTTTATCTACTATACTGGGAAATGGAAACATTTAATACTACATACCTGGATGCTTTGGCACTTGATCCTTTCCTGTAGAAACCTGGTTGCTTGGAACTTGATCCTTTCCTGTGGAAGCCTGCACACTCAAATAGTAATTAATGCAGAACCTATTGTATTTAGCTAACCTATTAGGATGATTTCCTTAGTTGGATAACTTTGGGGCTACCATGTTCCTCCCAACCATGACCCTTAGACTGTTCCTGGTTCTAACTAGAACCCCTCGAGCTGGTTCCAACATGCAATATGAGATAGAGGCCCTAGGTTCACTGCTGGTTTAGATATGGAATTATTATATAGGGCTGCTTCAGTTTCTTGGAGCAGAAGACTTCTCTTTAATTACCATAAGAGAATGATAATGAAAAAGATAGATGATCCCCAAAACTTGGGATCTGCCCTCTTTATGTAGGGGAGTCTTGAATTATGACTGTTGGAATAATTAGTTTCTTTAAATTAAATAATATAATATTTAAAAGATATTATTTACTAAAATATTTTGTCCTCTTGAACTAGGACTTATCACTTGCTTTTAACTATAAGTGATTTTAATCTTTAATCTTTTTATAATGTAACTTAACTATTAATACATCATTAATAATATTAAATGATGCATAAACTATACATTATAAAATAAATAATAACAAAATTATTTATTAAAACTCTTAATAATAATAATAATAATAATAATCTTGAGGCCTTTATGCATGTTATTCGTAGAAGACTACTATTAGTCAATCCATGCTTTAAGTGGTAGTAATTATCTTTTGTTTAAATATGTATCCTTACATGATACTTCTTTTAACTTTTAAGGACAAGGTCCAATTCTTTTGGACGGTCTTTCGGTAAGCTTGGATAGGCACCTCTAGTCTCTCTTTTGCATGTCGGATTCCCTCGTTTAACATGGTAGTTCTTGTAGTGTTTGATTATAGATAAAAGATGAATCATTTAATCAAATTAAATAAATGTGATGAAAGTAGAAGTGCAATTCAGAGTCTTTCAGACTCAACACTTTGATATTTAGTAACCCCGAGTGCTCTTCAGAGCCTTTTAACTCAACACTTTCACATGGGCGTTATGCTAGTGCAATTCTAGAGCTTCCTGCTCAAAACCAGTGCTAGAATGTGGTTGTGAGGAACATCTAGAATATTCAAGTGGCCTCGGATCCGTTATTCGTTTATCAAGCTTGGAGTGATCCAGGGCTTAGGCCCAACACTCAATGTACCTCAGGGCTTACTCCCAGTACATAAACATTCTTCTAGGTACATCGAGGCTTATGCCCAGTACGTAGGTTATATGTATGTTTCTGAGTCCATGCTCAACACACTCATAAGCCGAATAATGTAAAATCATAGCTCTGCACAGTAAGTAACAAAAGATCATCTCAGTATATTAGGGTTTGTACCCATATCAAAGCTCAAGAACATCATTAAAACATTGGGGCCTTCTCGCCCAATATACACTCAAATAAAGAAGTCAGTCAGGGTCCACGCCCGATATGTCAATATATAAAAGAATAAATCATAGGTGCTAGGGCTCATGCCCAATACTCAAAATAAAACATATGTGCTGGGGCCGTGGCCCAATATAAAAACAAAAATAGTTAGTCCAAAATTCAGGATATTACATCCCTCCCCGCTTAGAAACAACACCATCCTAGTGTTTCTATGGACTAGGAATGAGGTCGTGAAACAAGGCGGGGTATGCCTCTTTCATGGTGGTCTCATTCTCCCAAGTAGCCTCATCTGGTCCAAAGTGCCTCCATTGCACTTCCAGCTGAGTAATGGTCCTCCTAAGCTGCACCTCTCTCTTGTCTAGAATGTGGAGTGGTTATGGCGTGAACTCCCCTTTGGGCTCCACCTGTAATAAGGACCAATCAATAACATGTTTAGTATCGTATACATATTTCTTTAATAATGAAGCATGAAAAACATTATGAACTTTTATATGAGCTGGTAAGGCTAACTCATAAGCCACTAGGCCCTTCTTGGCCAGTATTTCAAAAGGTCCAAAAAATTTTGGGGCTAGTTTCCCGCAATGTCCTAAGCTCAATGAGCTTCGTTTTGCCTTTATTTTTAGAAACACATGTTCACCGACTTGGTAGTCTTTGTCTTTTCTTTTCTTGTCCGCATAACTCTTTTGGTGGTCTTGTGCTTCTTTCAAGTTTAGTTGTACCTTAGAGA
Organism: Larix kaempferi; assembly: GCA_027924585.1. Taxonomy (NCBI): domain Eukaryota; kingdom Viridiplantae; phylum Streptophyta; class Pinopsida; order Pinales; family Pinaceae; genus Larix; species Larix kaempferi. The sequence continues at coordinate 20,014,740 of BSBM01001022.1, forward strand.
CTAGTTGTTCCAAGTCTTTTAGTAGGTAGGGTCCTAACATAAGTTTGTCTACTGGACTGTCCCAAGTCACGGGTGTCCGACATTTCCTTCTGTAGAGTACCTCAAAAGGACTCATTTTTTCTGAGGTTTGATACCTGTTGTTTTATGCAAACTCTACGAGGTGCAAATAATCTTCCCACTTGGTGGGGTTGTTCATGACATACATCCTCAACATGTCCTCGAGGATTTGGTTTACTCGTTTTGTTTGGCTATCGGTCTGGGTATGGTACGCAGTACTGAATTGTAACTGGGTCTCCAAACCGGAGAACAATGCTCTCCAGAAGTTTCTAGTGAAATTCGTGTATCGATCGGAAATGATTGCCTTGGGTATCCTGTGCAATCGATTTTCTTGGGTATCCTTTAAGAATATTTCCGCGATGTGAACTGCCTTGTAGGTAGATTTTACTGGTATGAAGTGAGCTTCTTTAGACAACTTGCCTACCACTACAAAGATGGATTCGTTTAGTTTCTTACTCTTGGGTAAGCCTGTAATGAAGTCCATACTTATTACCTCCCATTTCCATTCCGGAATGGGTAAAGGTTGAAGTAATCCGGAGGGGTGTTGGTGTTCTGCTTTGACTAGTTGGCACTTCTGACATTTCGCGATGAACATGGCGATGTCATCTTTCAACTTAGGCCAAAAGTAATGTTTCTTTACTGTCGATATCATCTTTTGATATCCGGGATGCCCTGAATAGGGTTTCTGGTGAAACTCGGTGAGAATGTTTGATCTAATGTCTCCACTCTCCAGGACGTAGAGTCTTTCTTTCGACCACAATAGTCCTGACTCGTCTATGCTATATTCCTTTTGTTGTTGGAATAATCTGTCTTCCTGGATCTTTGCAAGGATTTCCATGTAGTAACGATCACTCTTACATGCCGTTCGAATATTGTGGTGTAAGTCTAAGTCGGTTTAACTCACATTGGATTCGTAAATCATATGTGCTCGACGGCTCAAGGCATCTGCAATATTGTTTTCCTTGCCTTTTATATGCTTTAATTTGAAATGCTATTCACTGAGGAAGGCTAACCACCTGGCCTGCCTGGAATTTAGGTTGGGTTGGTCGAAAAGGTGTTTCAAACTCATGTTATCAGTCATCAATAGGAATTTCTTTCCCATGAGATAATGTCACCACATCTTCAAAGTATGGATGATGGCGGCTAGTTTGAGGTCATGTGTAGGGTAGTTCTGCTCATGTTCTTTTCATTTCCTTGATTCGTAGCATATGGAAAAATTGTCTTGCATAAGGACTCCCCCAAGTCCTTCCTTGCTTGCATTCGTGCAAACGACGAAGTCCCCATTGGGATCCGCAATACGCAAAATCGGTGCACTAATCAGTAGTTGCTTCAACTTTTGAAAGCTTTCTTTGCACTTATCCGTCCAGGTAAACTTGTTTGCCTTCTTCTGCAAGGAAGTCATGGGACATGCAATCCGTGAGAAGTTCTCAATGAACTTTCGGTAGTAACCGGCTAAACCTAAAAATGATCTTATATTGAATACGCATGTAGGTGTGGGCCATTCCTCGATAGCGTTGACCTTTTCGGGGTCGACGGCTATTCCCTTATCGAAAATGATATGTCCTAAGTATTGAATTTGGGGTTTATAGAAATCACACTTACTAAACTTGGCGTACAGTAGGTGTTCCCGTAGTATACGTAAAACAATTCGGAGATGTTCCTCATGTTCTACTTTGTTCTTGGAGTAGATCAAAATGTCGTCAATGAAGACTAGAACAGACTTATCGAGGTATTTACTAAAGATGTTGTTCATCATGCACATAAAGTTGGCCGGTGCATTCGTCAACCCAAAGGGCATCACTACGAACTCGTAGTGGCCGTAACGGGTTCAAAATGCGGTTTTGTTGATATTCTCATCACGGATTCTCACCTAATGGTATCCGAATCGTAAGTCGATCTTTGAGAAGATCTTCGCTCCTCCGACTTGGTCAAACAAGTCGTCGATTCTAGGTAGTGGGTAGTGGTTCTTAATGGTCATCTTGTTGAGTTGGTGGTAATAGATGCACATCCGCATCATTTTGTCTTTCTTCTTGACGAAGAGTATCGATGCGCCCCAAGGGGACACACTTGGTCGAATGTACCCTTTGTCTATTAACTCTTGTAACTGAAGCTTGAGCTCCACCAGTTCTGGTGTGCTCATGCGGTACAGGGATTTGGAAGCTGGTATTAACCCAGGTGTTAGTTCGATGGAAAAGTCTAAGTAATCCGGCTATTTCTTCGGGAAATACATCTTTGAACTCTACGAGGACTGGGAATTCTTCGATCTTCTGTTCCTTATCAGTTTCTATGTTTTGGATATTGACGGAAAAGAGTTTGCAACCTTTTCTGATACATTTATTTGCTTGTAAGGCGGAGATCTGTCAGACCGACACTTTCTTAGGGATACCCTGAATGGTTTTCTGATTCCCTTGGTCATCCCTGCAGAGTAAGGATTTGTTTAAGCAGTCCAGTAGGACATGGTGTTCCTCTAACCAATCCATGCCGATAAGTACATCGTACGACCCTAGGGGTATAATGTTTAATCCTATCCTAGTTGGAAAACCGTTTAAGTCTATCTCACAAGTTTTAACTAACTCGGAGACCTTTCGTTTGGTACCGGTGGCTAGTTGTACCAGCCACGGTTTCTCGTGAGGCTCTCGGTTCAACTTACATGTGTCCACTAACTTAGGGGAGATATAACTTCGACAAGCGCTGGGGTCTATTAAAATTGAAATGGTAGTGTTAGAGATCTTACCCTCAATTTCCACCATGGTGGCTTGGTGATCTGCCTGTTGGCCATCAAGAGCGACATAAATCCCGGGTGTCTTCGCCATGTATCCTATGGTAGGTTTTGCTTGGACGTTGTGTAAAACTCCATTCGTTTTGTTGGGGAAGTCTCTGTAGTAGTGGGGCCCTTGACATTTCCAACAAGAAATGGTTGGTGGGACAAATTTTGTCCCTTTATTGAAAGATGGCCTGTTGACAGGTGGTGGGGGTGCACTTGGTCGTGCTGAGGTCAGTTGAAGCCTCTATTGGGCGAAAAACTGTTGTTATGTTTTCGGTAAGGTTGAGGTCTAAAACCTGGTCTGCGGTTGTCTTTGAAGGTTCTGAACCTATCTCTGTTTCTATTGAGGTTATCATTCCTTGGCTGTCCATGTTCATAACATAGTCTTGCTTTATGTAAGGCCACATCAAGGGTTTTGGGCATGTCAAACTCTATCTTTTCTTTAAATTTTGGTGGCATCCCTCCCAAGAATTGTTGTATTTTGACCTTTTCGTCTTTTATGTATGGAACATAGTGTAGCAAGTCTAAAAATATGTTTATGAATGCCTCCATGGTTAGGGAGCCCATTTTCAACTCATGAAATTCCTTAATTTTCTTGTCAAAGAATCTTTCAGACATATATTTGTCCTGAAATATCCTGTTGAAAGTATCCCACGTTATGTCTCTCAGTTCTTGTCCTTTGGTGTGTTTCAAGTCCCGCCATGATCTGGCTGCTTTACCATTTAGGTTGTATATGGCTAGTCGGACTTGCATTTCACTAGAGTAATTATGAACTTTGAATTACTTATTCATTCCTAGCAGCCACTCCTCAGCCTTCTCCCCGAATTTAATCTCTCCATCATACGTTGGGGATTTTATCTTTTTGAATTCTCCTTGTAAGCTGTCGTCACGTTTCCTCCTTTTCTTGCAAGGAGGTGGTGAGCCTTTGTCGTTGGAAGAGCTCTTACAGTTCTCTTCCATTGATTTAGGTATGTGTTCTCCCTGCTCTTCTCCCTTAGGGCTAGCAGTCCTCTTTGTGTGACTGTTTCCCTTTTTAAAGGTATTGACTGAGAGTGTGGGCTATCCGCGGGGTTTTGCCCCTGTTAAAGTATGAAGTAGAGCTTCATTTATAGCTTGCTGTTCTCGTCTTTCTTGAATGTTGTCATCTCTGGAACTTTGGAATTCGGCCTGTAGGTTTTGCATGGATTTCATTAAATCCGGGTTGAGTTCCACCACAATTTCTTGCTCTCACGGTGGAGAGTTCAGATTTCCATGTATGTTGCTGCCCCCTTCTGCATTCATTTTCAGAAAATGACTGTCCCTGCAATGTCATATAAGTGTTAAGAACATAAAACCTGTTAGTTTTTTTTTTCACACAAAAACTCATAAATGTAGGTTTCTGTTTACTGAGTATCTGCAGCGGATATTCTGTTTGTAATGAGCCCAATAGGTCACTTAGTTTTATAGCTGGGCTCTGATACCACTTGTAATGTCCCTAAAAATATTAAAAATTTAAAAATTTTCCGTTACTATACTAAACTAGTTAAGAGATGATGATTGTAAATTAACTTCAGCACTGATAAGAATATACTACACCGGTACTTCTTTTGCGACATTTTGAATAGTATCAGTTTCATAAGTATCATGGTCTTACTGGTTGTGAATCCTACAGCTTTGCGGAAGCGTTGTAATGAATAGAAGTGTAAATCTGTCACAAGTGTACACATGTTTAGAGTATAATAATACAAATCTCCTTCTTACAATTTTAAGAGTTTGTGTGCATATTTATTAAAGTCTAACTGATAATTCAGGTGGGATGGACCCCTATTGGTGGCGCTTGAGGCCCATGATGAGATGCTTGGTATTTCAAGGGAAAAGTACCCCGACAGGACTGCCGAGAGGTTGGGTGTAAGAAATGGAAACTCCTGACTTACTTAGCGAGTTTCGCTAATGCATTCAAATTGTATTGGTTTGTAGGTGTACCTACGATGGCATCTACCTAGGGTGCTTACTCCACATTTCCAATGATTACTTAAGCTCAAAGTGTGTGATGTTTAATGGTTGGCATTTTAAGAGCCTTGTTGGAGTTTGTAATACTTTGTTGAACTTATAATACTTGTTGACCTTGTAATGATTTAATGGAAATATGTAAAGTTTATGGTCTTTGCAAAACTCGTTGTGTTCATAATACTTTGTTGATCAAGAATGACTCTACTAATATAGAGATTGGGATCAATATCGAAATATTTGGGGTTTGGTGATGGAATTAAATGCAACTCTGCGTTGGCACATGGCCCACACTTCTAGCTACGCTGAGGGTTTTCCCTAGGGTTCTTCATCAGCGAAGGTTCATTTTCGTGGCTCATTTCCCCTGTTGTTGTGGATACGTTTGAGGGTTTCGTGTACTGACTTGATCTTGGCTCATGTTCAGCACACCATATGAAGTTTCGTATGCAGAGATGGTGACTGAAACAAGAAGGTAATACCATCCCTGGTTTATACTATGTTTCCTGCTATTTTCATTTAAATAGAATTTGATGACAGTCTCAGGTATTTGACTTTGTATGGTTCATTGGTTTGGCAGGTAAGCGTGGCATTCTGCTTCTACATGGCTACTAGTTTATGGTCAGCACTTGCCTTTGCTGGCATTGCAATTGGTAAGTTTAGGGTTCACCATTGCTTATCTCCTCCTCTCGCCTCTGTGGAGGGGTACTGTTTGTATTTGATTATGGGAAATTTCATGAGCCTGGTTTGGGTTTATTGTGACAAATGCTGGGGTTCCTGGAGGTCACCATTGGATGGACCATTGTGAAATGTATCTATTGGTTTTAATGGCCTTGGAGGGTTTTAGTGTGGGGTTTGGCCATTCATCTCAATGTTGCACTTTGTAGAAGTTAATGGTAATAATACCCAATATAAATTCTGGGGTTTACATGTCTGTGTATTTCATTTTGCAAAAATTACTTGGACCTATGAATAGATAAAATGGGTTACTACGTAATTCTATAATTGATTTGCACATTGTCTAGTATCTGCGTTTTCTTATGGTTAAGAGTAGTAGTTTTGAATTCTGTGTTTGCTATCGTTGCCTCGGTTCTGAAAGTCGTTGGTTGAGTATTGTATGATAGGAATCATGATCTTGTCATAACTTGTGTTTAGTATGAGCTGAGGTTGACTCTGTTTGAGAAATAGGGAAATGCTGGCCTCTGCGTTTTTCTATGAGACTTTGAACCTGTAACTACTCTATGCGTTTTCTCTATATGAAAAATAATGGTTAAGGGTTTTAGAACCTTCATGTGACTATCGTGGCTCTGTCTTTTGAATGGATTTGCAAGTCTTAGTTTTAGAATAGCTTCCAGAACAAAATGTGTTAGTAGGTGGAACGAAACCCTTGTTTGATCTTCTTACATTTCTGTGGGTTTTCACTTTGGTTCTTCATGTTGCGTTTTCTTTTTGGTAGTTACTTTAAATGGAAGAATGGAGGGATTCGATCCCTTGCCTTGTATTTCATGTTTGAAGGATGGCTGTAAGTGTTTGTTTATTGCTAGCGAATCGCTTGGTTGGATGTGCATATGCTTCTGTGTGAAATTTCTATGCTGTTCGACTACTTTTAAGATAATATAGCCTACTTGGGATGTTAGTGTGATTCGATCTCTTGACTTCTATTTCTATGGATAAAAGTAATAAAGTTTTAATAAAATGGAAAGCATTTGTTTGGTATGGGATTCGACCTATAATAATAATGGGGTTTGATCTATGATAAAATACTTGTTGTTTTTTATATAGTAATAGGCTGTCTGGTTGAAATCGTAGAAAATGTTGATAATGTGGAGTGATACCTTGGTTGAGAGAACATAAATAATAATTTACTGTTATTGTTTAACCTACGATTTGTTGTGTAGTGTGGCGAAGAGATTCGAGGTATATCTTGATGCTGTTGTCGTTTTATTTGATGATTCTTAAGCATAAAGAGAATAACATTAAAAGTATTAAAAGGCAGAAGTAATCCCTGCACTACGAATTAATAAGACGGTTCAAACAGAAAACATAATTAGTTCAAAACAGAATAGCCCTAACCTGGAAGTTAATATGGGAAAACATTGGGGACAAAACACAGGGTCAGGGTATTTTTTAAGGATTCTAATATTATACTTAAGTATAGTATCGTAGGCGATTATTTTGGATTGACAAAAACATGTATATAGATATGTAGGCGAATATTAAATATGAAACATACAATTTACTACCAAAATGTGTAAATTTTGGCGAATATTATGATAAAAAAACACATTTTATATAAATATAGGCGATATTAGAGGCTAAAAATGACCAAATAGCAAATTTATTTTTTGGAAAAAATCCCCAAAAATAGCTAATTGGTGAAATTTCGCCCCTAAAAATTACCCTGCACAGGGTTAGAAGTCCTCTGAAAATCCATAGTAGGGTTCCTAAGTTTTTCTGATGGGTGTTGTCTAGCACAGACTAGCTAGACTAGGCCTGCTAGACCTTCCACTAGTTTCTGGGCAGAACCTCTAAGTTGATAATATTTGTAATGAGAATTAAACAATACCGAAGTATCAATTCTAGTCTAAAAACCTTTATCTAATATACTGGGAGATGGAAACATTTAATACTACATACCTGGCTACTTTGGCACTTGATAATTTCCTGTAGAAACCTGGTTGCTTGGCACTTGATCCTTTCCTATAGAAGCCTGCACACTCAAACAGTAATTAATGCAGAACCTGTTGTATTTAGCTAACCTGTTAGGATGATTTCCTTAGCTGGATAACTTGGGGGCTACCATGTTCCTCCCAACCATTACCCTTAGACTGTTCCTGGTTCTAACTGGATCCCCCCGAGCTGGTTCCAACTTGCAATGAGAGATAGAGGCCCTAGGTTCACTGCTCATTTAGATATGGAATTATTATATAGGTCTGCTTCAGTTTCTTGGAGCATAAGACTTCTCTCTGATTACCATAAGACACGGGGGGTTCACTAGTGAGGCAATATCATATCACGTCCATTCATATTGGGGGGTTGAATACTCTTAAAAACCTCAAAAATATATTGCCCCGTATTAAGGGGTCAAGGGGGGTTTTTTAATTTGACATAGTAATATAAATATTGGGGGTTATTTTATTTGGCAGTGTTGAGGAATAACCTCCAAATCATGTGATGGATTCATACGTCCAAATCACAAGATCGATTCATACCCACCTAAAACTTAAGGACCTTCCATTTTTATTTGATATTGCTTATGATCCTAAGTTTTGCTTAAATTTGATAATAGTGTACCAATGATAATATTGATGGAATTATCTTTGGATTATCATCCTTGAGCAATCCTCATTTAATAGCTCATTTAGGCTTGGTTTGAATTGATGTTATATTGTTTTTCATCTTTAAGTTAAGAGATGTAGTTAAATGGGAGTTCTTGACTTGAACAATTGTATTGTATTTTTGTAGGAATTCAAGTAAACGATTAAACTCTTCATTTTTTAGGTTAGGGTTAAGGTGGGAATTGAGATTCAATTAAACCTTGCTCCACAACAACCAAGAAAAGCAAGATCAAACTTTCTTGGTTCACTGGAACTAAGAAAAGTTAGATCAATGTCTCTTGACTAATTATTTATTTCAACTTTTTATATTCTTCTTTAATATTTTCACATTGCCAGTTAGGAATAGTTGTTAGATTGAGTTATATTTGGCACATTCATAATTGTAATTTCAATTCTTATATGCAAGGCATCTGTCTTAATATTATTTTGGAATTAACATGAACATAGGTGAAACTCTAAATCCTTATTTACATACCCTATGTGTTATTGTTACCATGAAATGGTATCATATAAGTTTCACTATCTGTCCATATTTATAACTATTGCATGCTTGAAGCTTAACAATGGATATTTTCCCCTATCCTTTAAAGATTAAAAAAAAACTAGATATAACCCAAGATAAGATAATTAAATGTTGTTAATTCTCGTGATTGCAAGAATAAATGTAGAGGAAGTGGAGGCAATTGATTGGATCTTGTGAATGACCCAAATCCAAGCTATGCACATGATCATATGGTGTTATTGAAAAGTAAAAGGAATTGTTCTATGTTCATTTGGGTTCAAACATTAATGATGTTTGTTCTGATAGGAAGGTAGGGGCGTCCTTCCAAAAAAGGGTTTCAATTTTGAATTTTTATGGAGATTAATTTATTAAGCTTATAGAAAACATGAGTTCTTTATGGCTATATTTGTATTTACATGATATAAAATTGATAGATTGGCAGGTTGTGGTGTGAAACATTTTCAATTATCATATTTTCTAAGCATTGCACTAATAATTGGACTATCGGTCTTTTACATTCTTTGTTATCATTGATATCTTGACTAGGTTGCGTTTTATGCATTTTGCCTTCCCTGATACTATTTATTTGGGTTTTCCACTCTCCAATGATACAAACTGACCAGTCGCCCATGCAATCCTAGTGGGATCATTATTAGCATTATACTATTATTTTATTTAGCATCTTGCTTGCTTATACTAAGATGTGGCAGGGATCCTGTTTGTTACAACTTGATAATATGATATAAAGGGGTGATAAAAATGGGTTGATAAAAATGGATACCTACAATATCTGGTGAAACTAGGGGTTTTCTTAATTGGAAAGGCATATTGGGAGGGGGGTTCAACAATACAATTTTAGTATGCATTTTCCAATATTTAGTGAAATTAGGGGTATTCTTTAATATCATGCGAACGATCGTGCTATGTAACAAGTTCACTAAGTGAACCCCCCGTGCCATAAGAGAATGATAATGAAAAAGATAGATGATCCCCAAAACTTGGGATTTGCCCTCTTTATGCAGGGGAGTCTTGAATTATGACTGTTGGAATAATTAGTTTCTTTAAATTAAATAATATAATATTTAAAAGATATTATTTACTAAAATATTTTGTCCTCTTGAACTAGGACTTATCACTTGCTTTTAACTATAAGTGATTTTAATCTTTAATCTTTTTTATAATTTAACTTAACTATTAATACATCATTAATAATATTAAATGATGTATAAACTATACAATATAAAATAAATAATAACAACATTATTTATTAAAACTCTTAATAATAATAATAATAATAATCTTGAGGCCTTTATGCATGTTATTCGTAGAAGACTACTATTAGTCAATCCATGCTTTAAGTGGTGGTAATGATCTTTTGTTTAAATATGTATCCTTACATGATACTTCTTTTAACTTTTAAGGACAAGGTCCAATTCTTTTGGACGATCTTTTGGTAAGCTTGGATAGGCACCTCTAGTCTCTCTCTTGCATATTGGATTCCCTCATTTAACATGGTAGTTCCCGCAGTATTTGATGATAGATAAAAGATGAATCATTTAATCAAATTAAATAAATGTGATGAAAGTAGAAGTGCAATTCAGAGTCTTTCAGACTCAACACTTTGATATTTAGTAACCCTGAGTGCTCTTCAGAGCCTTTTAACTCAACACTTTCACATGGGCGTTACACTAGTGCAATTCCAGAGCTTCCTGCTCAACACTAGTGTTAGAATGTGGTTGTGAGGCACATATAGAATATTCTAGTGTCCTCGGATCCGGTATTCGTTTATCAAGCTTGGAGTGCTCTAGGGCTTAGGCCCAACACTCAATGTACCTCAGGGCTTACTCCCAGTACATAAACATTCTTCTAGGTACATCAGGGCTTATGCCCAGTATGTAGGTTATATGTGTGTTTCTGAGTCCACGCTCAACACACTCATAAGTCCAATCATGTAAAATCATAGCTCTACACAGTAAGTAACAAAAGATCATCTCAGTATATTAGGGTTTGTACCCATATCAAAGCTGAAGAACATCATTAAAACATTGGGGCCTTCTCGCCCAATATACACTCAAATAAAGAAGTCAGTCAGGGTCCATGCCCGATATGTCAATATATAAAAGAATAAATCATAGGTGCTAGGGATCATGCCCAATACTCAAAATAAGACATATGTGCTGGGGCTGTGTCCCAATATAACAACAAAAATAGTTAGTCCAAAATTTGGGATATTACAGATAGGGTAAATAATTTAGATTATATTTTCATTTTCTTAGTTTAATTTTCATTTAATAGCCATTAAATAGTCTTTGTATTTAATTAGTTATATTTTATATTTGAATACTCCGTGGGAAAATATTTCATAAAAATCAAAACAAAGACTCTCCTTAAGAGAGAAAAATACTAATTAGTCATAATTAGTTACTTTTCATTTAGTAGCTGCCAAATAGACTTCTAACTATTAAAAAAAATAACTTTAGCTGTCAGATAGGAATCTTATAGTAAATAGATTAATGTAGATTGTAAGTACATAGTTAATTTTAGCTTAGTTATTTTAATTAGAATTTAGTATTTATATCTAGTTTAGGATTTACTTTTTCTAGGTTGAAGTATTAGAACTCACCTTAAGTGAGTAAAAACCTAGATGGTAGCAGGACCACAACCTGCGAGAATCAACTAATCCAAACACACCGGAAGCTGTAGTAAGCGAATTGTGTGGGTTGATTTTCCTTAGTTGGACTTAGTCATAAAACTTGGCCAACAAACCTTTGGAGATCAAGCTTGGAGCTGGAGCTGTTAAATTTTCAGTATTAAATCACAATACTATAGGATCTTTGCTGAGAGAATAACATCTACAGTATATCAATGCATGACAATCATAATATGACAAGCATCACAAGCATCACAAGAATCAAAAGCATAGAGACAAGAGACACAGAGTTTCCGTGGGGAAAACCCTAAGGTGAAAAACCCCACAAACTTCCTCAGAGATAGAGAGAGCAATGGCTCAACCAAAAATACAACCAAATAATACAGAGATAGTCTCCTAGCAGATGATCCTCCTCCTCCTCACTAGTGCGCCACTTTCCAGAGAGAGAGATAGATACTTTTCCGAGTAAGTAAAATAGAGATCTCCTATCTCTATTTATACTCACCTTTTTGCCCAGTGACCTACTGGGGCCGACTTGTCTACTTGAGTATATCCACATTATATTATATATTAATTAGGGCCGACCCCATAAGGTGGTCTAATAACCCATCGGCAAGTACACACACTTGCGACACTTGTCAATCCACATGACGACACTTCCTTATAGAGGAATAACACATCTCTTATAAGGGTACAATAAATATACATATAATATACTGATGAAATACATTCCGAAGTTACATATACATCAACACTCCCTCTTAACAAGGAAGGTATTTCTCGACACAGATTCGCTAGACAAGTCTTCTTCTCTGGATCATCGTCATCGATGCATCGTCATCGTCATCGTCACTGCTGCTGCTATCTCGTCCAATCTCTGTCTCTACTCGTCATAGGAAGTTCTACAGAGCCAGTCCTTTTTCATACTGGATGTAGGCCCACCACCTGCAGGTCTTCATCATCACTGGCCATACTGTGGAATCCTCAGGACTTTTACGTGCGTCACAAAACCTCGAAAGAGCATCCCAGGCTGTTACGAGCACACAGCTCTACCTATAGGATCTCCCAGGGCGCTATTATATGTGACCCCACCACAAAACCTTCGCAAGAGCATCTCAGGATGTTACGGGTACACAACTCCGACCTGAAATCTCCCAGGGCGCTATTACATGTGGTCCACCACAAAACCTCGTAAGAGCATCTGCCAGATATCCCAGGGCGCTATTACATGCCATAGGCAAAACCTCGTAAGACTATCTGCAGATCTCCCAGGGCGTTATTACATGTGGTCATGGCAAAACCTCGTAAGAGCATCCCAGGACTGATTACGGGCACACAGCCCAACCTATCGGATCTCCCAGGGCGCTATTATATGCCATAGGACAAAACCTCGTAAGAGCATCTGCCAGATATCCCAGGGCGCTATTACATGCCATAGGCAAAACCTCGTAAGACTATCTGCAGATCTCCCAGGGCGCTATTATATGTCCTTCCAGAGCAAAACCTCGAAAGAGCATTTGCCAGATGTCCCAGGGAACCGAATTACATGCCATAGGCAAAACCTCGAAAGACCATCTGCAAATCTCCCAGGGAGCTATTACATGCTCATCTGCACAACCTGATCCACGGCCACAGAGTATCATCCTGATACTCACCATACATCATCCTGATGTATCCATGATCATCCTGATCATCATCACTGCAACGTCCTGCTGCATGTCATCTGGAGCAACATCCTGAAGCTCGTCATCTATGATCATCCTGATCATCACTGCAACATCCTGCTGCATGTCAAGTATCTATCTGATACGTATCATCATACATGATCCTCCTGATCATCAATGCATCTACCTGATGCATACCAAGTATCTACCTGATACATATCATCATACATGATCCTCCTGATCATCAATGCATCTACCTGATGCATACCAAGTATCTACCTGATACATATCATCATACATGATCCTCCTGATCATCAATGCATCTACCTGATGCATACCAAGTATCTACCTGATACATATCATCATACATGATCCTCCTGATCATCAATGTATCCACCTGATACAAATACAAATACATGATATATATCACCATACATGATCCACCTGATCATACAATGTACCCACCTGGTACATATACAGATACATGGTCCAAACATCCAACATGATGCATATACAAAATACATACACATGATCCAACTAATCATATCCTGCATCCAACATGATGCGTACATACATACATAAAATGATCCAACTGATCATATCAAGCAGAAACTAGAACATCATCCTGATGCTCATCATCCAGCGCTTACATCCACAGCCATGTGAAGGATCCTCCTTCCAACATGCTTGGAATGGCTTCAGCAAATGTATCCATCACTTCTTCCTCGAAGTGTCCTCGATCTGAAGAACGCCAAGCCTCTCTCTGAAGTACTCGAACTTCACCCTGGCTAGTGGCTTCGTCAGCACATCTGCAATCTGCTCGTCTGTTGCAACATACAGGAGCTTCACAGCTCCTCTCTGCACCATATCCCTGATATAGTGATATTTGATCTCTATGTGTTTCGACCTGTCATGAAACACTGGGTTCTCGGACAGCTTCACACAACTCTGGTTATCACAGAAGATACCAGTAGCCTCCAACGGGAGATCAAATAACTCAGACAGTAGCTTCCGTAGCCATACTGCCTCACAACTAGCTGAACAGGCTGCAACATACTCTGCCTCAGCTGTACTCAGTGCTACGCAGGACTGCTTCCTGCTAAACCAAGAGATCACACCTGATCCCATACTGAAGCAACACCCTGATGTGCTCTTCCTATCTGCAGCACTGCCAGCCCAATCCGAATCAACATAACCATGCAGGTTGAACTTTTGATTCGCCTCATATCTGAGCCCATAATCCACTGTACCCTTCAGGTACCTCAGAACATGCTTTACAGCAACTAGGTGAACACTCCTCGGATCCGTCAGAAACTGGCTCAATGTGTTCACAGCAAAGCAAATGTCTGGTCTCGTGTTCGTCAGGTACATCAAGGACCCAATCATCTGACGATACATAGAAACATCAACTGGCTCAGATGAAGCATCACAAAGAAGCTTCAGATTCGATGCCATAGGTGTGGCCATGGCCTTGCAATCCATCATCCCATATCTCTTCAGGATATCTACTGTGTACTTCCCTTGACCAAGGAAGATCCCACCTGCATTCTGCCACACCTCCATACCTAGGAAATAGTGCATCATTCCCAAGTCTTTCATATCGAATTCAACTGCAAGCTTCCTCTTAGTATCCGCAATCAGTCTGTCATCTCCTGTCACAAATAGGTCATCCACATATAGTAATAGAACCACAGGATTCCCTTCCTCAACTTTGTAGTAAAGGTTGGAATCCGCTTTACTCTTGGTAAAGCCCAAACTAGATAGGAAACTGTCCATCCTACCGTACCAGGTTCTGGGAGCTTGCTTCAATCCATACAAGGCTTTCTTCAATCTGCATACATAAGATTCCCTGTCATGTATTTCAAAGCCGAGTGGTTGTTCCACATATACTTCCTCTTCTACTATACCGTTCAGAAAAGCAGTCTTGACATCCATCTGCTGTATCTTCCACTTCATTGCTGCAGCCAGGGCAAGTACTGTTCTGATGGAAGTATATCTGGCTACAGGTGCAAAGGTTTCTTCATAATCTATTCCTTCCTTCTGAGAGAAACCACGAGCTACGAATCTTGCTTTATATTTTTCCACACTGCCATCTGCAGCATGCTTGATTTTGTAGATCCACTTGGAAGTCACAACAGACTTCCCTTTAGGTCTTGGGACAACATCCCAAACATCATTCTTCATAATTGATTGGTATTTCTCAATCATAGCATCCTTCCATTCTTTCTTTTCTGCTGCCTCTTCATAACTGGAAGGCTCTTTGTTCATAATGTCACAGAGTAAAGCAACATAACTGGTGTGTGATCTGGTTCTCTTCTTTGCTCTGTGTTCTTCTTCTGGAATGCCAAATCTTTCTGCATCATGAATGAGCTCTCTAGCCCATACAGGTTTCCTCTTGTGAGTGTTATCCTCACGGGGTGGATCTACAGGTTCTTGTGGATCTTCAAACTCACGAGCAGTTTCTGGAACTGCATCAGTCATCGTAGTGTCCTGAAATCTTGTTTCCTTAGGTTCTTCATATACTTCGATAGGTGACTTTCTTGATTTGATGAACGCTGAATTCTCATCAAATGTTACATCCCTGCTGACATCAATCTTCTTGAACCCTGTAAAATATATTCTGTAAGCCTTCGAGCTTTCACTATAACCCACAAAGATGCCCTTCTTTCCTGAAGGATCTAGTTTAGTCCTCTTCTCCTTTGGGACATGAGTGTATACTGGACAACCAAATATTCTGAGATGGCTGACTTCAGGCTTCTTACCAGAAAAGACTTCTTCTGGTGTCTTGTTGTCCAATATCTTGTGGGGTGTTCTATTCTGCACATATACAGCTGTTCTAGCTGCTTCTGCCCAAAGATGCATAGGAAGATCCTGGTCATGCAACATTGCCCTTGCTGCTTCCATGATAGTTCTGTTCTTCCTTTCTGCAACTCCATTCTGTTGAGGATTATATGGAGCAGTCAACTCCCTCTTAATCCCTGAATCATTGCAAAGCTTCTTGAAGTCATTTGAGGTGAATTCTCCACCATTGTCAGATCTGAATGTTTTGATTTTCTTGTCAGTTTGATTCTCCATCAAGTTTTTGAATTCCTTGAATTTATCAAACACCTCATCTTTGCCCTTCAAGAAGTATACCCAAGTCTTCCTGGAGAAGTCATCAATAAATGAAACATAGTAAACATACCCACTCAGGGAGCTAGATGACATAGGGCCACATACATCTGAGTGGATGATTTCCAGAATGTCTTTTGCCTTGCTTTCACTGCTTGGGAAAGCCTTCTTAGTGTTCTTTCCTTTTGCACATCCTTTGCAAACACCTTCATGTTTGGTCTTAATTTCAGGAAGACCTTCTACTGCTTTGCTTGCAATTGGAAGTGCCCTATAGTGCATGTGAGCAAGTCTTCTGTGCCAAAGTTCACTTGGATCCATGGATTCATGTACCATGGCATGTTCAGGTTGTCCCTTCAATTTATACAGTCCTCCCTCTTGCTCTCCAATCACTACTGCATCATCTATGGTCTTTCCCTTTGGCCACATTAGTACTTGGCCATCAACAAATGCAACCCTCATACCTTTTGCATCTAAAGCAGAGATGGAGAGTAAGTTCTTCTTGAGCCCAGGTACATAGAGGACTTCCTTCATCTTCAGAGATTTTCCAGAATCTAGGTTGTAAGAGGCTTCACCACTTCCTTTGATTGGGTATTGATAATCATCCCCAAGTTTCACTTTATGGGGTGACTCATGTTCAGATAGGTTCACAAAGGATTCTTTAAATCCAGTCATGTGTTTGGAAGCCCCACTATCAATCAACCAATCATTACATCCATGAGAGATGGTACCTGTAAGAGCAGAGATCAGAACATATTCTTCTTCACTTGATGAGACATCATCACTGTCACTTTCTTCCCTTGCCTTCTTCTTTGGGGGTTCATCATCTTCGGCAGCATGAGCATGAAATCTTCTTTTGCTGCCCTTCTTCTTCTTACTGAAGTTTTTGTTATTATCCCTTTTGTTCTTGGGACAATCTGAAGCATAGTGACCCTTCTCATTGCATGTAAAGCATCTTAGGTCCTTCTTATGAGTTCTTTTGTGGTGAGAGTGATCCTTCTTGGTTTTGCTTCTTTTGGTGTGAGCTGCAAGGGCTTGATCTTCTCCTCCCATCTTTTCTTCACGAGCTATAAGCCTAGCTTCTTCTTGAGAACATTCTTCTCGAAGTCTACTGAAGGAGATCAACTTCTTCCTTGCACAAATTCCTTGAATAAAGGAATCCCATGACCTGGGTAGGCCATTTAGAGTGGTCATCACCACTTCACCATTCTCCACCATTTCATCTACTGCTTCTAATTGTTCCTTGATCTGAGAGACCCTTGAAAAGTAGGATTGAATGGTTTCTCCATTCTGAAACTTCACTGCTTTCAATTGGTTCCGCAGGGTCATCTTCCGATTTATGTTCTTTCCTTCAAATAGCTTGGTCAAAGATTCAAACATCTCTTTGGGTGTCTTGAGAGAAGACACATGGGGTATGAGATGGTCAGAGAATAACATTAAAAGTATTAAAAGGCAGAAGTAATCCCTGCACTACGAATTAATAAGACGGTTCAAACAGAAAACATAATTAGTTCAAAACAGAATAGCCCTAACCTGGAAGTTAATATGGGAAAACATTGGGGACAAAACACAGGGTCAGGGTATTTTTTAAGGATTCTAATATTATACTTAAGTATAGTATCGTAGGCGATTATTTTGGATTGACAAAAACATGTATATAGATATGTAGGCGAATATTAAATATGAAACATACAATTTACTACCAAAATGTGTAAATTTTGGCGAATATTATGATAAAAAAACACATTTTATATAAATATAGGCGATATTAGAGGCTAAAAATGACCAAATAGCAAATTTATTTTTTGGAAAAAATCCCCAAAAATAGCTAATTGGTGAAATTTCGCCCCTAAAAATTACCCTGCACAGGGTTAGAAGTCCTCTGAAAATCCATAGTAGGGTTCCTAAGTTTTTCTGATGGGTGTTGTCTAGCACAGACTAGCTAGACTAGGCCTGCTAGACCTTCCACTAGTTTCTGGGCAGAACCTCTAAGTTGATAATATTTGTAATGAGAATTAAACAATACCGAAGTATCAATTCTAGTCTAAAAACCTTTATCTAATATACTGGGAGATGGAAACATTTAATACTACATACCTGGCTACTTTGGCACTTGATAATTTCCTGTAGAAACCTGGTTGCTTGGCACTTGATCCTTTCCTATAGAAGCCTGCACACTCAAACAGTAATTAATGCAGAACCTGTTGTATTTAGCTAACCTGTTAGGATGATTTCCTTAGCTGGATAACTTGGGGGCTACCATGTTCCTCCCAACCATTACCCTTAGACTGTTCCTGGTTCTAACTGGATCCCCCCGAGCTGGTTCCAACTTGCAATGAGAGATAGAGGCCCTAGGTTCACTGCTCATTTAGATATGGAATTATTATATAGGTCTGCTTCAGTTTCTTGGAGCATAAGACTTCTCTCTGATTACCATAAGACACGGGGGGTTCACTAGTGAGGCAATATCATATCACGTCCATTCATATTGGGGGGTTGAATACTCTTAAAAACCTCAAAAATATATTGCCCCGTATTAAGGGGTCAAGGGGGGTTTTTTAATTTGACATAGTAATATAAATATTGGGGGTTATTTTATTTGGCAGTGTTGAGGAATAACCTCCAAATCATGTGATGGATTCATACGTCCAAATCACAAGATCGATTCATACCCACCTAAAACTTAAGGACCTTCCATTTTTATTTGATATTGCTTATGATCCTAAGTTTTGCTTAAATTTGATAATAGTGTACCAATGATAATATTGATGGAATTATCTTTGGATTATCATCCTTGAGCAATCCTCATTTAATAGCTCATTTAGGCTTGGTTTGAATTGATGTTATATTGTTTTTCATCTTTAAGTTAAGAGATGTAGTTAAATGGGAGTTCTTGACTTGAACAATTGTATTGTATTTTTGTAGGAATTCAAGTAAACGATTAAACTCTTCATTTTTTAGGTTAGGGTTAAGGTGGGAATTGAGATTCAATTAAACCTTGCTCCACAACAACCAAGAAAAGCAAGATCAAACTTTCTTGGTTCACTGGAACTAAGAAAAGTTAGATCAATGTCTCTTGACTAATTATTTATTTCAACTTTTTATATTCTTCTTTAATATTTTCACATTGCCAGTTAGGAATAGTTGTTAGATTGAGTTATATTTGGCACATTCATAATTGTAATTTCAATTCTTATATGCAAGGCATCTGTCTTAATATTATTTTGGAATTAACATGAACATAGGTGAAACTCTAAATCCTTATTTACATACCCTATGTGTTATTGTTACCATGAAATGGTATCATATAAGTTTCACTATCTGTCCATATTTATAACTATTGCATGCTTGAAGCTTAACAATGGATATTTTCCCCTATCCTTTAAAGATTAAAAAAAAACTAGATATAACCCAAGATAAGATAATTAAATGTTGTTAATTCTCGTGATTGCAAGAATAAATGTAGAGGAAGTGGAGGCAATTGATTGGATCTTGTGAATGACCCAAATCCAAGCTATGCACATGATCATATGGTGTTATTGAAAAGTAAAAGGAATTGTTCTATGTTCATTTGGGTTCAAACATTAATGATGTTTGTTCTGATAGGAAGGTAGGGGCGTCCTTCCAAAAAAGGGTTTCAATTTTGAATTTTTATGGAGATTAATTTATTAAGCTTATAGAAAACATGAGTTCTTTATGGCTATATTTGTATTTACATGATATAAAATTGATAGATTGGCAGGTTGTGGTGTGAAACATTTTCAATTATCATATTTTCTAAGCATTGCACTAATAATTGGACTATCGGTCTTTTACATTCTTTGTTATCATTGATATCTTGACTAGGTTGCGTTTTATGCATTTTGCCTTCCCTGATACTATTTATTTGGGTTTTCCACTCTCCAATGATACAAACTGACCAGTCGCCCATGCAATCCTAGTGGGATCATTATTAGCATTATACTATTATTTTATTTAGCATCTTGCTTGCTTATACTAAGATGTGGCAGGGATCCTGTTTGTTACAACTTGATAATATGATATAAAGGGGTGATAAAAATGGGTTGATAAAAATGGATACCTACAATATCTGGTGAAACTAGGGGTTTTCTTAATTGGAAAGGCATATTGGGAGGGGGGTTCAACAATACAATTTTAGTATGCATTTTCCAATATTTAGTGAAATTAGGGGTATTCTTTAATATCATGCGAACGATCGTGCTATGTAACAAGTTCACTAAGTGAACCCCCCGTGCCATAAGAGAATGATAATGAAAAAGATAGATGATCCCCAAAACTTGGGATTTGCCCTCTTTATGCAGGGGAGTCTTGAATTATGACTGTTGGAATAATTAGTTTCTTTAAATTAAATAATATAATATTTAAAAGATATTATTTACTAAAATATTTTGTCCTCTTGAACTAGGACTTATCACTTGCTTTTAACTATAAGTGATTTTAATCTTTAATCTTTTTTATAATTTAACTTAACTATTAATACATCATTAATAATATTAAATGATGTATAAACTATACAATATAAAATAAATAATAACAACATTATTTATTAAAACTCTTAATAATAATAATAATAATAATCTTGAGGCCTTTATGCATGTTATTCGTAGAAGACTACTATTAGTCAATCCATGCTTTAAGTGGTGGTAATGATCTTTTGTTTAAATATGTATCCTTACATGATACTTCTTTTAACTTTTAAGGACAAGGTCCAATTCTTTTGGACGATCTTTTGGTAAGCTTGGATAGGCACCTCTAGTCTCTCTCTTGCATATTGGATTCCCTCATTTAACATGGTAGTTCCCGCAGTATTTGATGATAGATAAAAGATGAATCATTTAATCAAATTAAATAAATGTGATGAAAGTAGAAGTGCAATTCAGAGTCTTTCAGACTCAACACTTTGATATTTAGTAACCCTGAGTGCTCTTCAGAGCCTTTTAACTCAACACTTTCACATGGGCGTTACACTAGTGCAATTCCAGAGCTTCCTGCTCAACACTAGTGTTAGAATGTGGTTGTGAGGCACATATAGAATATTCTAGTGTCCTCGGATCCGGTATTCGTTTATCAAGCTTGGAGTGCTCTAGGGCTTAGGCCCAACACTCAATGTACCTCAGGGCTTACTCCCAGTACATAAACATTCTTCTAGGTACATCAGGGCTTATGCCCAGTATGTAGGTTATATGTGTGTTTCTGAGTCCACGCTCAACACACTCATAAGTCCAATCATGTAAAATCATAGCTCTACACAGTAAGTAACAAAAGATCATCTCAGTATATTAGGGTTTGTACCCATATCAAAGCTGAAGAACATCATTAAAACATTGGGGCCTTCTCGCCCAATATACACTCAAATAAAGAAGTCAGTCAGGGTCCATGCCCGATATGTCAATATATAAAAGAATAAATCATAGGTGCTAGGGATCATGCCCAATACTCAAAATAAGACATATGTGCTGGGGCTGTGTCCCAATATAACAACAAAAATAGTTAGTCCAAAATTTGGGATATTACAGATAGGGTAAATAATTTAGATTATATTTTCATTTTCTTAGTTTAATTTTCATTTAATAGCCATTAAATAGTCTTTGTATTTAATTAGTTATATTTTATATTTGAATACTCCGTGGGAAAATATTTCATAAAAATCAAAACAAAGACTCTCCTTAAGAGAGAAAAATACTAATTAGTCATAATTAGTTACTTTTCATTTAGTAGCTGCCAAATAGACTTCTAACTATTAAAAAAAATAACTTTAGCTGTCAGATAGGAATCTTATAGTAAATAGATTAATGTAGATTGTAAGTACATAGTTAATTTTAGCTTAGTTATTTTAATTAGAATTTAGTATTTATATCTAGTTTAGGATTTACTTTTTCTAGGTTGAAGTATTAGAACTCACCTTAAGTGAGTAAAAACCTAGATGGTAGCAGGACCACAACCTGCGAGAATCAACTAATCCAAACACACCGGAAGCTGTAGTAAGCGAATTGTGTGGGTTGATTTTCCTTAGTTGGACTTAGTCATAAAACTTGGCCAACAAACCTTTGGAGATCAAGCTTGGAGCTGGAGCTGTTAAATTTTCAGTATTAAATCACAATACTATAGGATCTTTGCTGAGAGAATAACATCTACAGTATATCAATGCATGACAATCATAATATGACAAGCATCACAAGCATCACAAGAATCAAAAGCATAGAGACAAGAGACACAGAGTTTCCGTGGGGAAAACCCTAAGGTGAAAAACCCCACAAACTTCCTCAGAGATAGAGAGAGCAATGGCTCAACCAAAAATACAACCAAATAATACAGAGATAGTCTCCTAGCAGATGATCCTCCTCCTCCTCACTAGTGCGCCACTTTCCAGAGAGAGAGATAGATACTTTTCCGAGTAAGTAAAATAGAGATCTCCTATCTCTATTTATACTCACCTTTTTGCCCAGTGACCTACTGGGGCCGACTTGTCTACTTGAGTATATCCACATTATATTATATATTAATTAGGGCCGACCCCATAAGGTGGTCTAATAACCCATCGGCAAGTACACACACTTGCGACACTTGTCAATCCACATGACGACACTTCCTTATAGAGGAATAACACATCTCTTATAAGGGTACAATAAATATACATATAATATACTGATGAAATACATTCCGAAGTTACATATACATCAACACTCCCTCTTAACAAGGAAGGTATTTCTCGACACAGATTCGCTAGACAAGTCTTCTTCTCTGGATCATCGTCATCGATGCATCGTCATCGTCATCGTCACTGCTGCTGCTATCTCGTCCAATCTCTGTCTCTACTCGTCATAGGAAGTTCTACAGAGCCAGTCCTTTTTCATACTGGATGTAGGCCCACCACCTGCAGGTCTTCATCATCACTGGCCATACTGTGGAATCCTCAGGACTTTTACGTGCGTCACAAAACCTCGAAAGAGCATCCCAGGCTGTTACGAGCACACAGCTCTACCTATAGGATCTCCCAGGGCGCTATTATATGTGACCCCACCACAAAACCTTCGCAAGAGCATCTCAGGATGTTACGGGTACACAACTCCGACCTGAAATCTCCCAGGGCGCTATTACATGTGGTCCACCACAAAACCTCGTAAGAGCATCTGCCAGATATCCCAGGGCGCTATTACATGCCATAGGCAAAACCTCGTAAGACTATCTGCAGATCTCCCAGGGCGTTATTACATGTGGTCATGGCAAAACCTCGTAAGAGCATCCCAGGACTGATTACGGGCACACAGCCCAACCTATCGGATCTCCCAGGGCGCTATTATATGCCATAGGACAAAACCTCGTAAGAGCATCTGCCAGATATCCCAGGGCGCTATTACATGCCATAGGCAAAACCTCGTAAGACTATCTGCAGATCTCCCAGGGCGCTATTATATGTCCTTCCAGAGCAAAACCTCGAAAGAGCATTTGCCAGATGTCCCAGGGAACCGAATTACATGCCATAGGCAAAACCTCGAAAGACCATCTGCAAATCTCCCAGGGAGCTATTACATGCTCATCTGCACAACCTGATCCACGGCCACAGAGTATCATCCTGATACTCACCATACATCATCCTGATGTATCCATGATCATCCTGATCATCATCACTGCAACGTCCTGCTGCATGTCATCTGGAGCAACATCCTGAAGCTCGTCATCTATGATCATCCTGATCATCACTGCAACATCCTGCTGCATGTCAAGTATCTATCTGATACGTATCATCATACATGATCCTCCTGATCATCAATGCATCTACCTGATGCATACCAAGTATCTACCTGATACATATCATCATACATGATCCTCCTGATCATCAATGCATCTACCTGATGCATACCAAGTATCTACCTGATACATATCATCATACATGATCCTCCTGATCATCAATGCATCTACCTGATGCATACCAAGTATCTACCTGATACATATCATCATACATGATCCTCCTGATCATCAATGTATCCACCTGATACAAATACAAATACATGATATATATCACCATACATGATCCACCTGATCATACAATGTACCCACCTGGTACATATACAGATACATGGTCCAAACATCCAACATGATGCATATACAAAATACATACACATGATCCAACTAATCATATCCTGCATCCAACATGATGCGTACATACATACATAAAATGATCCAACTGATCATATCAAGCAGAAACTAGAACATCATCCTGATGCTCATCATCCAGCGCTTACATCCACAGCCATGTGAAGGATCCTCCTTCCAACATGCTTGGAATGGCTTCAGCAAATGTATCCATCACTTCTTCCTCGAAGTGTCCTCGATCTGAAGAACGCCAAGCCTCTCTCTGAAGTACTCGAACTTCACCCTGGCTAGTGGCTTCGTCAGCACATCTGCAATCTGCTCGTCTGTTGCAACATACAGGAGCTTCACAGCTCCTCTCTGCACCATATCCCTGATATAGTGATATTTGATCTCTATGTGTTTCGACCTGTCATGAAACACTGGGTTCTCGGACAGCTTCACACAACTCTGGTTATCACAGAAGATACCAGTAGCCTCCAACGGGAGATCAAATAACTCAGACAGTAGCTTCCGTAGCCATACTGCCTCACAACTAGCTGAACAGGCTGCAACATACTCTGCCTCAGCTGTACTCAGTGCTACGCAGGACTGCTTCCTGCTAAACCAAGAGATCACACCTGATCCCATACTGAAGCAACACCCTGATGTGCTCTTCCTATCTGCAGCACTGCCAGCCCAATCCGAATCAACATAACCATGCAGGTTGAACTTTTGATTCGCCTCATATCTGAGCCCATAATCCACTGTACCCTTCAGGTACCTCAGAACATGCTTTACAGCAACTAGGTGAACACTCCTCGGATCCGTCAGAAACTGGCTCAATGTGTTCACAGCAAAGCAAATGTCTGGTCTCGTGTTCGTCAGGTACATCAAGGACCCAATCATCTGACGATACATAGAAACATCAACTGGCTCAGATGAAGCATCACAAAGAAGCTTCAGATTCGATGCCATAGGTGTGGCCATGGCCTTGCAATCCATCATCCCATATCTCTTCAGGATATCTACTGTGTACTTCCCTTGACCAAGGAAGATCCCACCTGCATTCTGCCACACCTCCATACCTAGGAAATAGTGCATCATTCCCAAGTCTTTCATATCGAATTCAACTGCAAGCTTCCTCTTAGTATCCGCAATCAGTCTGTCATCTCCTGTCACAAATAGGTCATCCACATATAGTAATAGAACCACAGGATTCCCTTCCTCAACTTTGTAGTAAAGGTTGGAATCCGCTTTACTCTTGGTAAAGCCCAAACTAGATAGGAAACTGTCCATCCTACCGTACCAGGTTCTGGGAGCTTGCTTCAATCCATACAAGGCTTTCTTCAATCTGCATACATAAGATTCCCTGTCATGTATTTCAAAGCCGAGTGGTTGTTCCACATATACTTCCTCTTCTACTATACCGTTCAGAAAAGCAGTCTTGACATCCATCTGCTGTATCTTCCACTTCATTGCTGCAGCCAGGGCAAGTACTGTTCTGATGGAAGTATATCTGGCTACAGGTGCAAAGGTTTCTTCATAATCTATTCCTTCCTTCTGAGAGAAACCACGAGCTACGAATCTTGCTTTATATTTTTCCACACTGCCATCTGCAGCATGCTTGATTTTGTAGATCCACTTGGAAGTCACAACAGACTTCCCTTTAGGTCTTGGGACAACATCCCAAACATCATTCTTCATAATTGATTGGTATTTCTCAATCATAGCATCCTTCCATTCTTTCTTTTCTGCTGCCTCTTCATAACTGGAAGGCTCTTTGTTCATAATGTCACAGAGTAAAGCAACATAACTGGTGTGTGATCTGGTTCTCTTCTTTGCTCTGTGTTCTTCTTCTGGAATGCCAAATCTTTCTGCATCATGAATGAGCTCTCTAGCCCATACAGGTTTCCTCTTGTGAGTGTTATCCTCACGGGGTGGATCTACAGGTTCTTGTGGATCTTCAAACTCACGAGCAGTTTCTGGAACTGCATCAGTCATCGTAGTGTCCTGAAATCTTGTTTCCTTAGGTTCTTCATATACTTCGATAGGTGACTTTCTTGATTTGATGAACGCTGAATTCTCATCAAATGTTACATCCCTGCTGACATCAATCTTCTTGAACCCTGTAAAATATATTCTGTAAGCCTTCGAGCTTTCACTATAACCCACAAAGATGCCCTTCTTTCCTGAAGGATCTAGTTTAGTCCTCTTCTCCTTTGGGACATGAGTGTATACTGGACAACCAAATATTCTGAGATGGCTGACTTCAGGCTTCTTACCAGAAAAGACTTCTTCTGGTGTCTTGTTGTCCAATATCTTGTGGGGTGTTCTATTCTGCACATATACAGCTGTTCTAGCTGCTTCTGCCCAAAGATGCATAGGAAGATCCTGGTCATGCAACATTGCCCTTGCTGCTTCCATGATAGTTCTGTTCTTCCTTTCTGCAACTCCATTCTGTTGAGGATTATATGGAGCAGTCAACTCCCTCTTAATCCCTGAATCATTGCAAAGCTTCTTGAAGTCATTTGAGGTGAATTCTCCACCATTGTCAGATCTGAATGTTTTGATTTTCTTGTCAGTTTGATTCTCCATCAAGTTTTTGAATTCCTTGAATTTATCAAACACCTCATCTTTGCCCTTCAAGAAGTATACCCAAGTCTTCCTGGAGAAGTCATCAATAAATGAAACATAGTAAACATACCCACTCAGGGAGCTAGATGACATAGGGCCACATACATCTGAGTGGATGATTTCCAGAATGTCTTTTG
Organism: Larix kaempferi; assembly: GCA_027924585.1. Classification (NCBI taxonomy): domain Eukaryota; kingdom Viridiplantae; phylum Streptophyta; class Pinopsida; order Pinales; family Pinaceae; genus Larix; species Larix kaempferi. The sequence goes on from BSBM01001022.1 coordinate 20,041,671, forward strand.
CCTTGCTTTCACTGCTTGGGAAAGCCTTCTTAGTGTTCTTTCCTTTTGCACATCCTTTGCAAACACCTTCATGTTTGGTCTTAATTTCAGGAAGACCTTCTACTGCTTTGCTTGCAATTGGAAGTGCCCTATAGTGCATGTGAGCAAGTCTTCTGTGCCAAAGTTCACTTGGATCCATGGATTCATGTACCATGGCATGTTCAGGTTGTCCCTTCAATTTATACAGTCCTCCCTCTTGCTCTCCAATCACTACTGCATCATCTATGGTCTTTCCCTTTGGCCACATTAGTACTTGGCCATCAACAAATGCAACCCTCATACCTTTTGCATCTAAAGCAGAGATGGAGAGTAAGTTCTTCTTGAGCCCAGGTACATAGAGGACTTCCTTCATCTTCAGAGATTTTCCAGAATCTAGGTTGTAAGAGGCTTCACCACTTCCTTTGATTGGGTATTGATAATCATCCCCAAGTTTCACTTTATGGGGTGACTCATGTTCAGATAGGTTCACAAAGGATTCTTTAAATCCAGTCATGTGTTTGGAAGCCCCACTATCAATCAACCAATCATTACATCCATGAGAGATGGTACCTGTAAGAGCAGAGATCAGAACATATTCTTCTTCACTTGATGAGACATCATCACTGTCACTTTCTGCCCTTGCCTTCTTCTTTGGGGGTTCATCATCTTCGGCAGCATGAGCATGAAATCTTCTTTTGCTGCCCTTCTTCTTCTTACTGAAGTTTTTGTTATTATCCCTTTTGTTCTTGGGACAATCTGAAGCATAGTGACCCTTCTCATTGCATGTAAAGCATCTTAGGTCCTTCTTATGAGTTCTTTTGTGGTGAGAGTGATCCTTCTTGGTTTTGCTTCTTTTGGTGTGAGCTGCAAGGGCTTGATCTTCTCCTCCCATCTTTTCTTCACGAGCTATAAGCCTAGCTTCTTCTTGAGAACATTCTTCTCGAAGTCTACTGAAGGAGATCAACTTCTTCCTTGCACAAATTCCTTGAATAAAGGAATCCCATGACCTGGGTAGGCCATTTAGAGTGGTCATCACCACTTCACCATTCTCCACCATTTCATCTACTGCTTCTAATTGTTCCTTGATCTGAGAGACCCTTGAAAAGTAGGATTGAATGGTTTCTCCATTCTGAAACTTCACTGCTTTCAATTGGTTCCGCAGGGTCATCTTCCGATTTATGTTCTTTCCTTCAAATAGCTTGGTCAAAGATTCAAACATCTCTTTGGGTGTCTTGAGAGAAGACACATGGGGTATGAGATGGTCTTTGATAGAATCAGCAATGATTCTCTTTGCCTTGACCAAGTTCTTCTTGTGCAATGCCTTGGCTTCTTCATCCTCTGGGATAGGGATGTCTTCTTTCACATATGAGTCCAACTCATTCTCTTCCAGGATTAGCCCAATCCTATACTTCCAGGCTCGGAAGTTATCAGCCCCTTCAAGCTTATCCTCAAGCTTGGTGTGAAGAGACATCTTTAAGAGTACTTCAAATGGAAATAGAAAAGATTTAGAACTTACCACTTGAAGTGCTGAAAACTGGATCTGGACCCGGATTAGGGTTTGTCAGAGAAACCCTAAAATTTCAAAATGTGAATTTCAAAATTCCGAGAGGATAGAAAGATGCGCCTTGGAGAGCTGATCAGCCTAGTACATTCAGAATTTGAGATCAGCAAAGTCTTGTCCTTCAAAATTGCCTTTTTGTCCTCCCGGGTTCACTGGGGAGAGCCCTGAATTAGGGTTTGAGTTTCCCGGAGATCTACCCAGCCAAAAATCTCGATCCAAAGCTCAAACCTTCGATTTTTGCAAGGAGCTTCCAGCTGTACCTTCAGTTTCCAGAAATTCCTATTTTTGTGGAAACCCTAAATTTTAGGGCCAAAACTGAAAATGCTCGGAACTGAAATCTGATTGGACAGAAAGATGCGCCTTGATGAGTAGATCCAATCTACTATACTGAATTTCAAAAATCTGTGGAGAGAAACCCAATAAACAAGCAATACAAGCTTCCGTCACTGCAAAATGTCTTCTTCTCAGTTAAGCTCTGATACCATGTTAAATTTTCAGTATTAAATCACAATACTATAGGATCTTTGCTGAGAGAATAACATCTACAGTATATCAATGCATGACAATCATAATATGACAAGCATCACAAGCATCACAAGAATCAAAAGCATAGAGACAAGAGACACAGAGTTTCCGTGGGGAAAACCCTAAGGTGAAAAACCCCACAAACTTCCTCAGAGATAGAGAGAGCAATGGCTCAACCAAAAATACAACCAAATAATACAGAGATAGTCTCCTAGCAGATGATCCTCCTCCTCCTCACTAGTGCGCCACTTTCCAGAGAGAGAGATAGATACTTTTCCGAGTAAGTAAAATAGAGATCTCCTATCTCTATTTATACTCACCTTTTTGCCCAGTGACCTACTGGGGCCGACTTGTCTACTTGAGTATATCCACATTATATTATATATTAATTAGGGCCGACCCCATAAGGTGGTCTAATAACCCATCGGCAAGTACACACACTTGCGACACTTGTCAATCCACATGACGACACTTCCTTATAGAGGAATAACACATCTCTTATAAGGGTACAATAAATATACATATAATATACTGATGAAATACATTCCGAAGTTACATATACATCAACAGGAGCTAGGACAATCAACGAACTAGAGGTGAGTCCCATTGCTTCCTTTCCTTATTATGCTTGATGATCTCTGTATTGTGTTAGATATAGGAGGATAAAGAAACATTTGTTTTGTTTTTGTATTAGATTAAACATTTAGAGACATAGTTTAATCTATGAGAGGGTTTAACTATCTGTAGGATGAATTCTCTAACACAGTCTTGCATGAAGAAGTGCACCGCACTTCTCATGCAATGCTTTATCTCACTGGAATTTCTCTTAGGATGAACTTGCCTCTTAAATGAATGCTTTCCCACTTAGTTAGGTGGCTAACTTAATTGTCATCATGCAAGTGTCGCAACTCAAGTCTTGTCTTTTAGTTTAACATAAGTGTCATCACGCAATAACACTTAGTTAACTAGATCTTCTTTGTTATCACTTAGTTAAATCTCTTTAATTGATTCTTCTTTAATAAAATCACTGTAGTGATCAATTTGAGTTCTCCCTTGATTTACTGAAGTGTCGTCTTTTAGTTTAACTAAAGTGAAAACACTTTAGTTAACTAGTCCTTCTTATTTAATACTTAGTTAACTATTATTAACTAAAATCATGTTGATTGATTTACTGTAGTGACCACCGTGAGTTATTTAGTTAACCAAGGCATACATTGTGGCTTTAACTGAATCTTGACAATCCGAGTTAACTTAGTCATCTCCTGAGCAATTCAATTTCTCTTTTTTTCTATGCATTTATCTTTATATCTTTATATTTACTACATGGTCAATATGTGTTAACTTTAATTATCTATTATATTATATTATACTCAAGAGATTTATCAGATGCTATGATCATATTATATGAATCTCATACCAAATGATCATATGCTAAAGTAATTCACTCTATAGGTGGCCAGTCTCTAAAAGATACTTAATATCAATCGGTGACCATGGTTACTAATACATCACCCAACATTAATGCTTTAACATGCAAAGCATCTACCTCTATAATTGGAGGTCCACCCCATGGGTAACTGCTATAATTGGAGGTCCACATGAGAATCATTTACCTCTATAACTGGAGTTCCACCCCATGGATAGCTTTATATGGAATGTTCACATGAGAATCATGACTTGACACACAAGTCCGGAGCCTTGTCCAACAAGACTTTACAACAGCATTACTTTGATCAATTACCTCTATACATGAGGAATAACCTTTACACGGAAGGGAATCAAAGTGATCACTTCTATACAGGAGGATCAATATTGGTTGCACAAGGTTGGTTTGGAGAATGTCTCCTGATTCTGTACATATAACACTCCCTCTCAGCGAGAGAGACATTCTCTGCCATACCAAGCTTGTCTTGAATGTACCTAAACTTCGTCATTGATAGAGGCTTTGATAACACATCTACAATATTCTCATCAACAACAATGTACTTAAGTTTCATTGTATCTTTCTAGACCATGTCTCAGATGAAGGGATACTTCATTTCAATGTGCTTCGACTTTTCATGAAACATCGGGTTTTCGAAAATCTTGACGCAACTCTGATTGTCACACCTAATAATTGCAGGCTCAAACTTTTCACCAAACAACCTTGCAAATAGATTTCTGAGACACACTGCTTCTTGGCATGCAACACTAGCAGCTATGTATTCTACTTCTGTAGTGCTCTAGGATACAGAGCCCTGCTTCCTGTTGGGATAAGATATCATAGCTGATCCTAGGGTATAACAATAGCCAAATGTACTCTTATGGTCCACAGTGCTTCCTCCCCAGTCAGAGTCTGTATAACCAAGTAACATGATTGCTCCATTGGAGGAATATATGAGTCCATATGAAATTGTACCTCGAAGGTACCTGTTGGAGCCAAGGCCGCAGCTATGGTAAAAGCTGCGAATTTTGAGGAAAAAGCACAAGTATGGAAGAGAAAGTGCTAAGTTTTGAATAAGCGCCAATTTTGGGACAGAAGAAGACGGTGCGCAGTACGGTGCCAGATGGATAATCTCAGCGTAGATTACGGACCAGAAATCGCAGAGCTCGCGCGCACGTCAGAAGAGAATGAAGGTAGCCGAGAGGAAAGCCCAGCTACCACAATGAATGAAGCAATGGAGTAGAGGGCTCAGCTACCCTCATTTAAGGCTAAGTACAGAAGTTATGGTTGCTCGGATCAAGGAGGAGCAACGGACCAAAGCATTGAAGGCGAAGGACGAGGCACCCATACCCGTAAGCTGCGCCGGAATTCATGGAGCCTGCAGGAAGCGGCGACATGACTGCAAGCGGCGCCTACAGTACACCTAGCCATGTGCGTGGTTAGGGTTTTTGGGGATTACTGCTAGGAAAGGACCACAGTTTTGTAAAGGTGCGACCGCCATGGCCACCTATATATATGTATAATTGTGAAGGGTAGATGTTAGTTGGTTAGCCAGTAGTCAGCTAGATAGTGAGCTAGCTAAGATAGTAGATATTGGATGTAAGAAGGATTGATTGAGTTGATCATCCTCTGTTATGATCTTGTTGATTGTTTTCTACCGTGTTGCTAGAAAACAGGAGTTAGAGCTGGTTAGCAGTGAAGCTAATCCTTGAGTTGCAGACAGTCAGAGTCGACGTCTGAACTATTGTAATCTCTCAAGAGGAAGAGAATAGATCGAGAGAAGGGCTCCCAGCTGTGTGCGTGGAGTTTCCTGGAAAGATCTAAGGCTGCAGCTGTGTGCGCAGCATATTGTATAAGTCTATCATTTTCTGGTTAATATAAGATACTCCCGTGGACGTGGTTTTCCCCGTGGAGGTGGACTTCATATTTCAAGTTGTTGCGATGTTGTGATTGAAGTGATTGCCTGTTTTAAGTTTACTAACAGCAAATACAGGAATATTGCATTATCTTTATGAATGTGTTGAGTAAGTTCTTGGAGCTTCCTTGGGGACTATAATCGTTAAGGGTCGAAGGAATCGGTAAGACTCGTTGCCGCAGCGATAGGAGATCGTGTTGCTACGACGGGTGCGCTAGCAAAGCGACGCTTAGAATATCGGCGTAGAGGATAATAGGTCCTAGCGCAGGAGTGGAAGTACCGCGCAGCTCAGCTGCCGAGCAGGAGCTTGAGAGCTGTTGCGCTCATAAGTTTGAAGAGGGGTCAGATATTCACCTTAGAGGAATCGTCGAGGAAGAAAGAGCCGTCTCCGTGTCGCCTAGGTTAAGGAAATATGATTCCTTAGCCCCCCATAGCAACTTCGGGTGAGACCTCGAGCTGCCGCGCAGCTCGTTGCCGAGAGGGCCAGTGCGCCAAGGGGTTTTGTTGCCGCGCTTCATTAAAACCCGGGTCTGTCCAAAAAGCAGCCAACAGTACCTAAGCACATGCTTAGAAGCTATCCAGTGTCTGTGTCTCGAATTAGACATAAATTGACTCAGAATTCTTGTTGGTCACCCTATATGTCAATTAATTAAAGTTAACACACAGGATGGTCAATATAAATTGTCAAACCTAGGAAGGTCTTTTATTTCAAAGGCAATAAGCACAATCTATGCATAAACAGATCAAGCAGTTGATTTACTAAATGTAGATGATGAACCTACCTATATGCTCAACCAACTCATTCCATAAGAAAACTAATCTAATTCATACATCTAAGAATCCAAAGTGCAACAACCTTCCTACAGAAATCAACCCAACAAGTTAATGATCTAATAATGAACTGGAACTAGACTGCTTTTGCAAGAAGTTAAATCCTATAATTGTCAAAATATAGTATTCAATCTTTACCAAAATGATCTATCCAGTGGCTACTGTAACTCTACCATTACCTGTCTAATCTATGCATGCAATTGAAGATACAACAACAACTAGAATTAAAATACAAGCTTGAATCCTAAAGTGATAATTACTGGAAATCCTAGAAAGCATAAACAACTAAAAGATATTGGAATTGAGCTTGGCTGTCACAGCTGATTAAAACACACATGCAATTAAATAAATTATCCTACATAGTCGACTGTCACACCAATTTGCTAGAGCTATTCGATATGCAATTATAAACTACCAAAAGGAAAGCTAATTCTCTGTTGCAACTACCAATAATATCAGCAATAATTCCACACCACACAACAAAAGTAAAACTAAAATACTCTACCTACTTAAACCGGCTATCTCTGTGAGAAGGCGGGCCCTGGCCTTCTTACAGAGACGCCGTGAGTCACAACAAATTAATACATAGAAATGAAGAACTCTACTCTCATATTAATGATGGAAAATCGTAGTGCTCTGTTACAGCTTATGTAAAATTGTAATTGTCCAACCCTAGGCTACAAGAGCCTTCTGGAATTTATACAAGGAAAATACAGTTTCAGATCCACTATAATCGTGCACCAATGAAGATCTATGATCTTCATGCTGCGGAGTTACAGCTAACTGATACAGCCGTATTAAACAAGGCTGTTAATTGTGAAGGATGCTGTTGCTCTGATAATTAATGGATCAATAGACTCAGCAACTGGAATGCAACTTGTCTGTCGCAGCTAGGCTTTGTTTCAGTGGAATTTGTTACAATGAGGATCTGTTACAGCTCACGTGGAAGATGTGCTGTTCCTTTGGGTATGAGGCGCTGGTGCTTTGAAGAGTAACAACCGGCGCCACTTGGCTGATACACCTGCGCTTTAGACCTTGTCTAAATGAAATTACACATATCAGTATAAACCAAGGACTAAGATCCATAACCTTTAACAATCTTAGGCATAAAATAAATAAAGCAATAACAACCTGTCAATATTATTGATTGGTTTGGAGAAAGATTATAAAAGTAGGATGAAATCAAGGAAAAATGACGTAATCAGGATGGCCAAAAAGGGGCATTTACTAGACCCAACATCTCCCTCCAACTATCCGATTGCATGTCCTCATGAAACAACCTCCCCTACTCCGAATCTGAGTCTAAGTTGAAACTGTGGAGATTTGTAAGATTATAGGCAAGTTCTGGTGTCTCCCCTCGAGGCACAAACCCATAGCAGGATATCCAATACTCCCACCACAACTCTTCTTCTTCTAATGTCAAAGCATAGCTGTTTCTGTAAGAATTCTCACAGGCAACCAAATGAGAGGGAATTTGAATCTTAATCTAATCCACCAAGACCCACACCTTTTCATGCACTACACATATCTAGGAATCCTTGTCAAAGCTTGCCTGAAATTTTTAAAGCCATATGGATCCATTTCCTTCAGAGATGAGGAAGAGTACATCCATCTGTATTCACTACCTTCCAGGGCATCCTGCTACATATTAAGAATCATTGGGACACATGTGGTAAGGAGTTTATCTCGCAGGCTCTCAAAATATCGGGCAATTGAAGGAACCCTGAGAGATTTAGCATGATTTTCCATGAATGCTGGTGGATTCTGAGGTTCCCCCCTAATCCAGAGAGTAGAATTCTCCTCATTCCTGAGGATGGTTTGGAAAGCATCTCACCATCTTACATGGTTAATGAAAAAAGAGGCAAATGCCCTCAGCTGAACATCCCTTAGAAGAGGTAAGGGATTAGATGGAAATGTCGAGCACCCTATATGCAGATAGATTATTACCAACACACAGAGCATACGAGATTTATTGTCAACCGGAGAAAGTCTTTTTATTTCAAAGGATAAATGCACAGTCTATGCTTAAACACCAAATCACTACAATTGAATACTTTTATCCTCTAACAACTATGTCCACCCCAAAGATCTGTGTAATCCCAGTTGCTTTCTAAATACTACAATTTCAATTCCTTTCTACCATGCATCAACAAGAAGTAAAATAAGATTCAAAGACAATTGCAGATAAAAAGAAATCCTATTCACATCCTAGAATAAGTAACTCACTTCTTCAATCTGATCACTCTTGAAAACCATAAGCATAAACTGAATATTGATCTAGAAATTCAATAGCAAAGGATTGAGTTCAGCTGCTCTAAGAAATTGAATTACAGGAATGAAAATCAACAATCATAACAGAGAGATAAATTGCAAAGGCTCATGGGATCACAACTTAACTGCGAGATGAACAAGGCTGTGTATAATTGTCACACGAATTGCATAAAGTTTCTACTCAGTCGACTGTCACTCTGTATTACTTGCCAATTTCAAAGAAACATAATCTTAATTATACTGGAAATCCACACCAAAATTACTACTGCTGCGTACAAAAGAAATATCATGAACAAAACATCACACAACAATAAATTAAAGAGTCCTAATTTAACTCAGCAATCTTTGTGGAAGACGGGCCCAACCTTTACACAGAGACACTGGCTGAACAACGAAAGTTCCTTTAACTCAGAGGTAACTCCTTATATTAACAGAAGAATGATTACACAGTTTGCTTTTGCTGCTAATACAATGAATTAATTATCTGTTGTTCAACCCCCTGGGTCGAGGCAGCTCCCCATATTTATACATACAGATCATAACATCCAATCCTAATAACGGGCAGCCATGAAGATCTCTGATCTTCAGGCGCCCTAAATAACACTAACTGTTACAATACGTGGCAAAGTAGAGACATAAAAATACGAGAAAGCTGTTGATTGGCCCAAGAGTGGCGATCTTTCCAGATCACAACTATACTCGAGCAACGACATACTAAAGATAGCGCATTCTGTTACAGCTGCCCTGTCACAGCTCCACCTAGGATGTTATATTGGAACCATGTGCCTTAATTGATGATCCGAGCCTCGAGGATCCTTTTTAAGCAACGAACATCCCTTTTTTTCCAAGACTTGTTCAGCCCCACCTTCCTGCAGTCCACTTATCTCAAACTACCTTCATAAATCAAAACATGTTAGCACAATTGAGATATACACAGCCTTAATTATCACAATCATAAGCATTAATAATATAAAGCAATGATCAGTCATTCCTTGGCAGCTTGGGGAAATAAAGTGAGGACAACAGGATTAATTACATGATAAATGGTGTAGGACAGGGGAAGGAAAGGTGATCAAGGATGATTAAAAGGGGCCAATTCTGGGCTCAACATCTCCCCCCAACTACCCTGTTGCATGTCCTCATGCAACAACCTGCATCATTCAGAATCTGAGTCCTGCACTGAGCTCTATCCATGGAGAGAGGAAAAAATTGTAGGGAAACTCAAGCACCTCATTTGTCTTTAAAAGCCTCTGTGAGTAATCGAATACCTTCTAGCATCACTGCTCCCCATCCAATTCTACCTGCTGGTGTCTGGAAATGCAGATGGTGCAGGTGGAAATCACTTCTTCCTGCAGTCTCATCATATGTTGTGCCTGGGGAGGACTTGAAAGGAAATCTTTAATCTGAATCCAAATCAATGACATTTCTAGGAGGTAGAAGCACTGGTTCTTGTGGGGCAGTGTCTTCCAGCACATCTAAGTCTAATAAGAGAGTTGCTGGTTATTGTGTAACAACAACATCCTTTAGACTCTCTTCAGCAGCTACCTTCATTGCTTTTAGAGACACTGGTTCTTGTGTAACAGTGTCTTCTCTGTCCTTCTGCTGCTGAGATTGGATATCCTTCTCATTGTGCAGCTCCTCCTCCAAGATTTCGGTGTCACCCGAGCATGGTGTCTGTACCTGTTCATCTTCACTCCACTATGTATCAGGAATGATATCCATTCCAGGGTTATCTTCCAAATGAAATTCAGGAGTTCCTGCTGCAACCTCCAAGGATGTTGGTTCTTGTGTAGCAACATCATGGCTTGCCTCTTCATCCTCCTGTTGTTGCAACTCTTCTCCTATGAGCTCTGTGTCATGGGAGCCCTCTGGGGTTACAACCCAGAGTTCATCATTAAATTCCAGAGTGTCCTCTATTCCAGGTTCTTCTCCCATCTGCTTGGCCGATTGGATAGGTATACTCAGGTTTGCTGGTTCTTGTGTTACAGCACCCTGTTCAAGTTTATCAATGTCCTGCCCTTGTGGCTCATCTTCTAGAATTTCTGTGTCATGGGAACATTCTGGGGTTACAGTATAGAATTCTTCATTAGGCTCCAGAGTGTCCCCCATCTTCGGTTCTTCTCCCATCTGCTCTATAATCTCTGTGTCGTGGGAGCATTCTGGGGTTACAGTCAATTCTTTATCCCCATCATCATAAATGATTTCATCCCTTAGCTCCTCTGTCACAGGATTGGTGGTAGCTTCAGCAAGGATGTTTAAAGATGCTGGTTCTTGTGTGGAAGCATCTTCTTTTTCTGCAGCTTCCTCTATTATGGCCGCAGGATGTTGTGCTGAGCAGGTACGAAGTATAATTTTGTGGCCTGCTTCCTTGAAGATTTCTCCACAGGTGGGACAAATTACTCGTTTGTCTTCCTTTCCAGGCTCAGCAGAATCTGATCCCTCCAGTTGGTCTGCAGCCTCTACCAATGCATACATTTTTCTTTCTCTTTGTTTTTTGCAGGTTTCCTTCCACGTTTCCAACTCCCTTCGAAGTACTTGGAGGTCTTCTTTTAATAGTGCATTCTCAGCCAGAAGTCCTTCAATTCCGGGTTCTTCCTCAACTGGCCTTTGTGGAGCATCCATTGGTCTTGGTACAAGGATAGGGGGCTCAAACTATGCCTCTAAGGTTTCCCATATTTTTCTGGCTGCTTTTGCTACTGTAGTTGATCTAGTTCTTTTCTTTCTGATTGGTGCGGTTATGCTAAATTCATTGATTGATCCCTTTCTTTTCCTTTGTGGTGTTTTCTTTTTTGGGGCTGGTATATAGGGATTCACAGTTGAGGTCGAAGGAATGTTTTCTTGCCTCTCATGCTGTTCTTCTTCAATTAAATCTCCTCCTTCCCACTCAGGTGAGGATTCAATAGTTACCAGCTCAATGTTTTCTTCCATTGCCCTGGCTCTGTCACCTTCAGGTTCAATTGTCGCAGCATTTAATGCTGCTCCAATTTCACCTTCTGCTGTCGGAGCTACCCTATTGTTTGGATTTTCCACAGGGTTTTTATCTACATCCTCCCCCAATGGCTCTGCTTATGATGGAGTTTCATCCCCCCCAAATGGCTCTGCTTGTGCTGGTGTTTCATCCCCCCCAAATGGCTCTGTTTGTGCCCCCGGTTGCTGTTCTTCTACTATAGTTTCATCCCCCCCAGATGGCTTTGCTTGTGCCCCCGGTTGCTGTTCTTCTTCAATTTCATCCCCCCCACCAACTTCAGTGGAGGGACTCCGGTCCTCCTATTATGGTGGAACTCGTATCTGCTGTAATGGGACAACCCGCAAGGGAACGGGTTGTTGAGCTCGAGCTGTGAATTGCTCCCAGGTTATATGATGTTGGGAAAGGGTTCTTACAATTATTAATTTGATAAGGCCATGGTGGGTGAGGGAGGAAAGTGGGTGCTTAGCAGACTGGACAAATGCCGCCATATGACGCAAGTCATGCAGTAGATAATATGGAATGTTTATTAAAATGCCATGGCGGAGATGAGAAAGTAAAGGGAGTTCAGAATTATACACAGTTTGATATCTACCTTCACAAGTGATGTACTTCTTGAGGAAGATAGCAACCTGGTCCCATGGCCGCGGTAATGAGTGCAGTGCGATCCCTCTTCTTGATGATTCTACTTGCTCCCCCTCCAGCAAAAATGCTTCCTGTGCAGTCGTCGTGGGGACTCGTCGGTTAAACCATGGCTTTCCCACCAGCGGGATGGCCGTAACCTCGGATATAATGGCCTCGGAGACTTCTATGCGCAGCCCCCACACCGTGGAGTGAGTTTTGGTGAGGTTTAGAGCAAATTGCAAAGCTGCTTCCCGATTGAATCCATCTAGTCGCTCAAAAAATTTGAGCCAATTGGCGGCTTGAAAAATGTCAAGAACTTGAAGATTTTTCCTGAGTTCCTGTGTATTCACAGGTTCATGATGAACTAGAATCCCCATGGTCCTGGCTGCAGGCTGAAGTTGCTATCCCACAGATGGCAGAATCCGAGAATGGAAGTTGCAGCGCAGAGGATGCATGAATCGCTGAGCGAAGACGTTGAGAGAATGGGCAAATTTGGAAAGTTGAGCACAGAAAAACGTTCGAAATTTCCATGCCGAATTGGGGAAGGTGGCAGTTATTAGTGTTTATGTCGTATGAGGGAAAGGTTTAATCAGGAATAATGGTAATACAAGTAAAGGTATGACTAATATTGTTTAAATGATATCAACACTTAATCACGTGATAAATCAAAGCCATACCTCATGAGACTGTGCGTCGGATAACCTGCGGAGAATGGTGGAGCGTGCAGTTGGTGACGTTGCGGAACCAGACTCGTGCACAGTCATAAATAATGCAATAATTCCTCCCGCCAGTGAAACACAAAGCATCACGTCCTCGGGGTCGGAATGATGAGTTCTTTGGCACGACTGGGATGAATCAGAGCCATAGTTTAGCAGGTTTGGAGCAATTCTTCCGTTAACACAGGAGTTACCAGTGCAAGTTGCCAGAAATGATATCACAGCCGATGAAAAAGATGTTGCAGCCACCAAGAAAGATTCACAGCCACCGGGAAAAGGATTTACGGGATTGGGAGAATTTACGGCTATCAGGGAAAAGTTTTATGGCGGCGGGAGATATGTCGCAGTCACCAGGAAATATGTTGCAGCCACCGGAAAACGATTCACGGCAACCGGGAAAAGAATTTACGGGATCGGGAAAAATTACGGCTGTTAGGGAAAAGTTTTACGGCGGCGGGAGATATGTCACAGTCGCCGTGAAATATGTTGCAGCTGTCGAAAGATATGTTGCAGCTATCGAAAAATGATTCACGGCAGCCGGGAAAAAGGTTTTACGGCTATCGAAATAACAAAAGTCACGGCTTCCAGGGAAAAGTTTTACGGCGCCGGGAGATATGTCGCAGTCGCCGGGAAATAAGTTGCAACCGTCAGAAGATATGTTGCAGCTACCGAAAAATGGTTCACGGCAGCCGGGAAAGTGGTTTTACGACTGTCGGAAAAATGATATTGCAGTCGCTGGGAAATGGTTTGCGGCTGTCGGGAAAAGATGTTGCAGCCGCTGGGAAAGATGTTGCAGCTGCCGGGAAATGGTTCACAGCTGCCGGGAAAAAGGGTTTACGGCCGCCAAGAAAATGATTTTACGGTTGATGGGAAATGATATTGCAGCCGCTGGGAGATGATGTTGCAGCCGCTGGGACATGATGTTGCAGCCGCTGGGAATGGTTCACAACTGCCGAGAAAAAGGGTTTACGGTCGCTGGGAAAATAATTTTAGGGTTGACGGGAAACGATAATGAAGTCGCTGGGACATGATGTTGCAGCCGCTGGGACATGATGTTGCAGCCGCTGGGACATGATGTTGCAGCTGCTGGGAATGGTTCACAGCTGCCGGGAAAAAGGGTTTACGGCCGCTGGGAAAATAATTTTAGGGTTGACGGGAAACGATAATGCAGCCGCTGGGAAATGATGTTGTAGCCGCTGGGACATGATGTTGCAGCCGCTGGAAATGGTTCATGGTTTCCGGGAAAAGTTGTTGTAGCTGCTAGAAAAGTTGTTCACGGCTGCTGGGAAAAAGGATTTTTATGTCTGCCGGGAAATATGTCGCGGTTGCCGGAAAAGATATTGCAGCCACCGGAAAATATGTCGCAGCTGCCGGAAAATATGTCGCAGCTGCCAGAAAATATGTTGCAGCTGCCGGAAAATATGTCGCAGCTGCCGAATTTTTTTTTTTTTTTTGAAGGAAAAAGGGAAATACAGCACAGGATGGCACAGGGCGACTCTCGTTTGACAGGCCCAATCTGGTTGTTCTCCTGGCGCTTCCCTGGAAATTTTTGAAAAATAACAGCAAACGAAAAGATCATATGCAAAGAGAAGAAAAAAATAATTATACGCTACAGCAGAAAGTTATTTATGTACAGTAATTTAAAATGCGATTTTCAGTTTAAGGATTGGCAAGGGCAGAGAGAAATTCCTGCTCTGGTGCCAGCTAATAATCTGGATCGGCGGCAATTTGCGAAATGAATGCATCTTTCGAAATAGGCTTACGATACAGTTGCAGTCTGTGGCCATTAGCAAGTAATGGTATACGGTTTTCATCAATGGTCACCAGACGGATAGTGCCATTGTCAAATACCCTATCGACCAAATATGGACCCAGCCATCTTGTACGTAATTTACCTTTAAAATCCCTCTTGAACCTGGAGTCATATAGTAGCGCCCAGTCTCCCTCATAGAATATTTTCTTTTTAATAAATCGGTCATGCCAGTTGGATCTCTGTTACTGAAGCAACACAGTCTGGTCTACTGCAGCTAACCGTTTCTCATCCAATTCATTTAGTTGATTCAATCTTCTCTTTTGGGCTTCTGTTACATCCAGATTCATTTCGGTGGTTGTTTTCAGGGTTTTGATCTCAAACTCAATTGCAAATATGGCACTCTTCCCATACACTAGATCATAGGGAGAGAACCCTGTGGTATTGCGCCAAGTTGTGCGATATGCCCAGAGCGCTTCCGGAAGCCTATTAGCCCAATCCTTTCGATGGCTCTTAACTGTTTTAGTAAGGATTGATTCAATAACTTTATTAGTACTTTCCACCTGACCATTGGCTTGAGGGTGGTAAGGTGAAGCCACCCTATGCTGCACATGATACTTCCAGAGCAAGGATTCAAATTGGTGTGAGATGAATTGCGGTCCCCCATCGGTAACTACTTCCTTCGGTACCCCAAAGCGGGTAAAGATTTCACTGTACAGAAAATCAATCACCGCCTGGTCATTAGCCTTAGCCAAAGCTACAGCCTCTACCCACTTGGTCATGTAATCAGTACAAACCAGAATGTAAACTTTCTGTCTGGAAGGAGGGCTGATAGGGCCAACGAAATCCAATGCCCATCTATCAAATGTTTCAACTACTACTTGGGGCTATAGAGGCATCTGATCTGTTTTATTAGGCTGGCCCATCCTTTGGCAGCTGTCACAGGACTGAACATACCTTTTAGCATCCCTGAACAGAGTCGGCCAATAGTAGCCCATCCGCAACGCTTTATGCCCTCTTCTTTTGTCTGCAAAGTGTCCCCCACAAGGTCCATCATGACAGGCTTTCAGTATGTGAAAGATCTCATTTTCCCTCACACATCTCCTAATCTCAAGATCGGGCCCTGTGTAGAAGAGATGACCATTGAGCCAACAATACCTGGCACTTTGCTGGATAATTTTTCTCTTCTCTCGTTTAGACATGTGTGGCGGGAGCTTTCCTGCAACCAAATAATTAGCAACGTCCACATACCAAGGGGAATGAGCTGAAAGTGCGAATAGATGTTCATCTGGAAAAGAATCCTCAACAGGCGAACTGTCATCACTGTTAGTAAAACGAGATAAAAAATCAGCAACAACATTTTCTTTTCCAGGTTTATCTATAATGGTAATATCAAATTCCTGCAATAATAAGAGCCACCTGGTCACTCTGGCATTGGTGACAGGTTTGTTCATTAAATATTTAATGGCAGAGTGATCAGTGTACACAAACGTAGGATACCCAGTAATGTAATGCCGAAATTTATTAATAGAGTAAACAATAGCAAGGAATTCTTTTTCAGTAACAGTATAATTAAGTTCAGTAGGGGCTAAGTTTTTACTAACATAATAGATGGCATAAGGTACTTGACCATCCTGCTGTCCTAGTACTGCTCCAATGGCGGTATCAGAAGCATCTGAAGAAATGTGGAAGGGTATGGTCCAATTAGGTCCCCTTAGGATAGGAGCTATGGACAACTTCTCTTTAAGCTTATCAAACGTTGTTTGGCATGCTTCACTCCACACAAACTGTGCATCCTTCATTAAAAAAGAAAACAAAGGAGAAGCAAGTTTGGAGAAGTTTTCTATAAACCTTCGATAATATCTAGCATGTCCCAGAAAACTTTGCACCTCTTTCTGAGTTGAAGGAGTCGATATATTTTTTATCACCTTAATTTTTGAAGGATCCACCTGAATGCCACCGGTAGAGATGAAATGTCCTAATACCACCCCCTCACTCATCATCATATGGCATTTTTCAGTGCTTAATGAGAGGCGAGCCTATTCGAAGCGAATTAAAACCTTCTTTAAATTTTCCAGTGCTTCCTCAAAGTCCTTGGCATAGGGAGTAAAATCATCCATAAAGACTTCCATACTATCATTAACTAATTCAGAGAATATGCCAATTACAGCTCTTTGGAATGTTGCTAGTGCATTACATAAACCAAAGGGAAGCACTCTATAGGCAAACGTTCCCCAGGGGCAAGTGAAGGTGGTCTTATCCTGGTCCTCAGGAGCAATCTGAATTTGGTTGTACCTGCTGAACCCATCTAGGAAGGAGAAGAACTTCTTCCTTGATAGGGTATCAAGTACTTGGTCAATAAAGGGCAAAGGGAAATGATCCTTTTGCGTGGCTATGTTCAGCTCCCTATAATCAACACAGACTCTCCATTTACCATTTTTCTTGGGCACAATTACGAGTGGGGAAACCCACTCACTATCCGAAATAGGATATATAAATTCTGCTTCCAAAAGTTTCTGGATTTCCTCCTTCACTATATCCCTCAGATTGGGGTTCATGCGTCGTTGGGGTTGACACACAGACCGGGAGTCATTTTTGATATAAATATGGTGGGTGCACAGATTAGAGGGAATACCCCTCATGTCTGTATACTCCTAGGCGAATGCCCCTTTATGTTCCTTCAAGAGACTGATTAGGCGCTTCTGTTCCTCTAAGGAGAGACCAGGGTTGATATTCAAATTTCTTCCAGGCTCTACCTCAATAGGAATACTTTTTGAATTTTTCAAAACTGGGATTATGTTTGTGTCACCAACTAGTGCTTCTTCCGTAAGATTTTCTTGTTCGTCCTTACCAAGGGTAATGTTCAGGATTTGATAGACCTCTTTATCCACTGAAGCGGGTTCACTAATAAAATTACTAATAGCATCGTCTTCTATTTCATTTTTAAAAATCAAGGCCTTCCCTATAGTTAATAGTGGCTGAACATCCTCCTCCTCCTCCTGCTCTATCCAAAGGGAAGTCTCAGCTTCTAGACTCGACCGAGTTGGAGGATACAGGGTGAGGTTTTTAGTCTCAGTACCATCAGATATAGTGATGGACCCCGATCGACAGCTGATGCAGGCATCAGCTGTGGCCAACCAAGGCCTCCCCAGGATCAATGGGTGTCCCCCCAACTGTGATTTTGGTTGTAATATCAAAAAGTCAGCAGGGTACTCCCATGAATCTACTGAGATGACAAGGTCGTCCAGAATCCCTTCGGGTCTAATGGTGGATCTGTCTGCCAATTCTAAGATGGTAGGGGTCGGTCTAAAATTAGTGAGCCCAAGCTTCTTGACAGTCTCAATTGTTATGACATTGATCGCTGCTCCTAAATCAACTAGCACGTTGGGTATCTGCGTCTGTCCTACATGTACAGTGACATTAGGATTGCCAGGGTCGTCATACTTGGTCACAGGGGTTTTTCCTGTTATCAAAGCGGATAAATTCCCTATGACATGAACAGTGGGAGGATCTCTAGGTTTCCTCCTCAGTTTCTTGGTGCACAGGTCCCGAACGGTTTTAGCATAAATAGGCACGTCTTGAAGAGCTTGCAGAAGGGGAATTTTGACGTAAAGATTCTTTAACTCTCCTAAGAGGTTAAACTGAGGTTGCCCCCCTATTTTTGGTAGAATTAGCCTCTCGGGGTATGGTGGTTGCCTTATCAATTGGGTAGGCTGCGTATTGTCCAATTTATTGTTTGATGTTTCAGCCATCCCATCCAAGGGATGCTCAGCACCTTCAATGATAGGAACTGTATCGGATGGATGCTGTGAACTCTCTCCTTCTTCATGCACAAAAGGTGGAGTATCTTCTGTAATTACGGGTTCTATTATCTTCCCAAATCGTAGACGAATATCATTACAAGGTACAGCGGAAAGAGAGTAGGCCGGCATATTGATAGTTTCCAATTGATGGACTGTTTTATTATTTGGGTTAGGGTTAGGTTGGGTAGGCAGTTGAGGCCGTATTGGTATATTAGGGACAAAATTATTCTGCAGCTGCAGCTGCGACTGCTGAGGTGGGTACTGAGGATATTGAGGAAATTGAGGGTATGGAGGAGAATATGGTGACTGTTGAGGTGGAGGTGGTGGAGGAAACTGGTTCCCAAGATGGAAGTTCCTCCATCCAGGAGACCACGACGTAGGTTGATGTGATGGCTGTGTCCAAGGACCCCATGAGTTATAATTTTGCATTGTAGGTTGGGGAGGATTCCACTGAGCATAATTTGAAGGGAATTGTGTATTCACATTTTGCATGTTAATATTCCAATTTCTCATATTATTCAAAAATGGAAACGAGTCTAGAGGCATACCTTGATTTCGAGGCTGCCAAGGTTTCTTCTGTGCAATGAAATAGGCTGATTCCACTTCTGGAGTTGATGCCTGCAGAACAACCTTCACTTGAGGAAGTGAAGGGCATTCTTTCATGTCATGATTCATCTCACACAGCTGACATACTTCTACCTTGTCAAGTGGACATTCTTTGAGCGGATGATTCTTTCTACATTGGGGACAGAACACACCTAGTGTGATGTCCTCCACTGCCTGTTTTTGTTTTGCCTTCAGGACATCAATCTCCGAAGAGATGGAGCTCATCATTTCCGTTTTAAAATTTTCAAGGATATTGCCTATATCTGCACGGGTAGCTCCTCCATTGGATGACTTCTGAGTCCTGTTGAAGATATCACGTTCCAGCTTATCCCATTTGTCCCTCTTATTGTTCCTGGAAGATCCCCTGGAGTATCTCTTACATAGTTCCACAATCTTCCCAAAAGCTTCTTTGGAGATGTCTCCCCTTCCTAGCAGATTTAACATGTCTAAACAATCATCCCTGATCCCATGAAGCAAGATTATCTTGAGCACATCCAGCCCCATGTTCGTCTGCCCAGCTCTTTGCACATTGTACAACAGCCTTTCTACAAAATCCTCCAGACTTTCGTCCTCCTTCTGCACCATTTTGAATAATTCCTCTCTTTTGTCCTTGGTGTTGCAATATTCCTGATATTTCTCCAGGAACACTTGTTTCATCTTATCCCAATTAGCAACGGTTCCTCCCCCAAGGCTCATGAACCATCGTAATGCATTGTCCTTCAGGGTGGCGGGAAAAAGTTTTAGCTTTTGGGCATCGGTGACATAATCATAGCTGCGACAGAGGATATCAAATTCAAAAAGGAATTCGTCTGGATCTTCTGCTTCCTTTCCATGGAAGCGAGGCAATACCGATGGTGAGATGTTCTTCATAGGGGCTGTCCCTTCTGGCTGCTGAATCAAAAATTGTAATGTAGCTGTCATTCCTTCTGGAAGGGAGTAATTTTTATGATGATAGTTTTCCACCATTGCCTCTTCCTCGTCGGTCTTGTGTCTGTTACTCATCTTCTCTTCTGTTTCCTCTTCTTCGTTCGTTCTTGCGTTCTCTTCCTTGTTTGTAACAGCTGCGTCTTCCTTAGTTGTAATAGCTGCATCTTCCTCAGTCATAGCAGCAGGTCCAGTTGTAACAGCTATGTCCTCCTCGGCAGGGATATACAAGGGAGTCACAGCTGCTCGTGTATTCTCCACCGTGGACGCTGGCGCCCCAGGATAAGCAGGGTTTCTTCTGATAGGAGTTTCTTGATGACGAGCCCTGGTGGATGAATCAGTTTTGTCAACAAGATCGTTGATGAATTTCCTTCTACCCAATGGTGGTCCTCGACCACGACCCGAACCACTTGTGCTGTTAGTATTTTGTGGGGTTTTGGGAGTCGGGAGGTGATCGCATTTTATCCTCCTTGTATTCATGCGAACCAAATAATTTCAGCAAAGAAAAGACTGACTAGAAACAATTACCAGATGCAACTAATGATTAGTGTTTAATTTTTATCCTTCCCCGGCAACGGCACCAAAATGTCGAGCACCCTATATGCAGATAGATTATTACCAACACACAGAGCATACGAGATTTATTGTCAACCCGAGAAAGTCTTTTTATTTCAAAGGATAAATGCACAATCTATGCTTAAACACCAAATCACTACAATTGAGTACTTTTATCCTCTAACAACTATGTCCATCCCAAAGATCTATGTAATCCCAATTGCTTTCTAAATACTACAATTTCAATTCCTTTCTACCATGCATCAACAAGAAGTAAAATAAGATTCAAAGACAATTGCATATAAAAAGAAATCCCATTCACATCCTAGAATAAGTAACTCACTTCTTCAATCTGATCACTCTTGAAAACCATAAGCATAAACTGAATATTGATCTAGAAATTCAATAGCAAAGGATTGAGTTCAACTGCTCTAAGAAATTGAATTACAGGAATGAAAATCAACAATCATAACAGAGAGATAAATTGCAAAGGCTCATGGGATCACAACTTAACTGCGAGATGAACAAGGCTGTGTATAATTGTCACATGAATTGCATAAAGTTTCTACTCAGTCGACTGTCACTTTGTATTACTTGCCAATTTCAAAGAAACATAATCTTAATTATACTGGAAATCCACACCAAAATTACTACTGCTGCGTAAAAAAGAAATATCATGAACAAAACATCACACAACAATAAATTAAAGAGTCCTAATTTAACTCAGCAATCTCTGTGGAAGACGGGCCCAGCCTTCACACAGAGACCCTGGCTGAACAACGAAAGTTCCTTTAACTCAGAGGTAACTCCTTATATTAACAGAAGAATGATTACACAGTTTGCTTTTGCTGCTAATACAATGAATTAATTATCTGTTGTTCAACCCCCTGGGTCGAGGTAGCTCCCCATATTTATACATACAGATCATAACATCCAATCCTAATAACAGGCAGCCATGAAGATCTCTGATCTTCAGGCGCCCTAAATAATAGTAGCTGTTACAATATGTGGCAAAGTAGAGACATAAAAATACGAGAAAGCTGTTGATTGGCCCAGGAGTGGCGATCTTTCCAGATCACAACTATACTCGAGCAGCGACATACTAAAGATAGTGCATTCTATTACAGCTTCCCTGTCACAGCTCCACCTAGGATGTTATATTGGAACCATGTGCCTTAATTGATGATCTGAGCCCCGAGGATCCTTTTTAAGCAACGAACATCCCTTTTTTTCCAAGACTTGTTCAGCCCCACCTTCCTGTAGTCCACTTATCTCAAACTACCTTCATAAATCAAAACATGTTAGCACAATTGAGAGATACACAGCCTTAATTATCACAATCATAAGCATTAATAATATAAAGCAATGATCAGTCATACCTTGGCAGCTTGGGGAAATAAAGTGAGGACAACAGGACTGATTACATGATAAATGGTGTAGGACAGGGGAAGGAAAGGTGATCAAGGATGATTAAAAGGGGCCAATTTTGGGCTCAACAGGAAAGTCAATATAACAAGCCCTGTCATGTAAATACAATTCACATAACAAATGCTGATCCTTGAAATCACTCTTCAGAAAAGTCTCCAAAAACTGAGTAGCTGTTGCCAAATCAAATGATCTCCCTTCCTTGAGAGCTCTTAATTGAAATAAAGTTGTCTGCTCATGGAGAAAGATAGGGTAAGAGGGGGATGGAGCCCTGCAAGTCAACAATTCTATGGAAAGAGTGTACATTTTGTCTTTTTCTTGTTGCATGGACTTAAGTTTCCTTCCAATTTTTCTTGAAGTTTCTCCCACTGGAGTTTCTGGAAGAATAACTCCTCAGCCCACTTTTCTCTCAGTCCCTTAATGACATTCCTATGTTCCCGGAGAGAGATCATACTTGTTCTGAACTGTTCAATCCACTTGAGCCATTTATCCAACTCGATATTTAACCAGAGAATCTTCTTCTCCAGCCGTTGAATTCTTCTGTCTTCTACCTCCTTTTCATCATCAAAATCCAGATAAATGACTTCCTTATCTTGCTTTGGCACTATGACAGTTTCATCCTCTATTGGGGTTGTAGTGGTCTGTGCATGTAGTGCAGTCTCAACCATCGGTTTTAGGGATGGTGGTTCTTGTGTAACATCATTATTTATTTCCATATCCACCTCAACCTCCTCGGTCTGTGTTACAGTCTCAGCCAATATTCTTAGGACTGTTGGTTCTTGTGTGACAGCATCCTCCTTCTCCATTTCAATCTCAGCCATCTCAGTTTGTGTTGCAGCTGTAGCAAATGATTTTGGAAACACTGGTTCTTGTGTAATAGTGTTTTCTTCCTGGTCCTTGATATCAAATGTTGCTATCTGAGTTGCAACTTCACTAAACATTTTCAAGGGTAATGGTTCTTGTGTAACAGTCCCCTGTTCCTCAATTTCTTTGAACTGCTGAGATTGTTTCTAGGTTATATCAGGTTTTTCTGACTGATGAGACTGGTCCTGAAGAAGCTCGGTATCCTCTGATGGCTAGGACTGTACTGTTTCATCTCCTAAATTCAAACCAGGGATCTCTTCAATTCTTGGCTCATTTTCCCCCATCAATTCGATTTCTAGCATTCCTTCTTCCACCTCCTCTATCTGTACATGCTTTTGTGATGCAAGTCCCAACACAAAAACTCTGTGTCCTACTGCAGAAAACATATCTCCACAATTTGGACAAACAGTCTCCCCATACTTCTCATTTTCAAATGCAAAAGGTGGATTTTCCAATAAGTTTGCAGCATTTGCTAATGTGTTCAAATTTTTCTCTTCTTGTTTTCCAACTACTCCCTTCCGTCTTTCTAGCTCATTTCGCAATATCTGCACCTCCTCTTTTAATAATTCATTTTCAAGCAGGAGATTTTCGATTTGAGGTTCTTCCTTGGAAGGTTCCTGCATAGCAGCAGACAACTTGGGGTTCAAAATGGGAATCTCTATATCTACCCTTATTGCAGGTGCTTCTTCTAACACAGGTGACTCCCTATTCCCTCTGACTGCTCCTTCTATCTTTGATAAGGGTGCTTCAATATTACCCCCAATTGCATCCACTATCTCAGTTTCTTTTGCTGTCTTTGCTACTGATCGAGTCCTTGTTTTCCTCACCATCCCCACTGGGTGTTCCTCATTGCTTACTGTTATTGACGCTTTGACAGTTCTGATCCTCCTTTTCTTTGCTACAGTGGGTGTATGACCCCTATTTCCTGATCCTTCTCTTCGTTTCTTTTACACAGGGGTTTTTACCTTGGTCTTCTCTTCTTCAATAATGGTACCCTTTATCTCTAGAGAGGACGCAACCTCCAAAATTTCCACAGTCCCTTCTTCTACTATCTAATATCTTTCCTCCTGAATTCCTATTTCTGCAATTGCAGCTTCTACTGTCGCAACTTCAACAGCTGCTCTAGTTTTAGCTTCTTTTAATTGAATATCTTCTTCTGTAGTTACAGCATTTGATTTTTCTGCCTCCCGCTCCATGGTTTCCATCACAATTTCCTCAGCTATAGGGTTTTCTGTTACTACTGCTTCCCCTTTGTTTACTTCCCCTTCGTCACTAGCCTAGTTTTCTAATGCTCCAGCCTCCCCCCCAATTGGGTTTGAGGAACGTCGGTCCTCACTATCTTCACCAACACCTTCCACTTCTAATACAGGTTGTATGATTGGCACATCTCTAGCCAAAAATTGCTCCCAGGTTAAATTATGATTTATAATGGCTCTTAGGATCAGTAATTTAATTAAGCCATGATTAGTAAGGGAGGAAACTGGGTGTTGGGCGGTTCTTGCATATCCAGCCATGGTTTGTAGGGATTTGAGCAGATAGAATGGTATATTCACTAAATTACCATGGCGTAAATGAGACAGTAAGGGAATTTAAGAGAAGGAAATAGCTTGGTACCTACCTCCATAAGAAATATATCTTTTCAAAAAGATTGCCACTTGATTCCAGGGTGGTGGTAAAGATGCCAGTTCCAATCCACGGGGCTTTGGAATAACCTGCTCGCCAACTGCCAAAAATTCCCATACCGCATTTGCATTATGTGCCTTCTGTCCAAATAACTTCTTGCCAACCAGGGGTAAGCTAGTAACTTTGGCTATGATTTCTTCTGCAGCATCCACACGCAGTCCCCTGACCTCGGAGTGAGTATCAGTCAGGTTGAGGGAAAATTGCAATGTGGTTTCTGTGTGGAAACTGTTCAACCGTTCAAAGTATGCCATCCAACCTGCTATTGTAAAAATATCAAGGTCTGCTGCATTGGCACGTACAGTTTCTGTATTTACTGGCTCATGTCGGACTGTGTTTCCCATTTTAATCCCCCCTCAAAGTTCAGAACAAACACAACAATCTCCAGTCTGGACGTGGAAGTTGAAGCTTTATGAACATGCAAAGGGTCGTTGGGGTTAAAAAAAAAATTAGGTCTTAGGCAAGTCTGCGCTAGTATGAACATTCCGTTGAAACGATGAAGTTGGCAGAATAGGAGTAACGGGTGCAAAATCGAGTAAGGTGATGGAAAATAATTACAACTATGACCTTAACATAGTCCTTAGAGGTTAATTCGCATGGGTTTGTTAATCGAGGTTGCGACAGTACATAATCGTTATTACCGTATTTAATTTTTTTGCCAAATCATGTAAAATATGCGATCCGTACCTTTGCATTTATGAGTTTGAGCCATGGATTAATCATTACAGCTGGCCATTGTCCTCGCGGGTATGAATGCACATGTGCTGAAGTGATGTGGCCACTGCCACTTGGGCTGACAACTACTCAAAGCACCCGAAATTTTCCTTCGTGGAAAACCATGATTGGATCTTGTGGAGCGAGGGACAAAACTGACACCTAATCACATCATTATTGGCATCATCAATCGGAGAGCAGACAAACTGGCGGAGTCACAGCTGCTAGACTTAGCAAAATAAGCGAAAGTGGCGGATTCCCAGCTGTACAGAAGGAGCGGGAATGAAGTGGAAAGAACAGAGTCGCAGCTGTTAGATTTAGCAGAATAATCAAGGATAGCAGAGTCGCAGCTGCTAGGTTTAGCGGAATGGACAAAGGTAGCGGAGTCACAGCTGCTAGGGTCAGTGAAATGGAAAAAGGTAGTGGATTCGCAGCTGCTGGAAAGGGGTCAAAATGAAACAAAAATAGCGGAGTAGCAGCTGCGAAATTTTGCAGAACGGGCAAAAGTGGCGGAGTCGCAGCCGCAGAAAATTGAAGTAAAGGGAAAATGGCGGAGTCGCATCTGCGTCAGAGTGAAGTATAAGCAAATTTTAGCTATCTGTGGAAGACTACGAATTATCCATCTTTTCAAATAGATTTATTAGATCAGGAAGAAATGTGGGGTGTCTGCAGTCGTCTGGCACAGTCACGGCTGCTACTCCTCCAATTAGTTCCTGCACATAGTTATTCAAAACAAACCAATCAAGTGCAAAAATAAAAATAGATAAAAAACAGAATGAAAGAAAAACCAATTATTTATGTACAAAAATATGTGTGGAAATTGTAACTTTTAGGAATTCACAGGGTTTAAGGAAGATCCCTGCCTTGGCGTTGACTGATACTCTGGATCAGCTGCAACTTGTGAAATAAAATCATCCCTTGAGATCGGCTTGTGATACAGTGGCAACCGATGACCATTAGCGAATAATGGTACTTTGTTCTTGTAAATGGTGATCAACCGGATTGTTCCATTATCAAATACCCGATCTATCTGATAGGGTCCCAACCAACAGGTGCACAATTTGCCTTTAAATTCCCTCTTAAACCGTGAATCATACAACAGGGCCTAGTCTCCTTCTTGGAAGACCCTTTTTTTTATAAATCTGTCATGCCATTTAGAGCACTGTTGTTGGATTAAAGCTGTATGATGTACTGCAGCTGTGCGCTTCTCATCCAATTCATTGAGCTGATTCAGTCGATTCCTCTGTGCCTCTGATAAATCCAAGTTTGCTTCCATAGTTGTTTTCAAGGTTCTGATTTCAAATTCAATTGGAAAAACAACGTTTTTTCCATACACTAGCTCATATGGGGAAAAACCAGTGGTGTTATTCCACGTAGTACGATAGGCCCATAGTGCCTCTGGAAGCCTTTCAGCCCAATCTTTACGATGGCTCTTCACTGTTTTTTTCAGAATGGCCTCGATCACCTTGTTTGTGCTCTCCACTTGGCCATTGGCCCGTGGATGATATGGAGAGGTTATTCTGTGCTGAATATGAAATTTCTGTAACAGTGATTCCCGCTTGTGAGACACAAACTATGGTCCACCATCTGTAATGATCTCCTTAGGTACTCCAAACCGAGTAAAAATCTCTTCATACAGGAAATCAATCACAGCCTGATCATTGGCCTTGACCAAGGCTACAGCTTCTACCCATTTGGTCATGTAATCTGTGCAAACCAAGATGTGAACTTTCTGCTTTGAGGGAGGGTTGATAGGCCCTACAATATCTAGAGCCCACCTATCAAATGGTTCAACCACAAGTTGTGGCTGCAAAGACATCTCATCTAATCTGTTGGGTTGGCCCATCCTTTGGCAGCTATCACATGCCTGAACATACTTCTTTGCATCCTTGAACAATGTAGGCCAGAAATAGCCCATTCTCAAAACTTTATGACCTGTCCTTTTGTCAGCAAAATCTCCCCCACAGGGCTCATCATGGCAAGCTTTAAGAATGCTAAAGATTTCATCTTCTCTAACACATCTTCTGATTTCTAAATCAAGCCCTGTGTAGAAAAGATGGCCATCAATCCAACAGTACCTAGCACTCTGTTGTATGATCTTCCTTTTTTCTCTCTTTGATAGATGTGTTGGAAGCTTACCTGCATCCAAAAAGTTAGCAATATCTGCATACCATGGGGAATGAGCTGATACTGCAAACAAATGTTCGTCAGGGAAGGAATCTTCGACTAGTAAATTATCATCAGTGTTAGTAAGTCAAGATAAAAAATCTGCAACAACATTTTCCTTTCCTGGTCTATCAATAATTGTGATATCAAATTCCTATAACAGTAACAACCATCTAGTAACTCTAGCATTCATGATTGGTTTATTCATTAAATACTTGATAGCAGAATGATAAGTGTGCACAAAAGTAGAATATCTAGTAATATAATGTCTAAATTTGTTGATGGCATAAACAATGGCAAGAAATTCTTTTTGTGTGACAGTATAATTTAGTTCAGCATGAGACAAATTTTTACTAATGTAGTAAATGGCATAAGGAGCACTACCTTCCTGTTGTCCCAAAACTGCTCCAATGGCAGTGTCTGAAGCATCTGAAGAAATGTGAAAAGGCAGAGCCCAATTGGTTCCTCGTAATATGGGTGCTGTAGACAGCCTTTTCTTTAGCTCAGTAAACGCCGTTTGGCATACATCCTTCCAGACAAACTGTGCATCCTTCATCAACAGAGTGAACAAAGGAGAAGCTAGTTTGGAAAAAATTTCTATGAACCTTCTGTAATAGCCAGCATGCCCCAAGAAGCTACGTAAATCCTTTTGTGTCCCAGGAGTTGGTATATTTTCAATTACCTTGATTTTGGATGGATCTACCTGGATACCATCAGAAGAGATGAAGTGCCCCAGCACTATGCCTTCACTCATCATCATGTGGCACTTTTCAGTGCTCAAAGAGAGATGGATTTGTTCACAGCATTTCAATACCTTTTCTAAGTTCTTCAGTGCTTCTTCATAACTATCACCATATGGAGTAAAGTCATCCATAAAGATTTCCATGCAATCATTCACCATTTATGAAAATATTCCAATCACTGCTCTCTGAAATGTAGCTGGTGCGTTGCACAACCCAAAAGGAAGTACTCGGTATGCAAAAGTCCCCCAGGGGCAAGTGAAAGTGGTTTTGTCTTGATCTTCTGGAGCAATTTGGATCTGGTTATAGCCACTAAAGCCATTTAGAAAGGAGAAATGCTTTTTCCCAGACAAGGTATCAAGGACCTGATCGATGAAAGGTAAGGGGAAATGGTCCTTCTGCGTTGCCTTGTTCAATTCTCTGTAATCCACGCAGACCCTCCATTTCCCATTCTTCTTTGGCACAATCACAAGTGGAGAAACCCACTCACTATCTGAAATTAGATATATGAATCTTGCTTCCAAAATTTTATGGATTTCTTCTTTCACTATGTCTCTCAGGTTCGGGTTCATCCGTCGTTGTGGTTGACATACAGGCCTGGAGTCGCTCTTAATATAAATGTGATGGGTGCACAGATGAGAAGAAATTCCTTTCATGTCTGTGTACTCCCAAGCGAAAGCTCCCCTACGCTATTTCAACAGAGTGAATAGCTGTTCCAGCTCATTAGGTGCCAGATTAGGATTGATATTCAATGTTTTTCCTGGCCCAGTTTCTACTGGAACACTCTTCGAATTTTTAAGTACTGGAATTATACTGTCGTCACCGATTAGAGTTTCTTCTGTAAGCTTTTCTTGTTCTGTTGCAGCTAGAGTACTATCCAAGATCTGACAGACACTTTGATTGAATGACGTGGGCTCACTGATGAAACTATTAATGGCATCATCCTCTGTTTCATCCTTAAACATTAAGGCTCTCCCTATGGTTAGTAGTGGCTGCACACCCTCTTCCTCCTCCAAATATGCCCATAATGGAGTCTCAACTTCTGTGCTTGGTCGAGCTGGAGGGTACAGGGTTAGGCTCTTGGTCTCAGTTCCATCTGAAATGGTCATAGATCCTGACCGATAGCTGATATAGGCATCTGCTGTGGCCAACCACGGTCTTCCCAGGATCAGTGGGTGTCCCCCCAACTGTGATTTCAGCTGTAACACCAAGAAATCCGCAGGGTATTCCCACGAGTCGACTGAGATCACGAGGTCATCTAGGATCCATTCAGGCTTGATCGTTGATCTGCCAGCAAGTTCCAAAACTGTAGGGGTTGGTCGAAGATTAGCGAGTCCCAATTTCTTCACAGTTTCTATGGTCATAACGTTAATAGCTGTGCCTAAATCCACCAAGACATTTGGAATTTGTGTGTTCCCTATGTGAACTGTAACAGTCGGGTTCCTAGGGTCATTGTATTTTGCCACAGGGGCCTTCCCCATTATTAATTTTGAAATCTTTCCCAACATGTGGACAATGGGGGGATCCCTGGGCCTTCTTCCTGGTTTCTTGACACATAAATATTTAACAGTCTTGGCATAGATTGGCACATCATGGAGGGCCTGTAACAGTGGGATTTTAACATACAAATTTTTCAACTTTCCCACGAGATCAAATCGGGGCTGTTCCACTGTTTTCTGCAGTTGAAATCGTTCAGGGTATGGTGGTTCTCTATTCAACTGTGTAGGCTGTGACACATCGTGTGTTTCTTTTTGAGTTTCAGCTGCTGCTTCAGTAGGAGTATCAGCATCCTCAATAATGGGGCTTGCTGAATTAACCATGTTCTCATAGTGCTGATTTACTCCAGTTTCAATCACTGAGGATGAAACATCCTCAGTGATAATAGGTTCCACTACCCTCCCTAATCATAATTGTATATCATTGTATGGAATCTGAGTGATGGAATATGCAGGCATGTTGGCATTCTCAAATTGATGGACTGCTTTATTGTTTGGGTTCGGGTTAGGTTGTGCAGTTAGCTGTGGTCGAAGTGGTGCATTCATAGGTGCAGCATTGTTTTGGAAAGGGAGCTGTGGTTGTTGATACTGCTGATGCTGATACTGTTTTGGAGGGTACTGTTGATACTGAGTTTGGTGATGGGGAAAGTTATTTCCTTGGTAATATTTTCTCTAGTTGGAATTCCAAGGAGCTTGGTTCGACTGCTGTGGCCATGGTGTCCATGAATTATGATTTTGCATTGGATTCTGAGATGGATGCCACTGGTTGCTGGAATAATGTGAAGGGAATTGTGTATTCATATTATGCATATTGTTCATTCCATTCATATTATGCAGAAAAAATGCTGGATCTAGATTCATACCTTGATTTCGAGGCTGCCATGGTTTCTTCTGTGCCATGAAGTATGTTGGCTCCACATCTGGAATAGATTCCTGTAGGACTTCTTTGACCTTAGATAAGGAAGGACATTCCTTAGTATCATGCTCGAGTTCGCATATCCTACATACCTATGCCTTGTCCAACGGGAATTCCTTCAGTGGGTGCTTTTTCCTACATATAGGGAAGAATACACCAAGTGTAAGATCTTTTACCACTTGCTTCTGCTTTTCTCTCATGACATCTAACTTTGAGGAAATGGAGCTCATCATGTCTGTTTTAAAATTCTCCAGTAAGTTGCTTATTTCTGCTCGAGTGGCTCCTCCACTAGCTGACTTCTGAGTCCTAGTGAAGACATCCTGATATCGGTCTTTGTCTCGTTTGCTGGTTCTAGAGGATCCTCTGGAGTACCTTCGACATAATTCAACAATCTTTTCAAAAGGTTCCTTCGAGATATCCCCTTTTCCCAGCAGATTCAACATATCAAGGCAATCTTCTCTAATTCCTCTTAGTAAGATGATCTTGAGCACATCCTTGCCAATCTCAGCATGACCAGATCTTTGTAAGTTGTACAACAATCTTTCCACAAAGTCTTCCAAACTTTGTTCATCCTTCTGAACCATTTTAAACAATTCCTCCTTTCTATCTCTAGTTCTGCAATATTCTTGGTACCTAGAAAGAAAGGTGTTTTTCATTTGGTCCCAAGTAGTAATGGTCTCACGACACAGATTCATGAACCAACGCAATGCATTTCCTTTCAAGGTGGCTGGGAATAACTTCAGCTTCTGAGCACTAGAGGTGTAATCATAGCTGCGACAGAGGATATCAAACTCAAAAAGGAACTCATCAGGATCCTTAGAGGAATTACCATGAAAGTTCGGGAGAATTTATGGTGAGATGTTCTTCATAGGAGCCGCTCCAGGTATCTGGAGGATAGGGAATTCTAATGTAGCCACAGTATTACCAGAATGATTATTTTCTCCTTCTTCCTCCCGGTGATTCCCATGTTCGTTCTCGCCCTCCTGTTCTCTACCAGCCATGGTTCTAGTCCAAAATTCAACAGCTTCCTTTATGCGTTCTTTCTCTACTCTAGCTTCTTCCTCTCTTCTCCTCTCTTATTCTCGCCTTCTTTCTTCCTTTGCTATTCTGCGAGTCTCAAACCACACTTCTTTGGTAACTATGGTTCCGTCAATATGATAAATCTCCTCTCTATCTAGTGCACCTACAGTGCTTCCCTTATCTTTAGGAGGTTTACTTTCTGCAACAGGAGTTGAAGGTCTCGTTGTATTCTCAACTGTGGATGCTGAATGTTCAAGATTGGGAGGAACAGAATTTCCCCTACCTGTAGAGTTCCGCGGTGGTCTAGTGAAAGAATAAGCTCTAGCAATTATCTCATAAATGTATGTGTGTCTTCCCTAACATGCATTACGACCTCGACCTCTTCCACCTGCAATGTTAGTATTCAAAGGGGGTTCTCGATTTGTTTTTCTTGTATTCATGCATGCTGTAAATAATTGAACTAAAATGAAATCAAATGAAACCAACTACTAACTCTGTCTATCTATTACCATCCCCGGCAACGACTCCAAAATGTTGGTCACCCTATATGTCAATTAATTAAAGTTAACACACAGGATGGTCAATATAAATTGTCAAACCCAGGAAGGTATTTTATTTCAAAGGCAATAAGCACAATCTATGCATAAACAGATCAAGCAGTTGATTTACTAAATGTAGATGATGACCCTACCTATATGCTCAGCCAACTCATTCCATAAGAAAACTAATCTAATTCATACATCTAAGAATCCAAAGTGCAACAACCTCCCTACAGAAATTAACCCAACAAGTTAATGATCTAATAATGAAATGGAACTAGACTGCTTTTGCAAGAATTTAAATCCTATAATTGTCAAACTACAGTATTCAATCTTTACCAAAATGATCTATCCAGTGGCTACTGTAACTCTACCATTATCTGTCTAATCTATGCATGCAATTGAAGATACAACAGCAACCAGAATTAAAATACAAGCTTGAATCCTAAAGTGATAATTACTAGAAATCCTAGAAGGCATAAACAACTGAAAGATATTGGAATTGAGCTTGGTTGTCACAGCTGATTAAAACACATATGCAATTAAATAAATGATCATACACAGTTGGCTGTCACACCAATCTGCTACAGCTATTCGAGATGCAATTATAAACTACCAAAAGCAAAGCTAATTTTCTGTTGCAGCTACCAATAATATCTGCAATAATTCCACACCACACAACAAAAGTAAAACTAAACTACTCTACCTACTTAAACCGACTATCTCTGTGAGAAGGCGGGCCCTGGCCTACTAACAGAGACGCAGAGAATCACAACAAATTAAGACACAGAAATGAAGAACTCTGCTCTCATATTAATGATGGAAAATCGTAGTGCTCTGTTACAGCTTATGTAAAATGGTAATTGTCCAACCCCAGGCTACGAGAGCCTTCTGGAATTTATACAAGGAAAATACAGTTTCAGATCCACTATAATCATGCAACAATGAAGATCTATGATCTTCATGCTGCGGAGTTATAGCTAACTGATACAGCCGTATTAAACAAGGCTATTAATTGTGAAGGATGTTGTTGCTCTGATAATTAATGGATCAACAGACTCAACAACTAGAATGCAACCTGTCTGTCGCAACTAGGCTCTGTTTTAGTGGAATCTGTTATAGTGAGGATCTGTGATAGCTCACGTGGAAGATGCGTTGTTCCTTGGGGTATGAGGAGCTGGTGCTTTGAAGAGTAACATCTGGCGCCACTTGGCTGATACACCTGCACTTTAGACCTTGGCTAAATAAAATCACACAGATCAGTATAAACCAAGGACTAAGATCCATAATCTTTAACAATCTTAGGCATAAAATAAATAAAGCAATAACAAATTATACCTGTCAATATTATTGATTGGTCTGGAGAAAGACATGGATATAGCTTATAAAAGTAGGATGAAATCAAGGCAAAATGATGTAATCAGGATGGCCAAAAAGGGGCATTTCCTAGACCCAACAATTCTCACGGCATAACATACATCAGGCCTTGAATGTATCAAGTATATTAGTGAGCCTATAAGCTATCTATACAAAGTGGGATCTATTGGATTTGATCCAAATCCTGATTCATGAAGTTTCCTCAAATTGGAAACCATCAGTGTAGTCATATATTTTCAATCTATAATGCAAAAACTGCGCAATATATCCACAGTGTAATTCCCTTGAGATGAAAAAATTTCATCTTTTGTTTGCCATATCTTAAGGCCAAGAAATTAGTGCATCCGACCTAAGTCTTTCATCTCAAACTATGAGGTGAGATCCCTCTTGCACCAAGGAATCAGATGTTCCTCTCCAGTGAGACAAAAACCATCAACATACTTAACCAATACATCGATTGGTTCTTCACTACTTTGAAGTACAAATTTGGATAAGCTTCACTCTTACAGAAACCAAGTTTCTAAATTTACCTATCAATTTTGGAGTACCAAGGCCTGGGGGCTTGCTTAAGACCATATAGAAATTTCTTTAGCTTGCAAACATGGGACTCCTTCCCACACACCACAAATACTTCAGGATGATGAATATAAACCTCTTCCTCAACCTCACCATTGAGGAAGGATGTCTTCACATCCACCTGGTGAAGTTTGCATCCTATAATATATGCAAGTGCAATCATTGCTCAAATTGTTTTGTACCTATCCATAGGGGAAAACGTTTCATCACAATCGATGCCCTCTTTCTAAGAGAAAAGTATGGCAATGAATCTGGATTTATACTTTTCAATGCTACCATCCGCAACATGCTTTATCTTGTAAATCCATATGAAATTCACAGTGGACTTCCCATCAAGTTTGGGAACAACATCCCAAACATCATTCTTCATTATAGAGTTGTAATCTTCTATCATTGCATCTTTCCAAACTTGCTACTATACAACTTCTTCATATGAGGATGGTTTTGAATCACTGATGTGACTCATCAGTGCAACATACCCTAAATATTTGTCAGGTTTCATGCACTCTCTATATGAGCTTGCTGGTGCTCCATGTTTCTCAACATCTTGTAAGATATCTCAGCACCAAGTAGATCTTCTTTTAGCAGGAGGTTCATTAGGTGAACTCTCAATCAATTCTACCAGTTCTTCAGGATCTAGCGAATATGAGGAATATTTTGGTTTCTCCCTCTCAAAATCTGAAGGGGGAGAATCAAACTTGGGATCCTCAATCTCTGAATCACATTGCATCTCTCTCGATCTTTTGAAAGAAGCTTCCTCATGGAAGGTAACATCTCGAGTGACTTCAATGTGTCTCTCACAAGGTACATATATTTGTTATTCTTTGGATGACTCTCTATAAACCACAAGGGTGCGTTTCTTTCTAAAATGATACATATTTGTTCTTTTTTCTTTCGGTACATGAATGTATTATGGGATCCCAAAGATCCTCAAGTGTGAGATGTATGGATCTCACCGGAAAACACTTATTTTGGTGTCTTCTCATATAGAATGGCATGCGGGATTCTATTCTGTATCAACATAACTGTTTTGGTTTCTTTTTCCCATAATGAGGTAGACATATCTTAATCATGAATCATGGCTTTTGCAGCCTCACATATGGTTCTATTATTCGTTTCGGCAACCCCATTTTGCTGAGGGTTGTATGGTACGATTAATTGTCTACATATTCCTACATCACTACATAGCTCATTAAATGCATGTGAATCAAATTCACCTCCATTATTAGACCTTAATGCATGGATGTGTTTTTCTTTCTGATTTTCAACTAGGGCTTTAAAATCTTTAAATTTGCTAAGAGTTTCACTTTTAGCCTTCATGAAATAAATCCATGACTTTTTAGAAAAAACATCTATGAATAGTACATAATATAAGAATCCACTTAGGGAGGGGGATGGCATGGGACCACATACATCAGAATGTATTAAATCTAAAATCCCTTTAGATGTAATAGTACTGGTGGAAAAACCTCTTTTAACATTCTACCCAAGTGCACAACCCCGACATACACTATCATGCTCAAAATAAAATACGGGCATACCTTTTACCATCTTTTGAAGTCTTGGTATCTCTTTGTATTGTAGGTGTCCAAGCCTTCAGTTCCATAGCTCACATGGACTGATATTTTGGTGAATTATAGCTTGAATGTACTTCTTAGGTACCTTGTAGAGTCCTCCCTCTTGAACTCCAATCACATCAACATATTCTAGGATTTTGTTCTTCGTCCATAAAAGTTCTTTGTTATCCATGAAGATAACTCGAAAGCCTTTGTATTCAAGAACTAAAACTGAAGGAGGTTATTCTTTAAGCCTGGAACATATAGAATGTCCTCCACATGTAAAATATCACCGATGCTCAGCTAGAATGATGTGTATCCAACTCTTTGGATCGAATATGTTGGGTTGTCCCCCAACTCTACCATGTATCTGAACTTTTTCTCCTTTAGGTCAGTGATGGCACTCTTGTAACTAGTCATATGTTTGGATGCACCACTGTCAATCAATCATGTGCTTGCACTTATGATGATGGATCCTGAAAGGGATGAGACAAGGTAATACTCTCTGCTTGTATCCTTTTCTTCGGGTTCATTATTCTAAGTAGTTTCATCTTCTATAGCGGTAGAAGCATGAAAATTTTTGTTCAAGGTAATTTTTAGGGGCAAAAATTCGCCAATTGGCTATTTTTCAGGCCTTTTTTTCAAAAAATAAATTTGCTCTTTGGTCATTTTTAGTCTCTAATATCGCCTATATACATAAAATATATATTTTTATCATAATTTTCGTCAAAATTTACAAATTTCAGTAGTAAATTATATGTTCCATATTTTATATTCACCTACCTATCTATATATATGTTTTTTTCAATCCAAAATAATCACCTAGAATACTATACTTAAGTATAATATTTGAATCCTTAAATATTACCTTGCTTCTGTTTCCCTTTTTCTTTGCTTTTCACTCCCTTGTATAATGACCCTTCTTGTCATAGTTTTAGTATCTAATATTTGACTTGTCAAAATCCTTTTTGTATACCTTCTTCTTTGAATGGGAAAAATTCTTTTGAGAGAATTTCTTCTTTCATTTCTTCATCCTTGCCATGAGGGAAAGGTTTTCATCTTTGATGCACATTGAATTGCTTTGGATTCACCCCTCCTCTTGGAGGAAATCATGCAACAAAGTTTTGAAGTTAGGTTGTACCTCTCGACCATTTATCGCAGCCAAGAATATCTCCCACGAGGATGGGAGACCATCAATAACAGTTTGGGGAATATCATCTTCATCCACCACTACTCCAATACTAGCATGTTGATCTCTTACCTGAGAGATCTTGGTGAAGAAGGAGTCCACTGTATCATCCTTCTCCATCTTTAGGTTTCGAATTTGATTCTTAAATGCCCTCTTTTGACTCGAGGCCTTCTTCTCATATAGGTTTGTCAATATATCAAAACACTCCTTTTTGGTCTTCAACAGAGTGATCACGGACATCAAATTGTCCTTTACCAAATCATAAATGATCTGTTTGGATTTAGCTTGGTTCTTCTTGAAGTTGATGCACCCTGCATTAGATGTAGGCTCATCCACCATAGTGGATATGTAGCCATCCAAGTCATGTTCCTCCAAGATGTTCAACACCCTCGCCTTCCAAGTGTTGAAATTCGAAGTGCCCTCAAGATGGTCTTCCGGTCGAACAGAGATTGATTCCATGGCTCTCAAGTATTGTTCTCAACTCCTCAGTATCTACGCAGGATCAAGTTTGCTTGACAAATTTGATCTCCTTCACGCCCTTGGGCTCTGATACCATGTTAATTATGTGCAAATATAATGAGCTTTGAAATTATAAAATTTAAGTTCATAAATACTGAATACTTGAATCAATGAACCATTCAATCACATGAAACATTCACCATAACACAAGATGTACCCTGGGAAAACCGTCAAAACAACGAGGATGAAAAACCCATAAAATCTTCATAGTATAATTATGATAGATAACGGATAATGTCTTTTACAAAATATAAGCAAATTGGTTTCGACACCCCAGGTGCTAGATAAGAAAGATTAATGAGCAATAGAGAATAGAGATCAACTACATCAACTTTCCATGTACCCAACACATTAATGACAAGCAAGAATAATATCTTGCACAAAGATAAGCACCTTGCCTTTAAGGGAGAAGAGAATTCGCTTCACATTGAATTCATCAATCTCGTATAACATATTTATAGATTCTTCTCTTCTATTTTTATCTTCTAACTTCAGGATGAACTCGCCTTCAAACTAGATGTATCAGTTTTGCATGAAGAAGTGTGCCCCACTTTTCATGCAGTGCTTTATCTCTCTGAACTGTCTGCTAGGATGAACTCGCCTCTTAACTGAAATCTTTCCCACTTGGTTAGGTGGCTAACTTAAGTGTTGTCATGCAAGTTTTGCAACTCAAGTGTCATCTTTAGTTTAACATAAGTGTCGTCGTGCAATAACACTTAGTTAAGTAGATATTCTTTGTTATCACTTAGTTAACTCTCTTTAACTGATTCTTCTTTGATAACATCACTGTAGTGATCAATTCGAGTTCTCCCCTGATTTACTGAAGTGCCATATTTTAGTTTAACTAAAGTGAAAACACTTTAGTTAACTAGTCCTTCTTATTTAACACTTAGTTAACTATTATTTATTGAAATCATGTTGATTGATTTACTTGTAGTGACCACAATGATTTCTTTAGTTAACTGAGGCATACATTTTGGATTTAACTGAAGCTTAACAATTTGAGTTCACTTAGTCATCTCATGAGCAATTCAATTTCTCTTTTTCTCTATGCATTTATCTTTATCTCTTTATCTTTATTGCATGGTCAATATGGGTTAACTTTAATTATCTATCATATCAGATTATACTCAGAATATTTGTCAGATGCTGTGATCATATTATATTACTCTTGGAACAAATGGTCATATGCTAAAGTAATT
The DNA here is from genome assembly GCA_027924585.1 of Larix kaempferi. Classification (NCBI taxonomy): domain Eukaryota; kingdom Viridiplantae; phylum Streptophyta; class Pinopsida; order Pinales; family Pinaceae; genus Larix; species Larix kaempferi. Next base: position 20,080,137 of record BSBM01001022.1, read on the forward strand.
CATTCTAGAGGTGTCTGGTCTCTAAAGGAGACTTAATAGAAATCAATGACCATGGTTAGTAATACATCACACAACATTAATGCTTTAACATGCAAAGCATCTACCTCTATGACTAGAGGTCCACCCCATGGGTACCTATTATAACTGGAGTTCCACATGAGAATCATCTACCTGTATAAATGGAGGTCCACCCCCTGGGTACCTACTATAAATGGAGGTACACATGAGAATCATCTACCTCTATAACTGGAGGTCCACCCCTACTATAACTGGAGGTCCACATGAGAATCATCTAACTCTATAACTGGAGGTCCACCCATGGATACCTTTATACAAAAGGTTCGCATGAGTATCGTGACTTGACACACAAGTCTGGAGCCTTGTCCAACAAGACTTTACAACATCATTACTTTGATCAATTACCTCTATACGGGAGGAATAACATTTACACAGAAGGAAATCAAAGTGCTCACCTTTATACAGGAGGATCAATCTTGGTTGCACAAGATTGGTTTGGAGAATGTCTCTTGATGCTGTACATTTAATAGCATGGAATCTATGAATCAACTTGCCGCCATTTCTATTAATATGCACACCAACCAAAATATTTAACCAAAGTTTTCCGTGAGTTTTCCAAACATCTTGTTTTCAGCCTTTATCTTGACCAATGACAATGACTAAACCCTTATATCAACCAATATTTTTTTTTGGGTCTTATTTGGCCTCATCTTGAGGCAAAGGATGAGGCAAAAGAGACTTTTGATGCTTCTATCCTATGTTTGAATACTATAGATATTGGACATTACATAGGTTTCAAGTAATGCTAGATATTACTTTAGCATTAATTAGTAAACATAAAATGTTTTGTTGTTTTGACTTTATGTTAACTATAATGTAAACAAAACTTGGCATGCTCACATGACACCTTTCTTTTGAAATTATTATCCACCTATGTCACATGCACATGGACACATGTAGCATTCCTTGCATGTCAGGATATTGAAACATCTCAACAAGGTTTGTTGATGAGAGGATTCTAGGCCTATGGTTGATAAAAGTCTATCAATTCCAACCTTCAAACCAGCAGACTATATCTCTTCAAGAATATCCATAGATGGTTTGAAGGAAAGGTAGTAGAAAGCTCGAATCACGATGAGCATCTCCCATAAATCTAGCATAATTATTACGCCTGATACAACTTTATTTGGAGGTACTCCTACCTCTGTGATCGGACTACATCTCCTGTACCAGAAGAGGGCTGAGGAGTCAATTCCAACATTTTTTGCATGATTTTCTCATATTTCTCTTCCTACATTATTTGATCTCGACATAAATGAGTTAAAGCAACATTTAAAGCAACTATGAGGCTAGAAGTTGGTTTTTTCCTTCATAGAGCTTGATCTTTTTGTTATTACTATCTAGCACATTTTTGTTAGAAACATCTTGCTATGCCTTGTGACATGTGAGACTAACGAAAACTTGAAGACACAGAATTTGAAATAGCTCTAGCAAGTGATGTGTTACCTATACTAGGAGGTGCTCAAGAGATGATTGAAGGAATATGATCACAATTAAGAAATGAGCGAAGCAAAATTTTAATGTTTGAATATCCAACACCGTCTAACTTGTTGATGCCAGCGTAAGGTTGAACATCTTCAATTTTGTATCCCAAAGGAGTTTCATATTGGGAAATAATATTAGTCATAATTACTATTGGAATTTTTCCTCCCACCTTTTGTGTCCCAGTTAGCCTTTCTGAAACAAAAAACAAGCCACACATTAGAAACATGCCAAATTGATTGAAACTAAGGCATTAAAGTATCAATGAAAAAATAATAAAACCCTTTATAATGTCCCCATATTTTTGTTTTCATCAAGAGAAAAGAATAACATATTAGGCTAACCCTTAGCTTTTACCTATTACGAGGCCCGAGATCTATAGGACTTAACTGTGTCGATAATCTAGGCACACAAAAATGATTAGAAAAAATACTGTTACAAATCCATGCCTATTGGTTCTTGTGTATCTCATATTACCATGTTCTTTTCCATTAAAGGCTTGCTACTAGGCTAGAAACGTCATAAAGAGTATCCCCTTGTATTGCAATGAACAATCCTTCATGCTGTTAGTTTGCACCATCATGCATAATCAATATCCTTAGTATTATTATGCCATAATGAGAGAAGTCCCTCCTATGTATAGCAATAATGCTATTGCGGTTTTATTTTACTGATAATATCCCTTAAAACTTGGGTTTTGACTAGCTGGAAATGCATCTTTTGTTGGCTGCAAGACGAATGGTGAAGTGCTATCAGTACTCTGCAATTAAACTGTATTATAGCTACTTGCATATAATATTGATGGTATACCATTACCATTTATAGCTACAATTGCAATTACCAATTAAACTAAGATGCATCAATCGTTTAACTAATTAGAAGGAAACATTGTTTTTGCTATATTTTATAGAATTTTTAACTCAACTCTTGAAAAATGAAGTTGCATTGGTACTGTGAGATTCATAACTATGTTGGTCACTTGGCGTCCAAACTTGCAAGAACAAATGGAAGATGGAGGAACCACATTTGTCTGTCGTGCAAACAAAAATACATGATAGTTATCGATGTATGGAGCAATGGGTTCCACCGACATCCATGGGGATTCCTTGGACATGTGCATGTTCAACTTTTGTGCATGGTTTAAACATGGAGGTGCTAGTTCTAGCACGTAGTTGCATCACTTTGCATTTAAGGGGTGGCCTCAACGTGGCAATGTAAGCTAAAGTGTTATGCACCAAACATTTTCATCTAGATAGCTTATGGTCCATAAAATTTTAAAATTAATATTGATTATAACTTGTACAATAATGTGTGTTGCTCAATCTACAATTGAATGATCCATAATCCAAAGTTTGGGTAAAATTGATGTTGTTGGCTCATAATTTTGATTACATTTTTTTTTATATATCTTTATTTTTTAAAAATTATGTGTGTTTTTTAAATATATTATTCATTAAATGACTTGATAAATTTATGAATACATTCCCAAAATATTTAGGCAAATTATAAATCTAAGTGACATTTGGCTCAAAAATTGATTGTATGAATAAGATTATAAAACAATCATTAACGACTTTGATAATTTATCAAGACCATACTAATATATCTAGGAAAATTTGTATTTCAAATGGTATTTCTCGTCAGAAATCAATTGATTTTATGAACACGATTGAGTTGGTTACTGTCCAAATAGATCAACATATAAAGTTATATGTTTTACTTTGAAACTTAATGAGATTCCTTATGACAAATTCTTAACAAAATTCAACAAAGTAACTCAATATAAATAATTAAATTTATCCTACCAATTCATTTACAATTAATCTTATTATGCATGCTTAATTTTGTCTAACTTTTTATTCAATATTTCACAACTATATATCCAATGTATTACACAACTATATATATATTCACATTAACAACTATATATCCAATGTATTACACAAATTGTTGAAATTTGGTTGAGCTTTGATCTTTAATTCTTTTATATGTAGAGACTTGAATCAATGAGACAATTCAATCCATGATATTCATACAACCATAACACAAGGTATACCCTGGGGAAAAATCCTCAAAATTATGAGAACAAAAACCTTAAAAATTCTTCTTAGTATAATATAATGGATAACAGAGAATGATTTCTTTTACAACATAATAGATTTCTTTCGGAAGATAAGAGATCACCAAACACTCTTGATGAAGATACATAAGCAATAGAGAATAGAGATCAATCGGATGTGTGCCCAACACAACAATTTAATAAGCACGAAAAATACCCTGCACAAAGAGAAGCACATTTCCTTCAATGGAGAAGAGAATGGATTCATCAATCCTGTATAACATACATTCTTCTCTTCTATTTTTAACTTCTAACTTCACGATGAACTCGCCCTCAAACTGGATGTATTAATATTGCATGAAAATGTGTGCCCCACTTTTCATGTAGTGCTTTATCTCATTGAGATGTCACTTAGGATGAAATGGCCTCTTAATTGAAAGCTTGCCCACTTAGTTAGGTGGCTAACTTAAGTGTCGACAAGCAAATGTCACAACTTACTTGTCATCTTTTGGTTTAACGTAAGTGTCGTCATACAATAACACTTAGTTAACTAGATCTTCTTTGGTGTCACTTAGTTAACTCTCTTTAACTGAAGTGTCGTCTTTTAGTTTAACTAAAGTGAAAACACTTTGGTTAACTAGTCCTTCTTATTTAACACTTAGTTAACTAACATCATGCTGATTAATTTACTTGAAGTGACCACTGTGAGTTCTTTAGTTAACAGAGGCATATCTTTAACTGATGCTTTAATTGAAGCATTGATACTTAACTGAAGCTGAATCTTTATAATTGAAGCTTTAACAATTCGAGTTCTCTTTAATTAGATGAAGTGTTTTCATGGGCAATTTCGAATTCTCTTGATTTATGATGTTTTATATTTTATTTCTTTATCTTTTACTGCATGGTCAATATGTGCTAACTTTAATTATCCATCACATTACATTATACTAAGAAGAATTATCAGATGCTGCGATCATATTATATTATTCCGGACCAAATGATCATATGCTAAAGTAATTCACTTTAGAGGTGATCAATATCTAAAGGAGACTTAATAGCAACCGATGATCATGGTTAATAATACATCACACAACATTAAATGCTTTTAACAAGTAAAGCATGACCTTTATACAAAAGGTCCACCTCTATATGGGAGGTCCATCTCATGGATACCTTTATATAGAAGGTTCACATGATAATTATGACTTGACACACAAGTACGGAGTCTTGTCCAACAAGACTTTACAACATCATTGCTTTGATCAAGTATCTCTATACGAGAGGAATAAACTTTACACTGAATGCAATCAAAGTGCTCACCTCTATACAGGAGGATCAATATTGGCTACACAAGATTGGTTTGGATAATGTCTCTTGATGCTGTATATTTAACACAAATGTCATTTGGTAGAGATATTAAAATAACATTTGAAGCGACCTATATTCAAAATTCCTACAAAATTAGAATTCTGTATTACAGACTTTTTCCTATTTGACGATTTCTAGTTATGGAGTGGGGGACAAATATATACTATGTGTAGATGATAAATATTGGCCACAATTGCAACGAAGGGTTTCTATCATGAGCAAAAGCATAAATGCCTGGAGCAAGGACTGGTTAGAAAAACTAATCTAGATACGTTACATGAGTATCAATTTGAAGCTTTACTTGGATCATTAGTAACTAGGTTTGGATCTGAGCATGGATTTGCTACCATGGAGGCTAAAATTCATCATTTGAAGGTTCTCATTTAAGTGGTCATCTAGCGAGTCAAATATTATAGTTGCGTCATGCACCTAAGCAAGCAAGCATGTGTCCCAATTAACCTGAAAGTTTTATCTATCCAAGTCATTAACAACTTAGTTGAACTAGTTGGTCATGATGGCAAGGATGCACTAGAAATGTTTTTCTTCACCTTTGATAACTTGGACATAGGTTGTGTCCTTTTTGGTGTTGGCAGTGGCAAGGAGATTTATGCGTGCTCAATTTTCTTTCATAAGATCCTCATTATATCATGCCAAATGTGCTTGAGCTAATGATGGAGAAGATGTACTTTATGTAGTCACATGAAAGTGATTCAATAAATTTTCATTATGCTTGTAGAGTATTGTGAGCTAGTCCTCAACCTCTTTAACCATGGAAATGGGAGAAATTGACTCTCTATTTAACTAGTAGATAAACTTGGTCAGCACTTGATAAACAAATCTATTCTTGGAGACTAGTTAACTAGTAGATAAATTTGGTCAACACTTGAAATGTTTATCGATTAAAATATTTTTTCTTTAGATTAGAAAACATAGACCAAAGGCAGGGACTTGCTACTATGTAGCTCGTCTTGTTTGGATATCCTTAGCCTTCCTTCCCCTTTGTTTCATTTTTTTGGTCATCGTCATGACATTTTTTTTAAACTATAAGTGAACGAAACATAGTACAATAAAAAAAAACCTAAATTTGGAAATTAATTTAGTTTTTCTTTTTCAAATTCATAGGTTCCTAAATAAACTAATTTTCCTTTGATCCATTGAGCCATACTTAATGTTTTAATTTTTTTTTCGTTCCTTCACATGGTTTAAAGGTAGGCCTTTTAGACATGTTTTCTATTGTAAACTATTATCTAAATTGGTAATTTTGACCCATATTTGAGCTTGAAAGGTTTATTCACTAATTCAAAGGTAAGTATGACCCATTTTATACTAGTATGACCTAGCTACCCACGACATAGACTTCTCACTTTTGACCTTATATGGTATTGTCTACCATGTTTTGTCACTATATAATGTTGCCTTCAAAGATTTGTTCTAGGGTGTAGGGAGACATAAGCACCAAGTGGAGAATAAATAATGGACATACACTCCACTATTAGTTCCAATGGCCTATAAATACTTCTTCATGTGTTTTGTGAAGGTATGGATGTTGCTTGGTATCTACTGAATAAAAAAATTCGACATTGTAAGTGGTCTTGATTTTATGTTATAATTTTTCGAAGAATTCACATTGAGCTTAGAATATTTTTGGTTGTCGTATTTAATGTGGTTCCTTGGTGCACCCAATTCCATAATCAATTCGAGTCCATGGTGAAAGCATTCAAAATTTAATGAACTGAAACCTCATATGCACTACAATACAATGAATTCATGACATGTCTTATGCTCAGTTTTATCTAGTTGATCAACATCCACATGTCCTTTGGATCCTATCCTAATCCCATCATCCCTTCATTAAGGGGAACTCAAGGAATTATATCTAAATATGTTTTTATTTTTCATTTTTTATTTATCCAAGGTGATCTTAGTGATTCTTTTTTTTTCTATCAGCATAGATCCATCTCAACTCTGGCTCTATCAAGCACCCAGATGGATCTAATCCCTTGAGGTGTAAACTCATTTTGAGAAAGGTTTGCACCTAAGGGGATTCAATCCCTCTCGACAGTTGATAGAGCTAGAGTTAGGATGTATCTATGTTGGATGCAATTGTAGTGGCCACATCAAAACAACATTGCTTAAAAACCAAAATTACCACAATAAAAATAATCTCTTCCAAAATAATAAATAAATAAATAAATAATTTACATGATCAAAATGGGGAATTGTAATAAAGTATTAATCATGTTCAGTGATAATACCTCTGAAATAGTGTAATGAAATTTAATGATGAGCTCTTGCTTCTCTTTAAGTTTCTCTTATCCCTTTTACCATCTTCTCATATAAATCATATTTGAAAGGAGGTTGGGTTCGAACACTATTTTCCCTTAATTTTGAGATATTGTTGTAAATGCAAGGCAATGTCCCTCTTTATTTCCAATATTTCTAGTTGCTTTCTCCAATGATAATCCTTGTGACTTATGGATTTTCAAACCCCAAGCAAATTTCAATGGAAATTTTCCTCATTTGCATCATTGTAACATTTTCTTCTATGAAATTTAATAATGAATTACATGTGTATATTTAACTGAATGATATCATACAAAATATACTATTGATTTTAAAATCAATGCATTTTAAGAATACTATTAAACCATATTGCATTTCCCAATGCACAAAGTTCAAATTAGGGGGGTGCTAGATCATAATGAAATTCTCCATTTAAATACATAGATCAATGGATCGTAGATGTTCCTCATTGTAAACAATGCATCGAAGGAATGCGACAAACTTCGATTATTGAATTTCCACATTAAAATATTAGGTGCCAATATCTAGTTTGGGCTCCAACAATGACCTAATGAATAGAATAAGGTTAGGATTTGACTATTTAACTAAATGATATCGTACAAAATGTAATATCACTTGAAGTCAATGCATCTTAGAAATATTATCATATCATATTGCATTTCCTAATGCACATATTTCAAATTAGAGGGATGTTAAATGATATCATACAAAATGGATAGCAAGTCACAATTACCTCAAGTAAATGACTTCATGTACATACTTTCACTACTTAATTACCACATTATAATATTAGATTCCAATATATAGAGTGATTATATCTAACTATGGTAATCATTTTTTTTTAAATTTTTATTTTGAGAAATACTTCTTATATTTAAGAGGCCATATTTATAATCATACCCACTCAAGGATTTGAACCCGGGTCTCATCAATACAAGCCCATCACTTCGCTGCTTGCCAATAGACCACGTTAACCCATTGTTATATTTTTTTTGAAAAATACTTTTTATATTTACATTAAATATTTTTCTATTATTAACTTAACATTACATGATCAAATATAATTTCCATTATAATCATCCACTTGTTGTAAATGATAACTTATAAATCCTACAAATAGGATTTAAAGTTACATCAACTAATTAATTATGAAGTAAAATAGTTATTTACCAAAAAAAATATCTAACTCATTGTTCTATTATTAACTTAAAGATATATAGCCCAATATATTTTCCATTATAATGGTCAAGTGTTACAATTTGGTAAACTACAAATAGGGCAAAGTTGCATTCATTGATTAAGTATGAAGTACAATAATTGCAATTTATCCAATTATTGATTAATTTGGAATTATTGCCAACCTTTAATAGCTAACTCATTGTTCTATTTTTAACTTAACAATATATAATCCAATATATCTTCCATTATAATCATTTACCAACTATTCCAATTTGGAATTGTGTTGTAAATGATAACATATAAATCCTTCAAAAGTTAAAATGTTGTATCTTTAACTTAACAATACATCGAGATTTAGTTGTCTTGTAATTAATTATGAAAATATTTATTTAATATCTAAGGATACGTAGATAGAATTTTAAATATATTTATATAAATGTGTTTTACAATTTAACAAATTTAAACTTAGCGTTGACATGTGATTGTTTTTATAAAAAAAATTATATATTTAATTTTTTTGAGTTTGCATGTGTATGTTAACATTATAGAGTTGACACATCTCACTCACTTAGACTATAGAAAGCTCTTCTAAATTAAATGAAAGTTAACTCATATGTTATTTTATTACTTAAATTCATATCGCAAACATAATAAACCTGGATACTCTCAATTAACCTTGTTGTAACTCTCATGGCAATCATTTAATAAAATTTGAAAGTAACTACTTCCCATGTACTAACCAAACACAACATTATTATTATGCCTTTTTTTTTCAAAATTAATGGAGATTCCCAAGGACACTTTGTGAAAATATTAATTCATAATCAATAGCCTTTAGACTCATAAGGCGCTCTCTATAAAATTTCTTCACGTCTCTCGTGAATTCTCTTAATATTTTTTGTTTTCTTTACATCTCATTGGTAACTCCCACTTACAAAGTACTAGATTTATAGTTTTAAGTAAACATTGGCATATAATTTAGAATGCAAAAGTTTATCCTTTGTCTTCATTTTGATCCCGCCATTTGAAAGACCAAGATAAAGGCCGATAAAGGCCTCACTGGACAATATTTTTGTTGAAAGGTTTCTTCACAAAATTGAAGATATCAGCAACAAATATAACCCATTTTCTATTAATACTAACTGGTCTTCCCAATTTTGACTCTATATGGCATCTTTTATCAAGTTTATTCACCATATAAGGTTGCCTTCAAGTATTATTATATGGGTGTGGAAGACATAAAAACCAAGAGGAAACTAAATAATGAGCACTAGGCACTCCACAACTATTTCAAAGGGGCTTTCAAATTAGGTTTTCATGAGTTGCATGAAGATATGCATGTTGTTTGGTATCTTCTCAACATGAATATTTAACTTTGGAATCTTGTTTCGTCATTTTAATTTTTTGTTATATTTTTGTAAGCCATTCATATTAATCCTCAAAGCTCATTGTTATCCTATTTCATGTAGTTCCTCAGTATACCAAATTCCATAATGAGTTGGATCTTATGGCATGAGCATTGTAATTCAATGAAGTAGAATTTCTTATACACTATGATGGAATGAATTAGCATTGTTTATGTTTTCTTTTCTCTAATGGAACAACATTCAAATTTTTCTTGGCTTCACTCCCAATCTCATCATGTCATTAAGGTGATAAAAAGCTTGTTTCATATTAGCATTTTACTATTCTAAACTTGTTTTAGGATTTTAGTTTTTTTAATCTAAAGTGACTTTAAGGATTTTTTCTTTTTTATGCCCATCGATCCATATGTTCTTTTACTTCATGAATCCATATAATTTTTTATGTATTCTAAATCCATGTTAGTAAGTACAGCCTTAGTGCGCCTAATGGTTAAGAGCATGTGTTTTCTCCTATGAAGTCATAGGTTCAAATCCAGAGGGGGGTAGGGTATGTACACCTCTGTAGACTTTAGCAGTTAAATTGCTGTGCAGTGGGGGTCTCATAAACCAAATTGGTGTCTCGCTTGGCGGTGACGTTAAAAATAGATTATTATATTATTATTATTATCTACAAAATATCTTTAGATGTACAAAAACATAAGAAAAGAAAAAACCATTTTTCTCGATACCATCTCACTTTCTTGGAGCTCTAATGGCATTCATTTAGTGGAATTTAAAGGTATCTACTTTCCACGTACTTAAAATGGGATTCCTAACTAGACACTATATTCAAATCATTATCCATAATCAATAAGAAATTATTTGCAAAATGTTTAAGCCTCATGATCAATAAGGGATTCTTTGCAAAATGTTTGAACCTCACACAGAGTATCTTTTAAAAATTTCATATATTATATTCTAAGTATCACATTTAGTGTTAATGTCATGCTTTTATAAAAATTTCACCTATATTTTAGAATGTAGGTTTGACATTAGTGCTTATTTTAAGCTTTCCATCTAAAAGATTAGAAAAAGGGCCTTACCACTAAAATATAAAGGTTACATTGATCTTTCTTTTTAGATTTGTATATGAAAGATGAGAAAAAGGGTTTCACCACATATTAAAACAATTATAAGTTTTTAAACCATTATAACTTTTTAGATTCATAAAATTAATTAGTTTTTACAAATTTCTCACTTATTTTCTTTTGCGTTTAAATTTAAATTGAATGATATTTTGTAAGATAGAAAAAATGTGAACTAATTAAATAAATAGATCACAAATGAGTTATTACATAAGAAAATATTAATAAAATATTATAGTTTAGGATATTTTTGTTAATTGAATCAAATAGAAATATATTTATTAGAGAAATATGCTCAAAATATTAAAATTATAAGGGGCCATAGGTAGATGAATGTTATTTATCGATATTTATTGATAGAAACAAAGGACTTAATCCTTGTTTTGAATGCATCAACTTCCTCTATATACTTAATCTTGCAAATCTCATGCATATCCCACTCTAAATTTAGTGGTCAATTTAGACGAACTTTGGTTAAAATGGAGGGTCACCCTATTATTTATAAGGTGTCATGAATTACAACATTAAGTACATGTAATTGTGCTAGATGGATATATGACACTTGAGAGATAGAGGAGGGTTCCTTTAAAACTCATCTTTCTCCTATACCTTCACACACTTCATCAATAACCATCGTTATGGGACCTTTAACATTTATTAGGTGGGGAAATTTTGTCCTAATGAGTTGGGTTGGACATTTTTTTGGTTTTGGATTGTTGCATTGTTTGTTGGGATGCTCATGTTTGCACTTGGACTATGAAGTAGACTATTGCACTTGGACTATGAAGTAGACTATTGGATTGTTAAATGGTTTCATTTGGATTTGGACTTTAAATTAAGCTATAGCATGCGGTTTCAATTGGACTTGGACTTTAAATTAAATTGTAGCATGTTGTGTACAAATCTCATTTGAAATTCAATGGCAATCGAGGTTAGATTGTTTGAATTTGGTTTATTGCTTTCCATTCAAGATTATATATATATTCATCTCTAAGTATCCGTATTTTGATGTCACCCCACACATTGAGAAGCATTGGCCTTGCACAAAGTTTGGTGAATGAAAGCTCTCTAAGTGGACATTTCTCACTTGAACTAGAGCATAGCATAGGAAATCAAATTGAGGCTCAATTGGCAAATATTTTGGTGAATGAAAGCTCTCTAGGAGGACATTTCTCACTTGAACTAGAGCATAGCATAGGCAATCAAATTGAGGCTCAATCGGCAAATATTGCAATTATTTTTATTACGTTACGATTTTTAATTTTCTTTCAAACTTGTATACTGCAAATTCCTGCTATTGGGACATCTATTCTACTCGAACAAGAAAATGAACGAATATATATTTTTGGTATTCGAGCCGAGGAGAGTCTAAAAATATATATAAAATAATTTTTTTGTCAGCACTTTAGAGGCAAGCACCTACTCATTGACAATATACAAGCGAACTGTGTGCACGAGAGAAGATTTGGATAACATCCACTAGTAAGAGCCGCCGTGGTGAGTCAGTCCGTTATCCGTTCGCCGCTTTCTCAACATTGTCTGCCGCGGAAGCCAAAGACATTTAACGCTGCTTCTTACGTGTAGCTCCACTTCTGGATTATATTATTAATATGCTATCCCGTGCATCGACTATTGCCCATAGTACAGTCAATACCAGCGGCTATTTACCACACAACGTATCTACAAAAACCATCCAGAGCGAGGCCTATAAAATGGAGGCGCCCTCCTCCCATTGATAAGCATCTCAATAACATTTGGCATTTGAAGAGTTTATCAGAGGAGATAAAATTGGAGGCGGCCATGGCGATGAGCTCATTTGGGTTTGCATTGGTGGTAGTGGTACTAGTGCTGGTTGTGGGCACTGCATCAGGAACGCCGAATACAAAGTTCGTATCGTCAGCGTGTAACACGCAGAAGATTCCAAGAGGAAATGCATTCTTTAACAATCTGGGAGCCCTGCTCGCAGATATGAAGCAAAACACTGCCTTCAGCGGTTACGACTACAAGGCGTCGCGTGCAGGCAGCGGGGGCGCACCCACTGCGTACGGCCAGGCAAACTGTAAACAATCACTGTCTCAGTCTGATTGCACCGCCTGCCTGTCTAACCTTGTGGGTCGCATCTGGGGCATTTGCAGCAACGCCATCGGTGCTCGAGTTCAGCTCACTGACTGTTTCATCCGCTATGAACAGTACAGCTTTTAGTTATTTCAAGTACTCTACCTAAGAACTGCGCAATACCCTCTGATGGATTATACCATCTTGATCTATCTATGTTTAAATAAAACTCTCGCGGGATTCTCTGAACCAGAGAATCTCATCTCGGTCGTTAGTTTGACTTGTGGTGAGTATAGTTTTCACAAATAAATAATAAGACTGCGCAGCCTTCTATTTTCCTGTCCTCCCTCTCTACAAATAATTTCAATTCCATGGCATCCCTATTTTTGTTTCTAACATATTAAAATCTCTGTGCCAAACGTGGCAATAATGTTACCAATAAATTTATGAAATTGTTAAAATTATGCGATAACCGTTTATTTTTACATGCTTGTACAATAACTTACGTTGGATTTAATAATGTTCCTTATTCATATTTAAATAGAACTAGCATGTCCCCTAAGCGGAGAAATGAAATGCGGAGAAATGAAATGCGGAATAGAGCTTTGATATGTTCAAAATGAAAGAAAGTTGTGTACGTAGATAATACAATTTTATGTATTGAAAGTAAGTTTAACAAATGTATTTGTGGAAGTAGGCACTGCATCAGGAACGCCGAATACAAAGTTCGTATCGTCAGCGTGTAACACGCAGAAGATTCCAAGAGGAAATGCATTCTTTAACAATCTGGGAGCCCTGCTCGCAGATCTGAAGCAAAACACTGCCCTTCAGCGGTTACGACTACAAGGCTTCGCGTGCAGGCAGCGGGGGGCGCACCCACTGCCTACGGCCAGGGAAACTGTAAACACACCAAATTATTGATGAAGGAATCAAAATTAATACACTAACATTGCATTTCTCTGCTCATGGTTATCATCCATACGAGAAAAACAAACCACAGATCATAAAATTCAACGCAGCATGTTTCCGAAATTTTAAACATTGATTAAAATCAACACTTGGTCAATAAATTACAACACATCAACTAAAATTCTTTAACAACATCACCTGAATCTTGATCTCGTGGCGGGTATACTATTATGGGCCTATTTCTAATTGTGTGTGATACCCTCCAGTGTCTGCCTTTGACTCAGTGTTTTCGAATCCCTCCCACCTATCCCATGAGGACGTTTAAGCTGGTGAGCTTCACCATAGCCCGAGCAAAGTCCCTGGAGAAGGAGACCTGGTTTGTGACATAATCTTTATAATTTGGAACTATTGATTACCTTTAATTTGGAGACCTGGTTACCCAATTATTGATTAATTTGGAATTATTACAAATCTTTAATAGCTAACTTATTGTTTTATTTTTAACTTAACAATATATAATTCAATATATCTTCCATTATAATCCTGTACCAACTATTCCAATTTGGAATTGTGTCGTAAATGATAACATATAAATCCTTCAAAAGTTAAAATGTTGTATCTTTAACTTAACAATACATCAAGATTTAGTTGTCTTGTAATTAATTATGAAAACATTTATTTAATATCTAAGGATATGTAAATAGAATTTTACATATATTTATATAAATGTGTTTTACAATTTAATAAATTTAAACTTGGCGCTGACATGTGATTGTTTTTATAAAATAAAATTATATATTTAATTTTTTTGAGCCTGCATGTGTATGTTAGCATTATAGATTTGACACATCTCACTCACTTAGGCTATAGAAAGCTCTCTAGATTGGAATGAAAGTTAACTCATATATTATTTTATTACTTAAATTCATATCGCAAACATAATAAACCTTTATACTCTTAATTAACCTTGTTGTAGATCTTATGGCAATCATTTAGTAAAATTTGAAAGTAACTACTTCCCATGTACTAACCAAACACAACATTATTATTATGCTTTTTTTTTTTCAAAATTAATGGAGATTCCCAAGGACACTTTGTGAAAATATTAATTCATAATCAATAGCCTTTAGACTCATAAGGCGCTCTCTATAAAATTTCTTCACGTCTCTCATGAATTCTCTTAATATTTTTTGTTTTCTTTACATCTCATTGTCAACTCCCACTTACAAAGTACTAGATTTATAGTTTTAAGTAAACATTGGCATATAATTTAGAATGCAAAAGTTTATCCTTTGGCTTCATTTTGATCCCGCCATTTGAAAGACCAAGATAAAGGCCAATAAAGGCCTCACTGGACAATATTTTTGTTGAAAGGTTTCTTCACAAAATTGAAGATATGAGCAACAAATATAACCCATTTTCTATTAATACTAAGTGGTCTTCCCAATTTTGACTCTATATGGCATCTTTTATCAAGTTTATTCACCATATAAGGTTGCCTTAAAGTATTATTATATGGGTGTGGAAGACATAAAAACCAAGAGGAAACTAAATAATGAGCACTAGGCACTCCACACCTACTTCAAAGGGGATTTCAAATTAGGTTTTCATGAGTTGCATGAAGATATGCATGTTCTTTGGTATCTTCTCTGTTACTGGACAATCCACTCGAGCGGACGCGAGCCGGATCTCCCTAGCTCAATGCGAGTCTAGAACAAATAGAAAGACTACAAACATGTTTCCTAGATCTACTTAAGGATCAAGTTCTAGATGTCTTACCTCCTTGATTCGCTATCCTTTCTCCCGAATGTTGATCCACGTCCCACGGTCGTCAGATCAAAGCTGCAAGACCTGTCAAGACACAGAAAAGAGAAACGAGTAAAGAGCATCTATACAATAAGAGATCTATGTAAACAGTTAAGCAGGTAAACAACACAACATCATTACACGTAAGAACGATATTGGTGGAAAGCATTTGTATTACTGCAAATAGAGGAGTACATGATAGAGATATAGGACTACAACCAGAGACTTAACATAGCATCCCTTCTCGGACCGAATCAATTGCCATATCCTTCCAAGGAAGCATGAGTTCTCCAAGAGGTGAATGGAGTGTCTTGGGAGAGATTTCACCAGCATGTAGATACTATAGCCTTCCTTTAAGGTAGATTTCACCAGCGTATGGATACCTTAGTCTTCCTCCCTTTGGTATGGGAATGAGCCTCACTTATATAGAACTAAATGGATAGAGTGTGGATAGGATAGGTTGAGGAAGGGTAGGAGAGAGATAGGGGATCTTCCCAAAGAGTTAGGGTTCAAGTACCAGCTCTCCTAGAGGTCAGGGATAAGCCCCAAAATGAGCAAGTTTCGAGAAGGATCTCAAATAAGCTATTTTTTTCCCATTAACAAACCTCATCGCACCCTGTAGTGGTGCAACTGTGACGACCCTTCAGAACCTAGCACAAATGGGTACAAACCCTCCCAGGATGATTATTAGTCCAAGTGCCTTCAGGGGTGTATACACTGAATTTGGTGATGAGTAGATTTTGGGTGTAATAGAATTCCCCTCAAAGCATGAAGCTGTTAAGGATGTACAAGTGAAGTGCTTTGATAGAAATAATGGAAAAAGACTCGTCGAATGAAGGATGCTGCCTGCAGTACAACTGACTCTAAACTGACAATCTCATATGAAGTACAACATGACTGCCAACCAATACATTGCAGATCCATGGTAGTAATGACCAACTGAACACAATCATGGCTACTAGACACAAGCGTAGATCCATGATGAGATGATAACACAGCCACGACCAATACAAAAGTGGATCCGTGTAATATGACTCAATACAAACTCCATCGCAACATGGGTAAAACATGACTCCCCAGGGTCTTCAAGCTGAACCCGCAATGATACGAATCTCATGTGATTACAAATGTCTTGACGTCGAACATGGTAGAAACCACTTGATTACTGGTCATTGATGTAAACCGTTAACAAGTGTGAGGGAGATCACCATTAATGTCGATGATTCCCAAGGTATCATAGTACATATCATCAAGTGTGAATAAATGAGTTGACGTCGAACGCAAGACGAAATCTTTCAATCAAGAGTCAATGATGTAAACTCATGATGAAAGCGAGGTAACCTGCCATTGAGGCATGCAGGGCTAAGGTACTTGGTTGGTTTCTAGATTCAATCCTTGGAAGATGAGTTGAAGTTGACAAGGATGAATCCATCGAAGGAGGGCCATGACAAATCCCCCATCAATCGACACGAAACACGACAAAAGATGTGTAGAGTGTATCGGATGGTATAGTAACATGTGAGACTGACTCAAAGTAACAACGGCATGACGACGTGTGTACTGACTGCAAATGATAGATGGTGAATGTGTTCTTGAACATGGGCATGGCATGACTTGGCAGTATTGACATAATGAGAATGACGCAAAATTCTAATGCAACTGATGATGGAAGATTTCTTCGAATGACTCAGAGGAGTGACAAGACTCAGAAAGTAAGTGGGGACTCATAGATAAACAAATGACCTAAGTATTGTATGCAAATGCAGATGAGTGCCATATTCAAGAACGACTATATACTGCCACTAAGGTATGTAACACAAACACTTTCCTTTTTCCCCATCATGAATGACGAGTGCCTCATGTGTTTTTTATGAGCTTTATGAGGGTAACCAGATGCTTGGTATAGCTCATCTCATAGATGAGTCCAATCCCAAATACTTTCCGAACCTGGGATAGGAGGGGGTTTGTCCCATGACGGGCCCTTCAATGTGAAAATTTAACGAGCCCATAGAAGGTAGACTCGGTCGTCATTTCATGTTTAGAGAGTCTGAAAAGAACTAAAGAAGACTCCAACGGTCCTTTTTCATAAAGTTAGCCTCATCGCCCGAAAAAGGGTAAAAACAACGCGGGAGAGGACTCTTCCAGTCATGATTGGATGGAGTATTCCTTTTTCGTAATTAGTGCCCCCCTGGTCCGAAAAAGGGGTAAACTATCACCAGGAAGACGACCATTCAAATACTTTAACAAGCGTGAATGCGACAAGTTTGCTTGGAGATCTTTTCAATTTTAGGGAGTCTGAAAAGAGCTTAGCTATGGACTCTGGTGGGTGTCATTTTCCGTGGAAGTTTAACGAGCCCGAAAAGTGATAAATCATAACTCGGTACTTGTTCTCATGGTTGGGTGAGTACGAGAACAAACAAAGAGTAAACTCATCCTCATGCAATAATTACGACTTAACCAAAAACAATAATGACAAAACATTTAAAGGGGGGGTTCATACCTGTAGTTACCGTTGGTAATGCGAGAAATGGCACAAAAGACCACTTTACGACTCCTGTATACAAGAGAAAGTGTCAAATAGCCCCAAATATAATGACAAACGGTCGAAACTATAGTAAATGGCCCAAAAGCATCAAAATATTTGAAAAAGAATATTCCATTCTATTTATAAATAGAAATATGGGCCAAAAATAGAAACATTGTTCAAATTGCTAATTTGGGTGGAGAAGTACCAATTTGGAGCCAAAACTTCCTTTGCCGATTTCGGGAGCTACGATCCACCATTTCACTAGCCGTTCGGACCAGGTAGGCTTAAATCTTATCCAACAACTTTACAGTGGTTTACTTTTTGATTTCTTGTTCATTTTTTGGGTTTTTCGATGATTTGGGGAAGGGCCATTGCGCCCTCGGCTCATCGCAAGTGGTCCTTTCGGGACTTGCGATGAGACCGAGTCGTTGCAAGCCTAAAAAACGAGACCTGTGATGACTTTGCGCTGTACCTAAAGGTATAGTGAGACGGCGGAAACCCAAAACCCAAACATCAAAAATATTCCAAAAAATGAGTTTGTGAAAGTTGAGGAAGGACCTAACAAGGTTTAATTGTCCCTTTTGGCAGGTTACTAGCAAGCAAAAATGGTATTGGAGTGGCAAGAGAGAGAACATGAAGTGGAAGATGAGCAAGCTGCAAACGATCCAGAGTGTGTGGAAGCTTTGAGAAACTGTGGGTTGCTCAAATTCTTTGAGATATAGGGGATGAGAGCCCAGATCCCGTTCCTGACACACATGCTCTAGAGTTGGGATGCAGCCCAACAATACTTTGTGATAGGTGAGCATATCCTCACAATTGACATTGAGGATATAAACTTTCTGACTGATTTGTCTCGAAGAGGGGATGCTGTAATCTCTTTGGGACACGGGCCAGTGATCATACAGTTGAGGACATGGTGTCACAGCACTGCATAGCTACTTCACGTCCTTCCAGTGGGAAGATACTCATCAGAGATGTGGTGATTCATCCACTGCAGACCATACTGCTCACTATTACTACAGATCGATCATAGTATCGTTCCTCTTGGAGCGGGTTCCTCTCTTGCGCCCGCAAGTGGTACTGGATGACAGGGATCTGAGAGATCCTCACATGCTCAGGGTGGGCAGAGGTGATGACCCGCCATGGTGGGGGTCCCATCATCAGTTTTGGTCTTGAGTTCTTTAGCTGGCTGGAAGGCCAGTTACTTATGGTCGAGGACTTTCCATACGGTGGCACAGACTTTCGAGAGGATCCCGACTTGGTGATGCCAGAGGGTGCAGCATGGGGTGATATCGGTAAGAACAAAACCCTTGTATTTTTAGTTTTGTATATTATATCATTTTTTTGATGTAGTTATGACAAGTACGTAATATGTGTGTACAGATGTGGGCCCCGTGCGACCAGTAGGTCTCTTCCTTCTAGCGAGGAGAGATAGAGGTGGGGGAGGAAGTCGTTCTTGCAGGTGCTCATCCTACCATCGAGGAGATGGAGGAGGTGTACAGGAACCTATCCGGGCTGACCATGGAGGTACCAGAGCTAGCCATTGATGACCTACCAAGGCCCCATGCAGAGATTTGGGGTGAGAGCGTCCGTGTGCTTCAACTCTTTACTTCGCAAGGTGGCTCATACTGTAGACTGCTTTCTCACCCAGCGTCAGAGAGCTGTTAGAGCTAGGGGTGTACGGGTCAGGAATCTAGCCTGATTGCACTTTTATACTTGTACTGAGAGCTTAGAGGCCTCAGATTTTGTACTTACTGAAAGCTATGATGCTTCAGATTTTTGTAGAGACTCACTGAAAGCCATCGTGCCTCAGATTTTGTACCAGCACTACTTTTGAGCGATTTATATATATATACATTATCGGCGATTTATACATTATGCGTTCTTCAAATGATTAGTGATGTGATCTTGTTCATATGTTTGCTTCTGTACATTATATTTACATGTTGTGAATGCTTTTACATATTATGAGTATTATGTGTGTGCGATGAACCAATCCAAAATGAAGTTGGCCATCGAGTTAGCATCCGTGTTAAACTCTCGTAGAATGTCAGGTATTGAATAGATTCAAATGACCTTTCCAGGAGACATACTCGTATGAAGAGACAGAGTAAGATGGGATCACGGATGGCGTAGACCCGGTTCAGATGGGAAACCACTAATTGAGAATCCATGTGGATGACAATGTGGTTCATACCCAAGGAAATGGCATTAGCTAGGGTTCCGATTACTGCCTGATATTCTGCGGCATTGTTGGTTGCAAAGCTTAGGAAACTTCCTCCTGAGCTAATGAGCTCATCGGCTGGGGAATATAATACCCAGGCTACCGCAGCAAGGTGATGGGTATGCCGGCTGGCGCCGTCCATGAATCCATAGCATGTTGCTATCTGCACATGCAGATAGAACATGGTATAAGAAGCATAAACAAGATAAAAAAGACACTTCAAAAGAAAATGCGTCACACCACACAAAAACAAAAAACACGCCATGTACAGTATATACAAGAAAGTCTATGCATGAGAGATCAAGCGTAGTATCTCTTCAGGTAAATCCCATTGTGGGGTTCACCCAAAGAGATTCCGTCATAATCTTCAAGCTCGTAGGCACCTTTTTCCAACACACATTTTATAACATAAGGTCCATGCCACATGGACTCGAACTTCCCTGTTCCTAGTTTATCGTGCTTCTGGCCATAAGTGAGGACCAGATCACCCTTGTTAAAGATACGAGGTTTAACTGACTTATCGTACTGGGCTTTGATGTGTTTCTTATGTGCTTCATTAGCAAGAGCGGCATCTCGGCAAGACTCGTCAAGTTTTGCTAAGTGCAAGAGACGTTCTTCCTTAGCAGTAGTGTTAGGAAGAAGTTCGACCGCGTGCTGTAAAGACGGGATTTCACACTCTATCGGTAAGACAGCCTCCAGTCCATATACCAATTGGAAGGGAGTGAATCCTGTGGCGGTTTTAACGGTAGTTCGGTAGGCCCATAATGCTGAAAAGTGCATATTATGCCAGTTGGACTTTTGTGTCCCTACCATCCTTTGGATCATAGTTTTCAAGACCTTGTTAATTGCCTCGACCTGTCCATTGGATTGCGGGTAGTAGGGTGTCGAGTTTTCATGGCGAAAACCCAACCTGTCACTCAATTCATCAACCATATGGTTCTGAAAGTGAGAACCATGATCGGTAACTATGGCCTGCGAAACTCCAAACCATCCTATCACATGATTAATCATGAAGAGTGCGGCGGTTTTGCCATTGTTTTGGTATGTAGGCATAGCCTCAGCCCACTTTGTGAAGTAATCCACAGCTACGATGATGTAACTATGGCCCCCGACCGAGGTAGGCTTACAGTGCATAAAATCGATGCCCCATTTTGCAAATGGGCCAATGACAATAACTGGATGTAGTGGGGCGGGATGAGTGCGCTTCTTTGTATGGAAGTGTTGGCAAGGAGGAAATTTTTTGACGGCCTCAATACAATCTTTGAAGATAGTAGGCCAGTAATATCCTGCACGCAAAATCTTCTGGGATCTAGCCATCCCAGAGAGATGACTGCCACATGCCCCAGCGTGACAGTCATTCAGAACGCGTTTAGCCTCATCATGGGTGAGAGAAGGAGTGAATCGACGCCACGACGATACAAAGTATCATTGATGATTAAATAATACTTTGCATGGTGACAAATCTTACGACGGTTGTCGCGAGAGAGTTGAGGGTTGAAGCATTGGGTTTGAAGATATAACAGGATATCTCCATACTAGGGGTCAGTCGTACTGATGAGAAACAATGATTCATTCGGAAAGGAGTCATTGTGCTCAACTTATGCATCAGGGCAGGGAAGGTCGCAAATGAGCTTGGAAAACACCAAAGACTTCTTAGACTTGGCTTTCTTGAAAAGAAGATCGAATTCTTGCAGTATCACAATCCAGCGTGAATACTTGCCCCCAAGCACTTGACGTGTCAGTACGTGTTACATGGGGTTTGAGTCGGCAATGATGGTGGTGGTGCGGAGCAAGATGTAGTGACGAAACTTTTGGATGGCAATGACTGCCACGAAAGCAAGTTTTTCGACATGTGAATATCTAGTTTCAGCGTAGGCCAGACCCTACTTGCATAGTATATCACATGTTCCTGAGCGTTTTGATCCTCCTGTACCAAAACCATGGTGATAGTGGTAGCAGAAGCGGCGAGATATAAGATGTAATCTCGATAATAATTAGGCGGTAGGAGCACAGGGGCATGCGTGATGGCATGTTTTATACTGTCGAAGGATTTTTGAGCTTGGTCATCCCAAATGAACGGGACGTCCTTCTTAAGCAGTCTCATATAGCCCTGAGTCTTTTCCGCGAAATTACAAACAAAAAATCGTAAATAAGTCGCCTTCCCTTGGAGACTTAGGAGTTCCGTAACATAAGTCAGGGGTGGTAGGTTAATGATTGCCTCCACCTTTAAGGCATCAATGTGGATCCCATCCTTCGAAACAATAAATCCTAAGAGGCATCCGGACTCAATGCAAAAGATACACTTATGAGGATTTAGACGGATATTGTATCTCTGCATCTGAGGAAAATGGCCGTCAGATGATCAATGTGGAACTCGCACTGCTTTGAATGAGCAGGGAGATCGTCCAAGTAGGGTTCCACAAAGTCCTTAATATCGTGGAAGGCATACGACATAGCCCGCTGAAACATGGCGCCAACATTTTTAAGGCCAAATGAGAGTTTGCGGTATGCAAACGTTCCCCACGGGCAGATGAAAGCCATCTTATGTTGGTCGGTTGCGTTGATCTCAATTTGGTTGTAACCAAAAAAGCCATCCATGAATGAGAAGATGATGCTTCCAGCACAGTTGTTGATGAAGGGGGTCGGGTAGTTGTCTTTTGGACACGCCCGATTAAGGTCCCGATAATCAACACAGACGCGAATGGTGCCCTGCTTTTTGTTCACAGGAATGGCGTTTGAGACCCAATCCGTCAATGGGATAGGATAAATAAAGCCAGCCTTTAAGAGATTTTCAATTTCTGCCTTTATTGCTGTAGTCTTCTGGGGGTGTATCGGTCACAACTTTTGATGTACAGGTTTGATGTCAGGATAGGTTTTTATTTCATGAGAAACAATTGCGGGGTCTATCCCAGACATCTCCTCATAGGACCAAGCAAACAGGTCTCAAAATTGCTTGAATAAGGCCGTGCTAATAGCGATTTCTTCAGGGGAACACTTCTGGCCTATGCGAATGTGTTCCACTATACCAGGTTTCACCGATATGTCTATCGGGGTGGTTGGCTCAATGTTGGCCAAGTTGCCCTCCGTGTCCGTAAGAAATGTAAGAATGGGGGAATGAGGGGATGGGTAGATATCTGGTGAAAAGAGGGTATGGATGTTGTTCTCTATGTACTCCAAAGGAGGAAGAAAAGATGACCTATGATGGAGATCATCCCACGGACTATCGTCAACATTCATTACTTCCATGATGGACTCGTTTGAATGAAAGGTTCGAAGTAAGAGATCAGGTAGATAGGATGTCCGTCATAGAGAACAAGATGGGGAGGCCATGGTTAAATGGTCCTCCGGAGCTGATTGGATAGCCTCATAAATGTGTTCAGCTGGTGAAAGAGGCATCATATCTCCAAGCAGGTGTGTTGTGGCTTCATCCGGTACAAGCCAAGCATCGTTCGAGTGAGATAAAATCTCAGTGGAGATCATGTTCACCGTAGCAACATGATTAGGGGGGTCCGCGGCTGGAAAAACGCCCATGAGAGATGAATCTTTCAAAAGGCCAACCCCTACACTCTCATACTATTTTGACATCTGTCCAATGGAAGGAACATGGTCACCAGGATGAGTACTGGAATCCGGTGTACAAAACTCTAACTGGTCGATAGTAACAATTCATCCTTGGTGGGGGAACTATACTATGCGGAAGACTGAAGAGGCTACCGCCTGCATGGTATAAAACCAATTGCGACCAAGCAAGAGATTATAATCTAACGGGGCTGAGACCACTTCCATGTTAATGGTTACAGTCTTTCCGCTCAGCTCAACTGCAAGAGCTTGTAAGAGCCCATGGGGTTGAAAGCCACGCCCGTCGAATGCTTTCAACATGGTAGGAGAATGATTCAATTCGGGGGAGCCAATGGCTCTCCAACAAGCGATGGACATGACAGAAGTGGAGGCTCCTTCGTCCAAAAGGGTACGATGGACAATCTTCCCAGCAATGTTCGCAGAAACTTGGAATGCGAGCTGATGTGAGAGCCTCGACTTAAAGTTGTCAAGTCGAAACATGATGGTGTTCGAGGAATCCGGGTCAACTGCACCAATAGCTGCAAGGAGAGTTTTGCGTTGATTAGGACAATTCTGCAAAACTTCTAGGGTAGACATGGTGCAAGGAGCTTGTGCCAAGTCCTCTACGATATTGTAATTCTGTGTCGCTTGAGCATTAGGATTGAAAACAACTTTTCGAATCATACTCTTGGGCGGATGCAATATCGAATCTAAGGAGGGCCTCTCAATGGTGAGAGAATTCGATGGTACAGTGACATCATTGAAGGATTCAGAAGCTTTTTCAGCATTACTTCCAGTGGGTTCCTTCGAGGGACCGGTTCGTAAGATCGTGAGCGAGTAGTCAAATTGATCGCCTCGTTACACAACATGAGAACATGCACAGTATTGGATGGTTCCCCCTAGGTTGGAGGGGTTTGAGCAATCATCTACTGGTTTTGAGCAGGAAACGGATCGTTGAGGACTGCGGGAGTCAGTTTACCCCTAATAAACTTCTGCACTTCGTCTCTATGGGGACACTCTTTGGAGAAATGGTCTTCTCCGCACAGTAGACAAGGATACTTCAGTTTCCTTTTCTGCTTAGTATCGTTAGGAGTGCTCTTTGGTTCCTACTGGGTAGAAGACTTCTTGGGTTTCCCCTTGTTCTTCTTTTTACCGTTAAACTTTTGAGATGAAGCTGATTGAACAGAATTCACCTCTTCAGTTACAGCAGGAGTAGTGGACTTAGAGGTGCTGTGACTAGCCGGAGTTAGGTTGGATGATCCAACAGTGCTAGCAGCAAGCTGGGTGTTAAGGGAACCAATGATTCCATCAGCTTGGGGTCCCTTATGTGGTTTCGTGGGATCGTTAACGTCCTAGGGTGCATCAGGAAAAATATTGAACAGAGTGCCAGACTGAGTGTAGACCAGGTCTAACAGATGAGCACTTGCGATGGCTTGTTCTTTGGTGACAACACCTCGCATGGAAACATCTTTTACTATGGTGGGAATGAGCGATTTTGTAAACCAGTCTGTTAGGAGCTGATCTGGAATTGGAGCTTTAATGAGACGTCGTCTCCTTTGCCACTCGTGGATATGATCCAAAATGTGAGTGGCGGTATTCTGACGGAGCAAGGTTAAAAGCTCAGTACCAGTCTCATACCGTATAGGTAGTTGGAAATGTGTAAAAAAGTTCATAGCAAGAGAGCCAAAATCAGGAAAAGAGTGCAGTGGCAACTCAATGTACCACTTGGTAGCCAAATCGGTGAGAGTCCTTTGGAACAATCTAAGAAGAATTGAATCGTCCATTAAGGAATTAGATGAACACCATAAGTGGTATGTCATCATGTGGTTCTTGGGGTCTTCACCCGGCTTGCTGTCAAACTTGGGGATATTAGACGGAATTTTCACTGGATTCGGTGGCCAGTTAGATCCGTGGTAAATAGGATCGTTGGTTAAATGGGAGAGGTCAGGTAGGTCCAAAGTAGCCAAAAAGGGAAGCTGTGGATTAGGCTACGCGTATTGATAATACGGATATGGTGTGTAAGGACTAAACTGACCGTAAGGTGTACCGGGATAAAACTGACTGTAGGGGGGTGTGCCACCCGGACCGTAAGGAGGTCCGCCACCATAAGGTGGTCCACTCCAATAAGGTGGGGGTCCACCTCCACCTCTGGGAGGGGGTGGAGGTCCTTCGCCACCACCGAGAGGAGGTGGGGGTCCATAACCGTAATAAGGTGGCCCGCCACCGCCTCCCCCTGGAGGGGGTGGTGGACCACTTCCACCACTAGATGGATGGGGTCCCCACCACCTCTGCTATCGGAAGGATGAGGGTTTCCACCACCACTGCCACCACCATAGTAATTAGGTCCTCCATCGCCTCCGCTTGGAGGGGGTGGTGGACCACTGCCAGCACCTGAAGGGAAATGTCCTCCTCCACCTTTATAGGGTGGTCCGCCTCCGCTTGGAGGATGTGGTGGACCATTCCTGCCACCGCTGGAGGGGTGAGGGGTGTTGTAGGTAAAATGAGGTGGGACTCCACCAATTTTAGGTGGGGGAGGACCGATCAGGGGTGGTGGTACTTGAGGGATAGTCGGTTGGGGTCCGTGTTGCAACACAGGTTGTTTCCCCCATAGAGTGTATGGATTCCCAGGATGAGGTATCCCGTATGGCACGTTTCCGGGATTAGGTTGGCTCGACACAGGGTTAACAGAACCTGGATACGCTTGACTCCATGAGGGTTGAGTTACGTTTGACGGCCCTCCAACATGAGATAATCCCGTGGTGGACAGTCTGGCGGGTTGGGAAGGTCCAACGGAAGGTCTGTTGGGGACTCCACCGCCTATGTTCTAGTTAGGAAATGGGGGTTTCCCCCCAGCCACAATAGGTTGACCGCTATTCAAAGGTTGAACCAATGTAGGTTGTTGACTAGCTATCTTGGTAATAACATTACCAATAAGATAATATGTGGGAATGGAATACCCTCCCCTCAAATTTTGAGGTGGGGGAGGAATTGGTAAAGTAACCGTGGTAGTGATAGGTGTGTTGGGCTATTGTCCTTCCACTGGTTGGTTCACTTGAGGTGTAGGACTGGACTCTTATGAGGGTTGACCAGTCTCATTAGTGATCACGTGGCGGGTTGCTTCAGGTGATCGGAAAGATATCGAATGAATTGGGATGTTTCCGTCGTCAAGTCTTATTTGGAAATGATGATTATGGAACTCTTCAAAGTGTCGCTCAAGACTTTGTCTTCAAATCTCATCACCTTTAACACGTAACTGTTCCAAACATTCATGGATGGGGCTGAAAGTCTTGGCAAGGCCAGGCCTATAGAACTTTGGAGTAGTCCAGTTAGGTGGGGAGGAGATGGAAAAATGAGCCACTGGGTGGTCTGTAGAGGATGTCCAGTAAGCTGCTGAAGGGCCAACAGCTGTTGTAGGGTCGTCCTGGGGTCAGTTTATCCATTCCAACAATCTAGGTTCTCCCGAGATGATGGGAGAAAGGTTTTGAGAAGTGGGGGTGTGTGCTTCTTCATCCTGTGGGGGATGAGAGGCAGGTGAATCTGGTGGAAACAAAAGTCTGCCAACATTCAAGTTGGGGTTCCCTACTTTAGTAACTACGACCACGTTACACTGATCCATTCTTACCCTCGAAATAACCTCCGAATTAAGGGGATATTTGGGTGGCAAGTTCAAGACCCTACG
This sequence comes from Larix kaempferi, assembly GCA_027924585.1. Classification (NCBI taxonomy): domain Eukaryota; kingdom Viridiplantae; phylum Streptophyta; class Pinopsida; order Pinales; family Pinaceae; genus Larix; species Larix kaempferi. The sequence continues at coordinate 20,107,853 of BSBM01001022.1, forward strand.
GGACCTTCTCCAGGGAAAATCCGCTAGAGTATCAGGAAAATCATCCAGAAAAGGACAAAACAACATTTCTCCTAAGGGTATGCTAAAAGAAAAGCAGTCCAGAAAAACCTACTCAAACTAAGGCAACAAGCAAACTTATGTGACAGAGTGGATTCAAAAGTCTAGAACCTCATGGGATTATCAAGGCATCGCAAACCGCGATATACTGCAGGGTCCAACAATATGATGCGACAAGGAGGATTGGGACCGTACCCTTTCCTGCATACCCGATTACCTGGACAGTACATGCGTGCTAATCTCCTCGAGTGCTGTTCTCGGTGTATTGCTTTGCCAAGACGACCAAATGGTTAACTCGGTTGGTTTCAGGAATCCTAATGGTGTCTCTCGATATATGCAAGGTACGTGGGAGCTCAAATCCATAGTGGTGCTGTCTAATGCACAACCATTGGCACGAGACCTTCCGATATACATGTCGAGTACGTGATACACCCTTCGATATACGCCAAGTACGGATTATGGTACTTGGTGGGTACGTGAAAGATCTTGATATACCGATGTATGTGGAAGACTACAATACCCCCGGACTACAGTGTTGGCAAGTAACGACAGCTGCCACGCTTAACGATGTCGGAACACGTCTCTAACTTACACACAAGTTGTTAACTTTTTTACCTAGTTCTACCGTTAATTTTATCTTGGACGGTTAGGTGAATGCATGAGGTGAGTACATAATCGGAAGCATAATGCAAGCCCTAGCTACATGCACGAAATATTCTTTTCTTTCAATGAATTCTACCTATGGGAATGAGAAAGCTTTTTCTTTCCAATGGTATTGCCAAACAAACTCAATGCAACACAATCTCAACTCAAACAAATTTAACAATGAAAGTACTCTTTTCTTTTTCAACGAAACACACAAACGTACACAACACTACTATCCAAATCAAAACATTTTTTGTCTTTTCTTTTCTTTCGCTTTCAAATCAAAACAACACTAAGTAATGAAACGGAAAATGCAAGCTTTTCAATTTCTCTTTTCAATGATCTAAAGGCAAAAAAAAAAAATGCATCTATCTTTCCTTAGCATGGAACTAGTTTTGCAAAAATTGAAGCGTGCTTTGAGCCTTTCAAGAAAATGAATGATTCATAATTCGAGAAAAACACAAGAGATCATACATTCATTCAACTTTTCCAAAACATCAATGAGACTTTTCCAATGCAACAATCTTTCTTCAATAATCTTTTGAGAAATAATGGGAAAGAAGCACTTTTAAATCTTTCAATGGATGTATCAAAGAATAAACTTGATAACAACTTTGCTCTCAGATCCAAATGACTGAAAAGAAAACACTACTTGCAGCATTCATATACTCAAAAAACTCAAGAAAAGATAATCACTCAACCAAGTGGAAAAGACACTTAACTCAAAATAAAGTAGCAGCAAGCAAAGCTCAAGACAAAAGTAGATGAGGTCTGGAAGGTGATTCAATGCAATGAACAGATCAGGGATGGAAGGAAGGGAATGCAAGAATGAACGAATGAAGGTGGAGGAGACCAAACTATCCACCACTACTGGTTTCAAGCTTGTCCAAGACGGAACCCAAAGTCAATCCAAATGAAACCAAACTCTCAACACACAAATTATCAAAGGGGTCTCTGGCTGGATATTGTAGCACAGAGGGAGTCCGAACATCAGACCAAGAATCAGACTGTCAAATGAGAGGGTGGGTGCCTGTATGTCAACTTCTGATAGATCGGCGCACTCTGTCTTTGCAGACAGTGCGACATCACAGGTTTCCTACATGAGAGGTGCGACGGTGTCGTAGTTCACCAATGCACAGGCTGCGACGAGTAAGCAGCAGACAAAGGACAGAGACTCAGAAAAACACAGTGTCACTCTGTTCTCACTGCCCAGGTGCGACAGGCGAGTTCTGGATTAAAAAATGAATCATATCTCTCAATAATGAACCATAAATAGACTTGTAATTGAGTTGTATGGACTCAGAGGAAGAAGATCAGAATCTTCAACGTGAAGATCTGAAAGTGAATGGAAAAGAATGATAAACAGGCTTGTGTCAAGTAATCTACTGAAAATGAATTCCATATTTAAAGACTACTAAACAAAACAAACACTGCCTCCCCAGTATGGTCGCCATATTTGTTACCGGACAATCCACTCGAGCAGACGCGAGCCGGATCTCCCTAGCTCAATGCGAGTCTAGAACAAATAGAACAGACTTCAAACACGTTTCCTAGATCTACTTAAGGATCAAGTGCTAGATGTCTTACCTCCTTGATTCGCTATCCTTTCTCCCGAATGTTGATCCACGTCCCATGGTCGTCAGATCAAAGTTGCAAGACCTTTAAGACACAGAAAAGAGAAACGAGTAAAGAGCATCTATACAATAAGAGATCTAGGTAAACAGTTAAGCAGGTAAACAACACAACATCATTACACGTAATAATGATATTGGTGGAAAGCATTTGTATTACTGCAAATAGAGGAGTACATGATAGAGATATAGGACTACAACCAGATACTTAACGTAGCAGCCCTTCTCTGACTGAATCAATTTCCATATCCTTCCAAGGAAGCATGATTTCTCTAAGAGGTGAATGGAGTGTCTTGGGAGATTTCACCAGCGTATGGATACCTTAGTCTTCCTCCCTTTGGTATGGGAATGAGCCTCACTTATATAGGACTAAATGGATAGGGTGTGGATATGATAGGTTGAGGAAGGGTAGGAGAGAGATAGGGGATCTTCCCAAAGAGTTATGGGTCGAGTACCAACTCTCCTAGAGGTCAGGGATAAGCCCCCAAATGAGCAAGTTTCGAAAAGGATCTCGAATAAGCTATTTTTGCCCATTAACAAACCTCATCGCACCCTGTAGTGGTGCAACCTACGACGTCGCATGTTGCTAGTATGAAACCTACGATGACCCTTCAGAACCCAGCACAAATGGGTACAAACCCTCCCAGGATGATTATTAGTCCAAGTGCCTTCAGGGGTGTATACACTGAATCTGGTGATGAGTAGATTTTGGGTGTAACATTCTCAACATGAATATTCAACTTTGGAATCTTGTTTCGTCTTCTTAATTTTTTGTTATATTTTTGTAAGCCATTCACATTAATCCCCAAAGCTTATTGTTATCTTATTTCATGTAGTTCCTTAGTGTACCAAATTCCATAATGAGTTGGATCCTATGGCATGAGCATTGCAATTAAATTAAGTAAAAGTTCTTATACACTACGATGCAATGAATTAGCATTGTTTATGTTTTCCTTTTTCCAATGGAACAACATTCAAATTTTTCTTGGCTTGACTCCCAATCTCATCACGTCATTAAGGTGATAAAAATCTTGTTTCATATTAGCATTTTACTATTCTAAATTTGTTTTAGGATTTTAGTTTTTTTAATCCAAAGTGACTTGAAGGATTTTTTCTTTTATATGCCCATCGATCCATATGTTCGTTTACTTCATGAATCCATATAAATTTTTATGTATTCTAAATCCATGTTAGTAAGTACATCCTAAGTGGGCCTAACGGTTAAGAGTATGTGTTTCCTCCTAGGAGGTCACAGGGTCAAATCCAGAGGGGGGTAGGGTATGTACACCTCTATAAACTTTAGCTGTTAAATTGCTACGTTGACATTAAAAATAGATTATATTATTATTATTATTATTATCTACAAAATTTCTTTATATGTACACAAACATAAGAAAAGAAAAAACCATTTCTCTTGATACCATATCACTTTCTTGACACTATATGCAAATCGCCATCCATGATCAATAAGGAATTCTTTGCAAACTGTTTGAGCCTCATGATCAATAAGGAATTCTTTGCAAAATGTTTGAGCCTCTCATAGAGTATCTTTTAAGAATTTCATATATTATATTCTAAGTATCAAATTTCATGTTAATGTCATGCTTTTATAAGCATTTCACCTATATTTTAGAATGTAGGTTTGACATTGGTGCTTATTTTAAGCTTTCCATATGAAAGATTAGAAAAAGGGCCTTACCACTAAAATATAAAGGTTACATTGATCTTTCTTTTTAGATTTGCATATGAAAGATGAGAAAAAGGGTTTCACCACATATTAAAACAATTATAACTTATTAAATTAATAAAACTGATTAGTTTCTACAAATTTCTCACTTATTTTCTTTTGCATTTAAATTTAAATTGAATGGTATTTTGTAAAATACAAAAAATGTGAATTAATTAAATAAATAAATCACAAATGAGTTATTACATAGGAAAATATTAATAAAATATTATAGTTTAGGATATTTTTGTTAATTGAATCAAATAAAAATATGCTCAAAATATTAAAATTATAAGGGGCCATAGGTAGATGAATGCTATTTATCAATATTTATTGCTAGAAACAAAGGGCTTATTCCTTGTTTTGAATGCATAAACTTCCTCCATATACTTAATCTTGCAACTCTCATGCAGATCCCACTCATCCCACTGTAAATTTAGTGGTCAATTTAAACGAACTTTGGTTAAAACGGAGGGTCACCCTATTATTTATTAAATTTCATGAATTACAACATTAGGTACACCATGTAATTGTGCTATTTGGATAGATGCCACTTGGAGAGATAGAGGAGGGTGGCTTTAAAACTGCCCTTTCCCCTATACCCTCCACACACTTCATCAATAACAATCGTTATGGGACCTTTAACATTTATTAGGTCGAGAAATTTTGTCCTAACTAGTTGGGTTGGACATTTCTTTGGTTTTGGATTGTTGCATTGCTTGTTGGGATGCTCATGTTTGCACTTGGACTATGAAGTAGACTATTGGGTTGTGAAATGGTTTCATTTAGATTTGGACTTTAAATTAGGCTATAGCATGCAGTTTCATTTAGATTTGGACTTTAAATTAAACTGTAGTATGTTGTGTAAACCTGATTTGAAACTCAATGACGACCCAGGTTTGATTTGCTTGAATTTGGTTTATTGCTTTCCATTCAAGATTATACATCTATTCATCTCTAACTATCCCTATTTTGATGTCATCGCACACATTGAGAAGCATTTGCCTTGCACAAAGTTTGGTGAATCAAAGCTCTCTGGGAGGACATTTCTCACTTGAACTAGAGCATAGCATAGGCAATCAAATTGAGGCTCAATTAGCAAATATTGCAATTTTTTTTATTACATTACGATTTTTGATTTTCTGCTATCGGGACATCTATTCTACTCGAACAAGAAAATGAACGAACATATATTTTAGTATTCCAGCCGAGGAGGGTAAAAAATATATAAAATAAATTTTTTGTCAGCACTTAAAGCACTTTAGAGGCAAACGCTTACGTCTCATTGACAATATACAAGCGAGTTGTGTCCACTAGTAAGAGCCGCCCATGTGAGTCAGTCCGTTATCCGTTCGGATCTTTCTCAACATTGTTTGCAGCGGAGGCCAAAGACATTTAACGCTGCTTCTTATGTGTAGCTCAACTTCGACTGACCTGCCCAGGCCCCGATGCTCTTGCATCAGACTCTTGTTTCAATTTTTTTTTATGCAAAGCTAAATTGATAATTATTGGGTGACTATTGACGCAATGTAACTAGTAAATAAATTGGATACCATGGATTCGCGAATGAATAGGAGAGATAAGAAATATAAATTTGGGACTAACAATTATGAAGGTATTATTGGATTTGCATTTCGCGAAATTATGATTGTGTTCCTGAGGATGTAATGGGACCATGTTGGATGAAAAAGAAAACTTACGATTATAACCACTAGTGCTTAGAGCCTTTATTGTTGGAGAAAGAAAAATAGAAGAGAATGACAAGGAGAGAAGAATAGGAAATTAGAAAGTTATGCCTATTGTCGGAAGTACGAGAACAAAATTTAACCTCGGGACGAAGTTCGCTATAAGAGGGGGTGTATGTAATGCCCCTAAAATGGCTATGGACCTTAAGGGTACCTATCGAGTGACCTGACTGAACAACTTCGATAAGGTGGTCTCTTGAGCCTTGATATGTCTTAAATGATTGAGGAAAACCCGAAGATGTGAATGCTGGCAGTGATTGATAAATGAATTAATAAATTAAATGATATTGTGGAGTGGGATAACTTATTGATTACATATTGCTCAATGATTAGCCTTGACTGTGAAAAATGTGTTATGTGAATATGATGCTTAACGAATAGTTGCGTGATGGATTATGAGATGAGAACAAAAAGAAATACATATTCATGAAATGCTTTACTAATTAATGGAACAGATGATGTTAGGAGTAAACTGTAATTTGCTTAACGATTAGCGGGTTTATGGATTGAAATTTGACGAATGAGAATAGGACTATTAATATATGTTTCTGAGATGTGAGTAGCAATAGGTGAAACGGTTCACCAATAGACACACAAAGGAATTGAAGGGTCGTAGAGTATGGATAAATCACACACGGAAGAACGGCGACGGTGTTGAGTTCATATGGAATCCCACGACCGAGTTCAAAATCCCTTATCCGCTTACTCGGGGTTGCGTGAAGTCGTGCGATGTGGACCATGATGGAGTTGGTCAGGTATGAGTTGGGGGGTGCATAGTAAGAACGGACTTACTCCTCAACGCCATTAGTTGACAATAGCGTGTAGACGGAGGATTGAAGGTAACAGATCCTAAATCCCTACATGAAGTTCCCGCAAGTCAAATGAAAATATATTGATAGAAGGACCCGACGGTGTGGTACCTTATCGAGAAGCGGAAATGATGGACGCAAGGACCCGACGATGTAGTACCTTGCCAAGAAATGGATACAAAGGATGAATGGGCTCGACGGAGTGGTACCATGATGGAAGATGAGCATAAGGGACAGATGGTCCCAACGGTGTGGCACCTAGGTCCTAGAAAGGATTGATTGATAAACTTTGTGCAAAAAGAAAAACCTTATAAATTGCATTTAGAACACTTGTTCATAAAAATACATTTTAGTATTAAAAATAATAGAAATAATTGTTTCTAGGCATTTGCACATGGAAATACTTTTTAGTATTTAAAATAATGGAAATAATCATTTTAGGAGCAAAATGGAATCCTAGGCATGAGCTTTTAGTTAACACCACATGCACCCACAAAGATAGGATATAGAGTGAGCATCTTAGAGACAAGCTTGAGTAAATTTAGGAATATGGTGAAGAAAATGACTAGAATATATATATGGAAATATATAGTTATTCATATAATTGTATTATAATTATATGGTAATACTTTTGATTAAGATGCAATATGAATATGAATGGGTTGACATAGGAAAAGTTTAGACACTTAATTATGTAATTATGTATTAATTATTTCATGGAAGAAAGATAGGAGTACTATATATTGATGAGTAGAGGTAATCAATATTATTAAAAATCATATATATATATATGATTGTAATAGGGAGATATTCTAGTTGAATTAATGATATTATTCTTAACAAGTATAAAAGCTTGACACTTTTGGTGGATTAAAAAGAAATGTAAATAAACTCTCCCACATGAACTAAGTCTAAATTCTCAGATAGACAAACAATTTTATAATCGAAAGTAGGCTACGAAAATAGACACATATGAATAGAATGCTAGGTGTATTAAGGAAACAACCCCAAACTTATAGGCTAGTCAGGATCCATAATCAAACTAAAAGAATATGGTGAAGAAAGTGACAATAGTCTAACCTTGGTATTAATGATGAGGAAACTATTAGAGATGTATTGAAGAGGAGCACATCACTTAAGTGATTAGTGCTTAAGTTAACTTACTCAAGGTATGTTTTACGATGATGCGAAAACCCTTAAGATTTTTTTTTTTTAGGATGTATTTTGAGGGACATTACGTCACATTGCATGATCTTCAATCTTATTAAGTACACGAAAGTTAGGAGAAGATGAATCATTCTATCAAAAGAGATTTAGTATTTTTATGCATTTTCTATGTATTTTTTGGTTGTAGGTTTATTATAGCCTCGTTTTGCATAGTGGCATCTTTTTGTACATAGTTAACAATAAGTAATTTTCTCATGATTCTAGTCTTATTTGAAGGCTATATCTAGTTACAATATCCCACACTGTGCATAAGAGATGCATAAGATAATGCATATGCCCCAATATGGTTATTACATAGTCTAAGTAGTTTTTCTCTATAATGAAGTGTGCTCCAACTCATAAAAATACAACATAATAGTTGCTATTTTAATGAAGTGTAAAATTAATGTGTTCAAATTAACTTTTATTGAAAATATATAATTTTTTCATGTAAATATTAACGAGTGCTCAATGGTTTAATAAGAGTGCAAAAATTTGAATGGGCAACATTTTTTTTACATTTTTTGCACAAAAGAGTTTAGTTAATACAATTATTTATATTTCCCATAATATTTGAAGGGCTCCAAGAACAAATACCATTCCAATTGAAATTAAGACTATGAAACTAAACTTAAATTACTGGTGACGGGCTCTTCTATGCCACCTACAAAATAAAAAATGCAACGTCGTAATAATCAAATCTTGTCGCGTTGTGTCAGTCAAGGATTGTATTAAAAGAAAGAATCTTATATGCCAAGTTTACAAAATAAAAAATGTCAATGTCGTAATAATTAAATCTTGTCGTGTTGTGTAAGTCAAGGATTGTATTAAAAGAAAGAATCTTCTATGCCACTTTCAAAATAAACTAGCTAGCTCTTGTGCAGTCCTGTGCCCATCACTATCTTGCACTTCATAAATAAACTAGCTAGCTCTTGCGCAGTCTTGTTTTATTTTACTGCATGTAACCAGAGTACAGAGCTTGATCCACATTATCTAGACTATAACAGAGCATTCCTGGCTGCAAGCAGCCAAACATGAATCCCTTATCCCAAGTTTGAAAAAGACTGAATTTGACTATTCTCGGCTTAAAACTTGCCAAACAAGAATGTTGACATATACAGAGATGTTCAACACCTATTTTAAACAGCTTAACAAAAATACTGAACAACTATTTAGACTGTGAAACAAAAAACCTGGAAGACTGCACACTATCAGCAGTACACCCATTTAGTCGACATTGACAATGGGCGTGGCCTTGTCCGACGAGTCCACCACCAGCTTGCAAGAACTGGGCTCGCCCGAATTTTTTGTCTGCATCCCGACTATAGCCGGAGGAGTCCTGGTGCATTCACCTCCCAAGAGTCCTGGATCCTCATCCCCTTTCTTTTTGACCACAAATTCCATGCCAATTCTCTTGGCAATGGCATCGATCTTTGCATGCATGATTCGGTTGTCCATGTTATGGATCTTTGAATCCCACACTGGCTCTTCATCCCCTTGGTTCTTGTTGTAAGCTTCCATCAGCACATTGGCCATAAGGTTCTTCGTGACCCAATAAGTCATCATGGTCCTCTCATAGAGGGAAGCATGACCTGCCGTGTGGCCTGGGTCCATCACCCAGTCAGAATCTTCGGCCAGATCTTCCCTAGGAATGTTCTTGACTGCATTCCATAGAGCCGACTCAGAAGCTTTTTACAAAGAAGATTTCTTTACAAGGTGTTCTTATTTTTTTTCCAATGGGTTTTTCCAAAGGTGATTTATTGTCAAGGAGTTCTTAGTTCTTTCCAAGAAGGTTTTTTTCAAAAGAGATTTCTTTTCAAGGGGTTTTTTCAAAGGAAATTTATTTCCAACGAGTGTTTCTTCAAGACTTACAAAATTTTGATAAGGTGAAGTAAATTTCAATTCATGTTTTTATAAATTTCGTAACTGTTTTTAAATCTTACATTATTTTTTTTACTTTAAAGTGATGATTCTTTAATTTATCATCTATAGATTAAACAATCATGGGCAGCAAGAGAAACCGTTCAAAAAAAGGTGATCGTAAACGTGATGATGATGCTGATAGAGAAAAACAAAAACTCAGATATAATGTCAAAAAAGCAAGGGTTGCAGAACCGGAAGAGATAATTATTGAAAATATAAATACAGATTTACATGATAATGTTGATGAAATGGAAATTGAAAATAGAGTACAAGAAGAACAAATTGAAGTTGAAGAAACCTTTGTTGAAAATGTAAATAGTGATTTACATGCTAATGTTGATGAAGTCAATATTGAAGATCAAGTTCAAGATCTAGAAATTGGACCTGGTATGTATATATCATGTATTTTCCAAATTCATTTTTTATAATGAATTGTATTTTTCGTATGTTAAATTAAATTTAACTTGATATATAGGTACTTTCACCATTGATGATGAAATGTTAGAAAACATTGACTGCAACAAATATGGAAAAAAAATACCCATACATGCTACACATTATCGTGCTAAAAAATTTTATGATGATATTTTGAAGGATTATTCAATAGCAGGACAAGCACACATTTTGAGATGTTTATTAGTGTCCAAGAAGTTAGAAGGTGCTACATCATTATTGGGTATTCACAAGGCGACAAAAGAGTCGAAATTGAAACATAATATGATAGAAAATATAGGTGATGCAATAAAAAAATTTGGAAAATCCAGGAAGAAAGATATCAGTGCTGCACGTAGAGAAATTTATACAACAATTGTTTCAGCTAGTACTAAACAAAAACGTTTGACAACACAACTAGCAAAAGCAGTTGGAACCTCAAGAAAGACATTATACAAACATAGAAAATTCAGAATGCAAATAGATGAAAATGATGAACTTGCTTGCTGGGCAATTATTTGTATACAACCTTACAAAGATAGAATGGGAGCAGGTGTTAAAGATATTGTATGGGAATATTGGATGACACATGCTCGAGTTTCACCAAATTCAAGGGATGTGATACGACAAAGAGTATCATGAGGGGTATATGAAAGCAGTCCAAAACATATAATGGATATGACACAAGTACAATTGTTCAATAAATTGAAGGAAGATCATCGTGGAATTAATGTTTCAATCACTACATTTGTGCAACAAAAACCATGGTATGTTAGGCCTATTACTATATGTGACACATGTTGTTGTCAGTATCATGTGCAATTTCAATTATATTACGACAGGTTTCTTGAATTTGGTAAAATGTTTTGGACGAATTCACCACCTCCGCCCACAGTATGTGAATTCATATCTCAAACTCTATGTGAGAGAGATCATGATAAAGTATTTTATAATAAGAAATGTGTCAATGGAAAACATTGTCATCGTTGTGGAAATCTGGTCTTATTCCATAATAAATATCCTATCGATAATGATCACTCGCTGTCAAATGTAACCGTTGATTAGAGAAGATATGAATACATTTGTTATGCTACAAGTTTTAGTGATGCACATTCCAAAAAAATTGATTTGCGAGATGATAAAATATGTGTGACAGATTTTCTCAAGAAATTTGAAAGTAAAATTTATAAATACACCAAGCATTCATATAGAGCATGATGGAAAGACCTTTAATTCAAACAGTCTCATAAAATTTTTCCACCAGGAACAATTTTGTCAGTGGTTGATTTTGCAGAAAACTACATATTTGCTGCACAAAAAGAGATACAGAGTGAATGCTATCATTCTGACCAAGTTTCGATATTTGTCCATGTTCTATATAGACATTCTCAATAGGATGTTGATGGCATTGAAAGCACATGTGACAATTGAGATGTGATTAAAGAATATCACTTTTATATCAGTGATGATCGTACACACGATACACATTTTGTTCAGCATTATATTGAAAGTATTTTCTACGATTCACTAAAAGGACGTGACGTTAAATTCAATGAACATTGGATATGGTCGGATGTATGTGCGTGACAATTTAAATCTTCACGATCATTTTATTGGTTATATTGACTTCTTAAAGCATTGAACATTAAACATCGTTGGAATTTCTTTGAAACTGGACATGGAAAAGGTGAACATGATGGTGCAGGAGCATGCGTAAAAAGAGCACTTTGAAGATGGAAAATGAACCATTCTTCTGCACGATTTCATTCAGCTGCAGAGGTTGTCCAATGGTTTAAATTACAACTAAGCCATGATTATAATCAACAATCAAAAGATGTGTGCAAGTATGGACACGATTTTTTTAATTTATATTAATTGTCAATTTAAAAAAATGTACACTAACATTTAAGTATATGTACACTAACATCAAAAGTTGTCATTTGTGTAGTTTTTTTGGCTTGTTGGGGTCCAAGATATAAATAGATCAATACCATAGGACGCTAGCACCATAAATGGGACTAGAGATTTTCACTCTATTCAAACAAAATCCTTCCAAAATGTGTTTGCATTTGACAGTAGAAAGCAATCATGCTTTTGTCATATTTGCACTGAAAATGTTGAATCTACAGAAGTTTGTGAAAACATAATGAACAACTACGTAAAACATTGGAAACACACAGAGATTAATCCCAAAGGAAAAATGCCACTAGCAAGCGTAGAAGAATTAGAATTAGAAGAAATAATAATATCATCTGATGGCGACAGAATTTTAGATCTTGTTAGAGAAGGTAATGATCTTACAACTATTTTTTCGATTGTTCATTCTTGTCCATCACCTTATACATGTATATTAATCAATTTAATTGATTTAAAAACCCTAACACTAATTGTAATTTGCACAGGGGATGTTTTCCTTGTGATTGCACCTATAGACAACAACAAAAATGTGAAGTATTATTTGATGTGATGCACTGAAGGAAATATGAAGTTATTGGAGGACTACAATGACAACGGATATACATATAAGAGAGGATCCATCATTTTAAAGGGCTATTTTTTTCAGCAGACCCATATGACTGAAAATTATGTCTACTTTTAGGATTATGAACCTGATGTTATATGTTGTCAATATAGTCATTTAGTATGTGCATCTCGAATAAAATTGGTATAAGTTCCATCGAGAAAACAATTAAAAACTAAAAAATGAAAATTGTCCAAATATGACCATGAACGGATAATTGAGGACGACATTCCATTGCGATGTTTTTAACTATATCAAAAATTAATCGATCGATGTTTTTGTCCATGTCTATGTTAAATGTTGTGTACAATATATTTTTTTCTTTCAACTGTGTCTATGATCTTGAATGGGAACTATAATAAGAGTTTAAATGATCATATTTTAGTATGCTGAAATGAATTCAAAAATTATTTGGTAATAAAAACTTTAATGTGTAATTTCGTCTTAAATTCTGTGTACAGTACTTTATTCGGGTCCCCATATGTCTATTAGACCACTTAAGGGATGAGATAACGGATGTGGCTGTCCCCACACTCCGCCCCGAATCTTTACTTTTAACTGAAGTATCTAAGTGAAGAATCACTAAGAAGCCTGCTAGATTTCATCTGATCCATTTCATGCTTCTCTAATATACTTAATAAATGGGAAATTATTATTCTTGATCCATAAGATGGGTTGATCCATTACTAGTTTTCTGGTGGGCTAAACAATCCATATAAATACATGATCCATGAGTTTTTTAAAATATCACTTGTGTAAGTTCACATAACTGAAATCATGGCAAATGGAGATAACAATCATTTGATTTTTAATTACAAGTAAGGATTCCAGGATTGTGAAGCTTATGCTAAATTAGAGCAATGATTATTTACAACAAATCGATGAAAATTCATCAAATTGTTGTCTAAAATCATTGCTTTAATTTAGCATAAGCTTCACAATCCTGTAATCTTTGCTTATGATTAAAAAAAAAAAATCATTAAATCCCCATTTGCCATGATTTTAGCCACATAAAATGTACTTGAATATTGAAAATATGAATCATTAGTTAAAAATTGAAAATATGAATCATTTATACAAATTTCAATTTATTATTTACATGAAATTCAAGTTTTATGTTGAAACCAAGATTCTATATATCAAACAAACATTCTTTCTTAACTTTCCTAACATTAGATTGCACCTATCAAAACTTCCTAACATTCATTCTTAACATATTCCTAACATTCCTATCAAAACTTCCTAACATTCAAAGCTTCCTAAGAAATTCCTAACATTCATTCTTAACATATTGCTAACATTCCTATAAAAACTTCCTAACATTCCTATCAAAATTTGAACCTAACATTCATTTTTAAACTTTCTAACATTCCTATTTCTATCAAAACTTCCTAACATTCCTAAGCTTCCTATCATTCAAAGCTTCCTAAGATTCCTGACATTCATTCTTAACATTCATTCATTCTTAAAATTCCTAGAAAAGCCTAACATTCATTCATTCTTAAAATTCCTATAAAAATTTAGATTGCAAATTCCTAAACATTAGATTGCACCTATCAAGACTTAGTAACATTCTTAAACTTCCTAACATTCCTATTTCTATCAAAACTTCATAACATTCTTATTTACATATCCAATACTGAAAATATTTTACATCCTAACAAACTCATAAATTTTACATCCTAACATTCATTCATCCTTAACTTCCTAACATTTTAAACATTCATCCTATCAAACTCATAGATTTTACATCCTAACTTATTCATCCTTAAAAATTCCTAACATTCATTCTTAACATTCTTTACTCCTAACTTTAGATTGCACCTATAAAAACTTTCTAACATTGATTCATGAACTCTTTCTTAACATGCTTAACATTCATTCTTAACATTCATAACTTTAGATTCCACCTAGATCAAAACTTCCTAACATTCATTTATTCTTAACTTCCTGACATTTTTAACATTCAACACTTCCTAAAACTTTCTAACATTCATTCTTAACATTTTAAACATTCATGACACTCAACATTCATTCTTAACATTCCTTACTCCTTACTTTAGATTACACCTATCAATACTTCCTAACATTCATTCTTAACATTCAACACTTCCTAACATTCATTCTTATCATTCCTAAATTTATATTGCATCTATCAAAACTTCCTAACATTCATTGTTAGGATTCAACACTTTCCTAACATTCATTCTTACCATAACATTCATTCTCAACATTCATTTTTAACATTCAACATTTCCTAACATTAATTCTTAACATTTCCTTACTTTAGATTGCACCTATCAAAACTTCATAACATTCATTGTTAGGATTCAACACTTTCCTAACATTCATTCTTACCATAACATTCATTCTTAACATTCAACTTTTCTTAACATTCATTCTTAACATTTCCTAACTTTAGATTGCACCTATCAAAAGTTCCAAACATCCATTTTTAACATTCCTAGCATTCCTATCATTAACATTACTATAAATTTTACATCTACATATATACATAAATTTAATAATACATACATTCATAAACATGCAAAAACATATTCTAAACATTTATCACACCAAATATGCTAAATAATTAACAAAAAAAAATAGATCATTTAAAACAAATATAGAATATGTAAGTTCAATGTACATGTATATAATCCTCAAAAAAACGAACTCATGAACACGTGAGTTCAATGTAGATATGTATAATCCAAAAATAAATCTCCTCGATGTCCAAAACAACTACAATCTATATATCAGCAAAAAGAAAGAAGTCCACCACTATCATCCACTAAGGCCTTCCCTTAGACTCAACCCAACCTGCAACATGTATAAAAGCATATTATGAATATCATAAATTATTTAAACAATTTTAAACTAAATTCAAAAAATTAAAATATTAAACTTATATATCAAAGAACAATTCAATTATTAACAAAAATACATCAAATTCTTTAAATGCATGTCCACCACTATCCTCCACTAGAGTCTTCCCTTTGCCTCCAAAAGATCGAAGAGATCCAAGCTGCAACATGTATAAAATCAATTTATGAATCTCATAAATTATTTAAACAAATTTAAACTAAATCCAAAAAAATTAAAATATTAAACTTATATCAGAGATCAATTTAAGTGTGAACAAAATTACCTCTGTGCCAATATCTACATTCATCAAAGAACCTATATCTCTCCCCTAAAATTTGAATTGTGTTGATAAATAAAAGATGGTGCAAGTAAAAAAAAAAATTAAGCAATTAACTTAAAACTGAAACAAAAAAAATTAAAATCATTAGCTCACAAGAGATGGAAAATCATCTAAAAAGTTCGTATCTAAAGAAACCTGCATGGATAAGTCAAATTAACAATAAGAAGCATAGTTAAATTAAAATTCAAAAAATGGATAATATATCAAGTTCAAACATAATTATAAATATGTAAATAATAAATATATCTCTCCAATATGCTCTACATTGTCTACATTTTGACTAGTGGAGAGTCGAAAAGAATGTTCATTCATCATTCTGGAAAATTGCAACCAATAAACATTTACATAATGTACTTATTATTATACATCAAAAAAGACATAATATCATACATATAATGTAACAAAAAGTTCAATTCAAAATGAATAAAAGATTAAATAGATTGTTATATCATAATCAACAAACCTCTCCTAAACTCGATGTGTCATTGGATATAACATATGAATCTATGTCACGACAAACCTTGGCATAAGCCTCGAGATCTGCAATGCTCATTCCATCTACCTCATCATTCGTTTTGTAAACAAACTTTTGACAAATAGTGGCACGAGCCCTCTCTTGAACCAATCCCACATCTACTCCAACTAATGCCGACGCTAAACCATCACCAACAAAATCCCTTGCGTTTGTCCCAAGTTGGGATGTGGGCTCCATCTCTGATCTTAATGCCACAAGCCTAGGTGGGCGAGATATCTGGGGTGGAGGTTGAAGAGTTGTAGGGTCTTTAAGAGCACCTTTTCGATCATATATTCGACCCTTTCCAACTCCATAAAATTCAGAATGAACATCAGTATAGTCTGGCTTCATCTTTAAAAGAAACTCTGCATAAAAAAATCTAGCAAAATATTGAGAAACCTCATCGTTCCATGGAAACTGACCATAGGCTGCAAGAAACCGATCATATAGTAGATGTGTAAGTTCAGGGTGCTTGAAATATTGCACTTTCAACATTTTCACTTTAGAGCTTCTTTGAAGTTAAACATTGAATTGGCCTGTTATTTTGTCACTCTCTCCTTCACAACATCCCACTTGTATGGACCCATCACTTGTTCCCTTCGTCTTCGCATCAAATCAACAAAACCATTCATAGTTGGTCTGAGATTCTCATATGCCTTAATGAATTTTTGTAATGATCCCAAAACAATCACCAAACTTTGTTTACTTTCTGGAGGGAGATCCATAGTAGATAAATCTTTTTCCAACTTGTCGTATTGGGATCTACAACTTTCAAGAGTCGTTTGATGAACACTACTTTCCCATGGAAGCTCCTCAGGTAAATCAGATGGATACGTTGTCATGGGTGTACAACCCTCGGTTAGTTCAACATATTGCATCCTGGCTCGACCATCGTCACCATGTGTAGAATGATGAGCCTCTTGGGAACCTTGCTCTACACCCACATCCGTATCCCTAGCTCGCTCTTCCTCCCTCTCTATAGAATTACGAGCATCTTCTGAACCATGCTTTGCTTCAAATAAAAACAAAGTTATGGGTAAACATGTGCAAACTTTGCGTACACAAAAAAAACAATTTGTACATGTATTAAAAGATTGATGTTCATACCAACAGAAGGTCGAGATCGACATTCTCCCACAGAAGATAAAGGGGAATCATCTGTACCCTTATTGCCTCACCGATGATCGAATGAATGTGAACTATACAATAAACTTGAATCTCGAGGGGAAGTCGACAACCTCTGATTATCAATTGAAACACCAACTTCAGAAGAATGTGAAGACCTCCTACGCTTTCTCCTCAAAGACTCCTATCTTTCCATTTGATATAATGTCTACACTTACACAAATATCAACTCATTACATATTCAAATTATACATGTTAATTCTACAAATTCTAAGACCTAGCTACTAAAGAAACTAAGTTATTTAATAAGGACCTAGATATACCTAATATCATCTAATACTTCTTAAAATGAGTATAGCTAATATTGTTGGATGTATGAGGAATTAATGTGCCGATCTTCTAAGTGTATTTTATGTTTAAATGAATGGAACCAATATAGTTAAATATTAAGTGAAGGTTACATTTCTTTATGTCAAAGAATGAGTTCATGAACATGTTAACTTTTAATTTAAATCTTAAACTAATAACTTAATTGATATTTTAATAATTTAAACATAAATTATATCTACAAATATTTTCATTATTCCATAGAATCATAAAAAATTGACGATTCATGGTATTATGTTTTGCAAGTTTGCCATGTTTCCCAAATTTGCCATGTTGCACGATGGTCTTGAGTTTCAGCTTGATAATGGTGATGATTCATGGTATTATGTTTCCCGAGTTTTCCATGTTGCAACCAAAGAAAAACATAATCCCAGGAATGGTCACCTTTGCAAGGCTAAAACTCAAGACCATTGTTTTCCATCAATTAGATTCTCAATTCAAAATGCACAATCATAAGGCATGACATTCTCAAAAAAAAAATCCACAATGTTATCTCTACGACGATGTTTTCTATGGTTTAACAGCCACAGGAGGGAGAGGGTGTTTTATAGAGAAAACAATGCACAATTAAATAAAAGCCTAGATAGTTCTTAAAATGGGTATAGATAATATTGTTGGATGTAAGAGAATTAATGTGCCAATCTTCTAAGTGTTTCATTAATAGAGTTCAAGAACTCTAAAATTATATTCACAATATTTGCTCTCCTAGTACTGACCATAGTTCACTTGCATCCCTATTACCATTGCTACTAGGATTAAATGGTTCTATGGACCCTCTAAGTTCTGTTTGCATGGACGTGTGGGACACGTGGTTAATCAAGTTTGTGAGTTGACAAATAAATGGTAGTGTGGAAGAGACTAAGGAATCACACCATCTGTTTCATATATAATTCAATAATAAATATAAAGCATAAATGACTAGGGTAATAAATAAATTAATTGTCGAGATGAAACACTCACAATAGTAAATGACTCAATGAATTGTAAAAAATATTCATGAACTCTGTGGCATAATTCTATCATGTTTTGATATCAATACCTCTTAATAAGGATTCCCTAAATACATAAAAATAATGTGTACAATACAATTGTCTTTGCTGTGTTGGAAATTTAGGGTAATATATTGATCTATGAACTCTGTCCACATGGACAGAGTTAATGAACTCTGTCCAAATAGTGCAAATTACAACTATCTAACAACTGTAATCAATTGATGTACAACTAGCTAATTCTGTGCTAAAATTGACTATCTAATACGCTAAAATTGACAATCTAGACTTTTTAAGAACATACCTATTTTTTGACAAACTTGTAGACAACAATTCGTCAAACCCCACTACTTTGTTTTGTATTTTTTTTGGCTCATTGGAATAATTTAGAAAACTAAGTTTAACTGTTATATTGACTTTAATAGCTCATAAATTAGACCTCTAATAAAGACTATTATGATTACAAAAAGGATTAAGAATTACCTTAATATATGATAGTTCAAGGCTTACTCATATCAAAACCAGTACTTAACCAGTCTGAATCCCATTAAAGCGGAGTACATTGCAAGCTACAGAAGTTGTGATAGTTAACGAACTATAAATTACAGAGTCTTATTGATCTTATAACTGTCAACTCTTAATTATCCTTATATGAATTGATCTTACTACTAGTCGCATTGGTTCAATTGTATATGTAATATATGGTGTTATAGTTGTACTAAAAGCTGTTCACATTAGTGCTTACTTTGTGTCCATATTACACTATGATCCTTATATGGGTAATCTGAGCATGAAATATAAATATTACTATAATCACTATGAAAAATGATAACAGATTAATCAAGGGTGAAGTAGTCATCTATGAAAAATGATAGCAGATTAAGCAAAGTTCATGATGGTTAAAGTTCATGTACTCTGTCCATATGGATAGAGTTCATGAACTCTACCCATGTGGAAACGCCAAGACAATGAATGTATATACAAAAAGGTAATCTTTCCCATGGGTTTCTAACTTGAGGCTAAGTCTTATATTCTAACGCTTTCAAATGAGATTGCAATTAAATGAAAGTGAATTAAATTGTGTTTCACGACACATTACAATCACCATAACATAACAAAAATATCATTAAATTGCCTATTAAAAAATAATGAAAATAAATCTATGTGGTTTGTTGTAATTATGAGCTTTCCAGTGGTGCATTTAAAGGATCATGACAGTTCATGAACTCTGTCCATGTGGACAGAGTTCATGAAATCTGTCCACATGGACAGAGTTAATGAACTTTGTCCAAATCGTGCAAATTTCAACTGAAAAGAGAAACCTATACCTAAAGCGGAAATACCATTTGCAAATATAATTTCAAAACTACTTTTATTTTTCAAAATATTTATAAAATTATTATAAAATTTCCATATAAACCCTTAAGACGAGTGTATAAACATTATATAAGAACATGGATAGAGTCCAAGAACTCTGTTCATGAACAGAGTTCAAGAACTCTGTTCTCTATCTTAAATTTTTTAAACCCTTGCTAATCTAAAAACTGTAATCAATTGATGTACAACCACATAAGAGGCTAATTCTATGCTAAAATTAACTATCTAATACACTATTGACAATCTGTACGTTTTAGGAACTGTCACATACCCTCCATCTAACCAATTCAATGTAGGGCACATGATACCAAAATCTGGGCTTTTTACATAAAACTCAGCCCATTCATTAGATTCTTGGCAATAAAAGAGATGTGTGGAGATGGAAAACAAACAAACATGCACAGTGGACATGAACTCATCCACACACATATCACATGACTGTCATTCAATTTAACATAGTCAACAAATTAATACATTCGCAGAAGTAAATACACAATAAAATACTCATCTTGATGCAATGTTGTCCTAAGCAACTAGCTATGTCGCTGCAACATTCCACCCAACCATAGGTCTCTGCCTAGCCTCTATTATTTCAGCACTCAGAGACCACCCCCAAGCTAGGCATGATATCTACAAGGAAATTGGGTCTCTCAAGCTTAGCTTAGCCCAAAGCAATGGATAACCAACTCAACCCCAGCATTCTCTTGCACACCAAACTTAGGTATGGGCTCTGGAACACACTTTCAACATTGGGACTTAGGAACTAGATGGATAGGGGTTTTCCCAAAATGTAGGCACACCAAAAATGGATTGTGGGAAGAGGAATCCAACCCTAGGGAAGAAAATCGATTTCCCCCACGGATGTATGAGTATACAGTGGGCCAAAACGGCCTCTAAAAACCCCAAAATCGTTTTACTCTTTTCTCCACTGTTAGACACATAAAAATGCCCTTCCCAGTTAGGAAAATGAAGGTAAACATAGTAAAACCAATGAGGAAAATGCCCAGGTAGCTCCAAACTCGTGAGAGGGAAAAGTGGGTTGATGGGTAATGGCTTGGGGAGCAATTCATGGCTCTTTTCTTTCCCAAGAAGCCAAACACGAATTTCCATGCAGGGTGGCTTTCCCATACCCGAATTTGGATAGCCATACCTCCCATTCCCCAAGGCATTAACTACCTCAATCAACTCTTGGGAGAAATCAATGATTGGGTACAAAAGTCAACATGGGTAGTTGAGGGTTTGATTGGTTCTCTCATTGACACTTGGCATGGTTTGATTGGCTCCAAGGGTTTGAATGTTTTCTCTTCCAATTCCTTGTAAACATCATGCCCTCATCTCTTGTTGCATTGCATAGCTAGTTGTGGGCATTTATATTAAAATGCATATTTACAATTCCCATGGTTCACTAGCACATGGGTAGCATAATATCAAATACTTGCCTCTTCTAGATCGAGCGTTCACTAGCGGGGCTTTGGCCTTGAGCTCCACGCTAGGAATCATACATAATATGCATACATTATTTACATTATAACCCAAAATATTATAAGGGTCAAAATGGGGGACGTGATAGGAACATACTTGTTTTTTGACGAAAACTAACTCGCAGACAACAATTTGTTGAACCCGACAAACAGAAGCAAGCCAGAACCGAACACGAACACCAATGCCACAACATAACCGAACACAAACTTGCCGAACAAAGCATATTGTCCTGAAAACATCAACAAAATTAATTAGCAAAAGGAAAAGAAAAAAAATGAAACCAAAACGGAAACTAAATCTAGACCAACAAAAAACTAAAAACAGACCTGCAAAAATCAACTCCACGCCTACGCTGTAACCTCCACGCCGAACCCATAAACTCCACGCTAAAGCTAAATGGTGACCCTGCAAGCTATAGGTGGTGGCGGATCTGATGGAGAGCGGAGGTCGAAAGGGTGGCGGATGATAGATGACGGATGGCAGATGTGGAGATGGCGAGTGGTGAATTCGATAGGGTTGCGACGACAACAGCCACGGGGTGGCGAATTTGATAAGGTGGCGATGACAGCAGCCGCAGATGGGAGATAATCCATAGGTGGGGTCGGAGCAGGGTCCACAGGCGCGGTCGGAGCAGGGTCCACAGGCAGGGTCCAAAGCTGTTGGCAGAAAAAATGAAAAATAATGGCCGCAGCAGATATTTTATGCAGAATAATTATTTGGCCGAATAATCTAACAAGCCCAGAGATTTTTTCATGGCGAGCACTAGCTCGCACACACTTCGAGGTACCCATTAATTTTAATGGAGAATCGTAACTAGTTATTCGGCCAAATAAAGTATGGGTTATTCGGCCGAATAATCAATTTTATTCGGCCTATTAATCAATGTTATTCGGCCGAATAAAATTATTCGGCCGAATAACCTCTGCTAGATTTTTTTTGCACCCGATTCTCACGGAAGTGTTATCCAACTTCACGTTTTCACCCTAACACAACTAATATACTGAGCAAAGCATACATTTGAAAGTGTAATAGAACCATATATTCATTATTTCATTGAAATGATAGAGAGTTGTGGCTCAGAGTTGGGATGGTGCAAGGTAATGATACCCAATTATGACACGTTAGTTGCAATGACATTCTGGAAAAACATAAATATTATCATTAAAATAAATTATTAGAGGTACATACAAAACTTTTTTGGATTAGGTGTAAAAAGATGAAACGTAGAAAAACGGATGACCTTCCGGAATATATAACTTTTATTTATGGAAAAGTGGTATAACCACCCCAAAATGTCATTATTCGAAGATTGGTATGTTATTTTTTTTTCTAAAACATAATGCACATGTTTTTGTTGACCCACCTGTTTGCTATGTAAATTTTCAATTTATGAGAAAAAAAATATGTATAGGCAACAGACAAATCTTGTGTGGGGCTATTTTTCCAAAATTTTAAAAGTTAATTTTATATTTTTTTTTAAATTACCGAAGTGAGTGAATCCCTAAAACGACATGGTCAAGTGTTGACCCACCATATGATGGTGATGATGATGATGGTGATGATGATGATGATGATGATGGTGATGATGATGATGATGATGATGATGAAGAGGATGATGGTTATGAGGATGATGATGATGATGATGATGGTGATGGTGATGAAGATGTTGATGATCATCATTATCATTATCATCACCATCATCCTCATCCTCATCATCGTCCTTCTCATCATCATCATCATCATCATCACCATATTCATCATCATCATCACCATCACCATATTCATCATCATCATCATTAGCTTCATCATCGTCGTGATCATCATCATCACCATATTGATCTTCATCATCATCATCATCACCGTATTCATCATCATCATCATCATCACCGTATTCATCATCATCATCATCATCATCAGTGTCATGAGGATGATGATGATGATGATGGAGATGAGGATGATGGTGATGATGGTGATGAAGATGGTGATGATGATGATAACGATCATCATGGTGAGGACGATGAACAAGATGATGATGATGGAGATGAGGATGATTATGATGACGATGATGATGATGATGATGATGATGATGATGGTGATGATGATGATGATGATGATCACGATCATCATCATCATCATCATAACCATCACCATCATCATCCTCATCACCATCATCCTCATCCTCATCATCATCGTCTTCCTCTTCATCATCACCATCATCATCATCATCCTCACCCTCCTCCTCCTCCTCCTCCTCCTCCTCCTCCTCATCATCATTGTCATCTCCCCCTTCCTCATCAACATCTCCATCATCATCATCATCATCTTCATCATCATCATCACCATGTCCTCATCATCATCGTCATCATCATCTTGACATATTCATCATCATCATCATCATCATCATCTTCACCATCATCATCATCATCTGCATCATCATCCTCATCTTCATTGTCATCTCCCCCTTCCTCATCAACATCTCCATCATCATCATCATCTTCATCATCATCATCACCAAGTCCTCATCACCATCGTCATCATCATCTTGACATATTCATCATCATCATCATCATCATCTTCACCATCATCATCATCATCTGCATCCTCCTCCTCATCTTCATTGTCATCTCCCCCTTCCTCATCAACATCTCCATCATCACCCCTAAACACCTAGAAGCACTTAAATGCACTTAGGGATTATGGGTTAGAATAGGGCCTAAAGACTCTTATGGGGGATGGGCTCTAGGAATAAACTGACACATTTAAATTTGTTGGGTAATAAATGTAGTGGATGTTACCCATCGAACTATACAACATTCAGCAGAGGTGAGCACGCGCTCCTTGGTGTGTGTGCATCGCTGCTGAAGATGAAATTTAGAAAAACACCCATGCTCTTCTCTCGCATTTTCTCCTTGATTCATCGCGTTTTGTTGGCTCTTTTCATGCACAGTACGACAAGCATCACCATTTTATATTGAATTCATACACCATTTGGTGCTTCCTTGACCATTTGGATAGAATACACAACATTTGGGGCTCTATTTGGCTATTTGGATTGAATACACACCTCTTGGGCTCTATTTGGATAATTTGAGTGAATACACAACAATTGGACTCTATTTGGCTCCTTGGATTGAATTCTCATGCTACTTGGACACACATGAACTCTTTTTACATATAGTGGACACATCAAATGAGCATTTTACATTTGAAGCAAAGAGCAATCATAATCCTTGAGGTATGGTGACAATTTTATCTTTTTAAATGTATTTTAGTCTTCATTCACTTGTTTGAATGGCATCTATTTTGGTTTTTCCTCATGAATTGTATGATAGTTCTATTTTAGTCTTCTTAATCTTCAACATAGACAATAAAAACATCTTACCAAAAAAAAACTACAACATGCACCAAGAAATGCTTTTAACCTTTCATGAAGATAATAAAAAAAAATTACTTGCATCACCACCAATAACATTTCATAATCACATTCCTCCATCTAGTCGACAAACATTTGTTGAATTCCTCATGGTTTCACTACAACAAATCACACAAACACCTAAACAATTGAAAAATCTTAGTCTTTTGGGGCTATTTTCCCTCATCCATACCATGAAAATGAAGTGAGTATGAGCTTCTCCCTTGTAGGGAATTTGCTAGTACTAACATCCCATACCACCATCCAATACCATCCTACTGAGTTCCTAGAGGTGATGTTGTAACTTTATATGTAGGGCATTCCCAATAGCTTTTAAGATTATATGAAAACATTCTCACTAGATGTTGTTGTACATAATCAATTTCTACATAGAGCTTTAATAATCATGCACATCGAGTTTTAATATCTTGTTTGTTGTTCATTCTTGCAGGGGTGATATTTTTGTTTTTCCAAAAAATGCATTGAATATGGGAAACAAACGTAATAATAAAAGAAAGTCTAGAAGGACGGAGCTGCCCCCTGAAAAGGCCCATGAGATAAGAGAAAATGCCAGGTTGTACATGCAAAACTGTAGAAATCAAAATGTTAGTGCCTTAGATCCATCAACAAGCAATGACGAAGTGGTTGAAGTCAATCAAATATTTCCTGATGTCGAGTATGAAGGGATGGATGTTGAACAAGTTCTTAACTGGAAACCTCCCCAAGAAGAGCACACACATGGCGAACACACTCCCTTGCAGGACCAATTTGTGAATGAAGGGCCACAACAAACCGTTGACGAGACTCGTACTTCCTTGCCGACTCCCTTGCCTCGACTATCAACCGGACGACGAAGAACTCCCAGACGTATTCATGTGGATCAAATTTCATTTTCAGGACTTGAAGGTAAGATGCCCAAACGCACTATTGATTTCCATTGTAGCAAGATAATCAAAGATTTTTTTGAATCCAAAACTGATGCAGCAAAATGTCAATTGTTTCTTGCTTTGTTAAAATCACATTGTCTAGCTCATGTACTAAGAAGCAATAGTTGTTGGAAATGTTGAAATGTTACGCTCCACCCTCCATCAGTTTGAAGAATCGAGTGTAGTTTCAATGGTATTTTGAATTTTCAACTTCTTGCAACTGAAGAATGTTATACATAATGCATATTGAGGAGGGTTCCGTCAACACATATCATGTGGCTCAGCTCGTACAAGTATGGAAACCCTTTCCTACATTACTGGATTCCAATGAAGAACTTAAGAGTTTAGAAATAGCAGGTGCGGAATTAAAATTATTGCAGCAACATGATTCTCAGGTATGCTTATGTTTCTGTCTTAATTCATTCCATTTTGTAGGTGAAAGTCGACATTTATGTCTTTTTGAATGTTGCGAGAGCTAAAATTTGGGCTCCCTCATTTTCAGACTTTTCTAGGTCCATAAGGCACATGAAGCAACTCGGAAAAATGGCCAT
This sequence comes from Larix kaempferi, assembly GCA_027924585.1. Lineage (NCBI taxonomy): Eukaryota > Viridiplantae > Streptophyta > Pinopsida > Pinales > Pinaceae > Larix > Larix kaempferi. Next base: position 20,134,519 of record BSBM01001022.1, read on the forward strand.
TTCTCATGCATTAATAAAAATCGTGCAAGAAGAATTTGGTGATTTGCGCTCCTTGAAATACCTTGAGTTAATCGACTCCTCAAAAATGTTGCAGCTTCCTAATTCCTTAGTAGAATGATTTGTATTATGCTTTGAGTTTGATGTTGCTTCCAAATTTATTTGGGAATTTAACTAGACTCAAACATCTAGGGTTGAGAGTTTGTTGTAGTTTGACCTTCTCTAATGAAACATTTGGAAATATTACCACCCTGGAACAGAGATATTCTAGGTTGTAGCTGTGTGAATAATTTATTCCCCAAGTCACACATCAACGGTCCTTTGCAAAGATTAGATGTGTGTAAAACAAATTTAATAGAATTTCCAAGCAGCACTGGAAACCATTAATAGGCATGCTAGACACAGGAGTATCTCTCCTTTCGCCATCGTTTCCCATTCCTTTGGCTTTCAGTCAATTTGTTTGATGCAACGTATGTATTAAAATCGATTCATCTATGGGATAAAAATTTCTGGGGATGTCTTATTCTCAATGGTGATGCACTCAACCTTGTCTGACTGATGATTGTTTGGTCTAGAAGGATTGTATACACTATATTAAAAATTACAAAATAAATAAATTTATAATCCAATTTAAATTTATGTTGCTTGCCACCACGCTTGAACGAACATGCGACCACCTCCCTACATGTGAGACATGTGCACTGATTGAACAATTCATTACTATTATTTTAAAAATTGACCATAGATTGAACAATCCAATACTATGTTTGGACAAACTTGAACATAAAGATATTATATTTAAAATACTCACAAAGAACATATAAAATACATTGAAATTCTATCTGAGTTGGAAAGATTGTTACATAAATATATCATATTTAAAATACTCAAAAACAACATTAAAAACTTTGAATTTCTAACTGAGATGAAAAGATCGAGTAAATGGACATTTGACATCGATGCCGGATCGAGTTTGAAATTTTCATTCACATTCGAATTGACGTAAACACACCAAATTATTGATGAAGGAATCAAAATTCATATGCTAACGATGCATTTCTTTGCTCATGGTTATCATCCATATGAGAACAACAAACCATAGATCATAAAATTCAATGCAGCATGTTTCCAAAATTTTAAACGTGGCCTTTTCTTTAGACAATTTGGATGTTTTTTTTTATTTGACCTTTCGAGGGATTAGGAGCATCCTAGGGTGCCCTTATGTGGCTCACAAGAGTGACCTATGGCACTCTAAATCTCCTCCTAGGAGTGCTTTGGGGCACTTTTTTCATCCTCCTAGGAGCACTCTAGGGCACCCTATATCCCCAAGCAGGAGCACTTTAGGCCTTGAAGGAGGGTTGAATACTAGGTGCTGATGAATGCTTGCTTTTCTTTCCCATCGATCCATATGTTCTTTTACTTCATGAATCCATACAAATTTTTATGTATTCAAAATCCATGTTAGTAAGTATTTCTCATTCTACAAAATTTCTTTAGATGTACACAAACATAAGAAAAGAAAAAACCATTTATCTCGATACCATCTCACTTTCTTGGAGCTTTGATGGCACTCATTTAGTGGAATTTGACACTAGTACAAAAAGAGAGATAAGTGACTAGGTGACTAAAAAAGTTACTCACCATTGTTTTTTCAAGGGATAAATGACTAAAATTGAGCAATTTTAAATAAGCCAACTAAAAACGACTAAGATAAACGACTAATTTAGTCATGGGATAAAATATATGACTAGATAAAAAGTGACTAAAATAAAAATGACTAACATAAATGACTAATTTAGTCATGGTAATATAAATATGACTATCTAACAATGAATAAGAATAAGAATTAGTTATTTTTAGTTTTGTCACCTCAACAATGGATAATTACGATTTCAACAATGAATTTGTACAATGTACTAAATTTTAACATTGCAGGTGGATTCAGAGATCTCCTTAAAGGGGGCTCTGAATCCATATTTAGCATTAAAATTTAGTAAATTATAACATTGTAGATGGATTTAGAGACCCGAGTGACGTTAATTATGTCACTCGACAATGGAAAATTACAATTTTTGTAATGAATTATTACGATTTACTAAATTTTAACACTGGTCATTGAATCCATCTGTAGTGTTAACTTCTACGGGGTCTCTAAATCCATTTGCAGTGTTAAAATTTAGTAAATTATAAAATTGTAGATAGACTCATCAGAGATCCCCTGTGTCACTCAACAGAAAGCTACAAAATAGTTTGAAAGTAGGGATGCGGTTTCATAACTTAGCAAGAAAGTAGGGTTGTAGTTTCAGAACATAGCAAAAAAGTGTGTTATTTAGCCAAACTGAAAATCCATGTTTCTTGTTTGTATATAGCTGACTTTTGAAACAATAAAAGCAAGGAAGAACACATCCCTTGCAAATAAGGAGCTTTTAATTGCTGGAGGTCCCTTTATTCTGGCACTTACACACAAATACAAAGTTAAAATTATACCTGCCGACTCTGAGCATTCTGCTATTTTCCAGGTAGTTATTATTATGTTGACATAAATATGATGTATTGATCATTGTCTTTATAGATCCCATAATGTTTTCTTTCGATCCTTATTTTCCTTATAAGTTATTAACAAAGCATTATTTCAAATGAAGACAATAAGAAGACGAGTTTTTGTTTTTTAATGCAAATTCACACATGGAATTTATATGGGAATATAAAAAAAACATGCAATATGGCATAGGTATCAAAATTGCTATAAAACTTGGAATTCACAAACATTGCAACCTACCAACATTTTTTTTTTCATAAAGAAAAAACCAGCTTCTATATTAAGGAAATAAAAGCTGACCACAAGCCGTGATCTTACAAACAGTGACAAGGCTGTCACCCAAGTCCATATGAAATTGAAATACAAGAGGTAGGCATGCCTATGCAAATAAAACTTATATAACAGTGCAATAGTCCCATTCACCTCCATCACCAGAGAAAGCAGAAACTTATAGAGACCAATCGTAACCCAGGTACATAACAGGTTGTTATCATATAATGTAAACCAAAATTGACAGTTATACTAGTTTCAGTTCATAAGATTTGGAAATTTGTCCACCACAAAACTCTTCACATAACAGATGTCCATTCATATCCCCCAGGGATCTCCTTGAAAGCCGATCAGCATCTCCGTTAAGCTCCCTATAAATGTGCTTGAATTGTAGAGATGAGAAAGCCTGCATCATCACCGGAGTACGATGAATCCAATGGTTCAAATTCAGAGCATTTAGGCGGGAGCCATTTCCATCCCAATCCAAGACACACTTAGAGTCACCAAATATCCGAAGAGAATGGATAGCCAGGGAATGATAAAAATATAGAAGAGACCAAAGCGCAATCAGTTTCGCCCTAGTGTTCGTGCCAATGATGGAAACAAGTGACAGGTGATAATAATGAGATGAGATGGTGATCAAAAGATCACCAGCACCACACCGACCATGCATTGCAGCCCCATGAAAAAAACCGCGAGGGAGCGGATAATCAGCAATCACCTGAGTGAAGAAGCGAGGTTGCCAAACAGATACAGGACTCTTTAGTGCAGAGTAGATGGAAAAGGAGCTAGTCGCAAACCGATGAGATGAGGGGGGAATCTCATTGAAAATAACATTATTCTGGGAATTCCACACACCCCAAATGCAAATAGGCAATATGGAGGCAGTCTTATAGTGACATCCATGCCATAGGATTAAGTGGTCCTTCAGGGATGAGTCCATCCATGGAAGCTGTATCTTCATAATGTCAGATAATTCACTAATAGTAGCCTGTATAAATGGACACCTACCAAATAGATGGGCTGTCGTCTTAGAATCCTTATGACACAGAACACAGCGCCCGGGTCCATTGTAACCGTGCTTTTGGAGATTCGTCCAGGTCAATATCTTATCCATTAAAACAAGCCACATAAATAATTTAACCTTTAGAGGGAAAAACATTTTCCACAGCCATGAGATCCACTAGGGGATAGTGTGGGGACCAGAATCAGTAACAGGTTTAGTGTAAGCAACGGCCATAGTGACCTCCCCAGATTAAGGATTTGCAGTCGAAACCAACTTTTCCTCCTGCTCAAAAAGCATAATTCCTACTTGATAAAGGGACTGAACAAAAGAGGTCCATTCCACCGCCAAACAGTCGGTCAACTGAAGTTCATTAGCAGTAATCCAGTGTGAGCCAAAAACGGGATGGGAAACATAAGCTTGTTTGAGTACAATGATATTCTTATGGTGCAGAACCCTCAGCAGAGCAGGTGACAAAGCTTGATTAGTGTGGCACCCCGAAATGGGATCAATGCCAATATAAGCCTGAGTACCATGACCAACTTCCAAAGCAACCACAGAGTGAATGATCGGTAGTGATTTTAAGAGGATACGCTAGATGGTGGATGTAGCTCCGCTGCCAGGAAAATAACCTCAAAACAGATAAGACACAGGCAGTCGGTTCAAGTACTTCATATGAATGATCTTGATCCATAAGGCCCCCGCATAATAAAGACCTCCAGAGACTTTTAGCACAGAGTGCACGGTTGAAAAGTGCCAAATCCTTAATTCCCCACCCACCCAGGGCCTTCGGAAGTGATATAGTGCCCTGAACAATCAAATGAAATTTTGACATACCATTCATACCAACCCATAGAAAATTGAAGAATAAATGCCGAAGGACAGACAGAATTCCTAGAGGTATGGCAAAGAGAGCAAACCAATAGACAAGAATCCCTTGTAGAACCGAATTGAGGAGAGTAAGACGACCCCCCAAAGAGAGCCACCGAAAATCCCAAGATTTTAATCGTTGCTACACCTTGGAAATAAGCCATTTCCAATCCGAGTTATGATAACCGTTAGGTTTCAAGTGAAATCCGAGATACTTGAAGCCCGAATTTAGTTCCATCTACTTGTAAGGTAATATTTGTTGCAAGGAAGAGAAGAGAACCGGATCCAAAACCTGGTGGATTATGGCGGATTTTGGGAGGCTGCCTTCCATCCCATAAGCACTGCAAACTATATCAATCAGCTCATTATAGCATCCCCATTCCCCAAGGGATGCCTTCCCGAACAAAAGTACATCATCCACAAACAATGAGTGGGTAATATGACATGCATTTTCCACCTTAACCCCACTCACAAGACCCTTGGACTTGGCATCTTTGATAAGTAGGATAAGCCCCTCAATGGCGAGAATAAATAGATAGGGCAAAAGAGGGCAGCCCTGCCTGATACCCCTGTTACCTTCAAAATACCCCGATGGCGAACCATTACTGAGAACAACTTAATTGGCAGAGGTAATACAGGCCAAGATCCATCCCGTAATTTTAGCAGATAAACCAATTTGGATAAGAATGAACCTCAAGTAGTTCCAATCCACGCGATCGTATGATTTAACCAGGTCTAATTTCAAAATGAGAGCGTCAGTCTTTTTAGCCTTAATGGAATGCAGTCCTTCCTGTGCCAAACCGACCGCATCTAGGATATGCCTACCCGGTAGAAAGCCAAATTGCTCGTCAGAGATGAACTTACCAAGATGTGGCTTAATTTGTAAAGCAATCACCTTAGCAATAATCTTATACAAGAGATTGCACAATGATATAGGATGGAAGTCGTTAAAATCCATAGGCTGGCCTTTTTAGGGACTAGAGTAATATAGGTTGAGTTAATATAGGGAGGAAGCCAGCTCCGCGTCCTGGTTTCATCCACATCCATTGTAAACTCATCCCCTAGCAAGTAAAAAAAATGGAGGTAGAATTCCACAGTGAGGCCATCCGGTCCAGGACTTTTGTCGCGCGCAAAACACTTGAGAACCTCCAGTATCTCCTTATTCTCAATAGCACGATCGATGATCTCACAATAATCATTGGAAAAATAACGGGGGAATTTCATCACAGTATGCAGTTGATTCAATAGACAGGGTGGGTCCTTTAGAGAAAAAATATATTTGAAATGATCGGCCACAGCCATCTTGAGAGAAGGTTGATTAGAGATAATCAAACCGTCCACCGATAATTCCCAGATTGAATTATTTAAGCACCTCTAATTTGCAAATTTATGGAAGAAGCTAGTATTCTTGTCCCCCGCCTTAATCCAAACAGCATGGCTCTTCTGCCGCCATGTTTCTTCCTAGAAATGAATAATCTTTAAGTGCTCCGACTCCAAAAATGCCAGCTCCATATTATGGCTAGCCGAGAAGAGATGATCATCCAACAAGCCTGACAGTGATTGAATCCTACTCTCAAGGACCACAAGGTCACCGTTCAATCGCTTCATCTTATCTTTTTCCCAGGTATGCACAGTCTTAGTGAGCTACTTCAGTTTGTGCCAGAAAAGTAAAAGTGGGGACTTGTTATCATCTACAGAAAGATGATGCCAAGTTGTATCCACCAGCGAGTAGAATTCAGGATCCTCCAACCACACCGAGTTGAACTTGAATGGGTAAAAGGGATAGGAGCAATCAAAGTCCAATTGGAGGATGACAGCACGATGGTCCGAAAAACCCACATAATAAGACCAAGATCGATACCTGTTAACAATAGAACAAAGGGATTTCGACATATAACAGCGTTCCAAACGTTTAGCAATGCCATCCACCCCAGACCGATTATTAGACCAAGTAGGCGACACGACCCCCATTTTTATGTCCACCAGATTCACACCCTCAAATAGGGCTAGGAAATACTCAGCAAGTGGATCCATGGTTCTTCCACACTCCCAAACTTCCTCTAAAGCCATAGTGGAATTTAAACCCCCAGCCACAATAGTGTGCCCACTGAACAAAGTACCAGAAGCCAACACACGGTCCCAAAATACCTTACGACCACAATAAGGGGCGTATATGTTGAAAATGCTGATCGGATGCCCGAAACCCTTCAAAGTCCCTTCAAGCATGATACCTGCAACAGTATGGAATGCCTTCATATTAGCAAAGGCTGGGTTCCATGCGACTAGGGTGCCGCTCGAAAGACCATCCGAATCAAGACCAGACACAAGCCATACAGGATTCAACTTGAGAAAAGTATTGACAACAGATAATGCGGAAGTCATAGTTTCCTGTAGTAAGACGACATGTGGGTTGATAGAGGAAAGTAAGCATTTCAAGGCCGCATTTTTAGGACCGCTGCCCAGTCCATGGACTTTGAGGGTTAGAATGTTCATGGAGTAACCCCTGGGAGGGCTGTAAAATATCTAAGAGCCCCAGGTGACGGAGAAATAGCCGACGAGGGAGATGGAAGACCCCGCTCAAACAGTGAAAAAATCGATGGATTAATAGGTGACCCCCTAGCCACCCCTTTGGCTTTATGGCCACGACAAGCATTATAGACAGTAACGTTTCCCCTGTAAATAGATTTGATAGGAACGATGTCCAGATCAGACTGCAAGGAGGAAGAGTACACCGGGAACGGGCCAACAAGCTGAGGGGAGGAAGAGCTCAACGGCTCTGAATCCCCTAGATCGCCAATGGGGGTAGGAGACAAAGTAATGCCTAGAGTCAACGAGCATGTAGCAGGAAAGGGAGGGAAGGTGGTTAGAGAGTCTAGCTCCAGATCAGACACATGCAGAGAAGGGTGGAGGGTTGATGGCTCCGAGAGAGAATAGGGGTAAGAGCGCGTCAGATCTATAACAGGAACCCCAACATATGAAGAAAATAAGAGTGGGGAAACAGGAGAAGTTTGAGGAGTAGTAGCATAATCATCGGAACGAGGAGAGGACGCAACATGAGATGAGTCAACATAGAGACCCTAATGGAAATGTAGACTGTAACTCCTCAACATGGCAGAATTTAAGAATAGAAGGAATATATGATGCAAACTTACCAATGAGGTATGAACTAGAAAGATGGTCCAACGGGACGAAAATGTCCAAAGGGTCCTCTGCAAGTTGACCTCCCGACCCATCCAAATTACCAGCAGTCACAACAGGAGACGAAAGACACAAAAGACAATGTTGTTTTGGGTGGCCTGGTTCATGGCTCGCATGACAGCAAAATAAAACCTTCCAATAATCTAATACTTGAATAAAAGAGCCCCCTTTCCAAATGAATTCCAGTTCACCCAAGAGCGCATCTGACGTGTCGATTTCCACCAAAACACGAGGTGTTTGCCAGTCTGAGCCACATAGAAGGTCCTCTTTGAGAATGATAAAATTTCCAATAGAGCTAGCAATGGCTTTGAAACCCTTGAGAGACCAGCATTGGAGTGGAAGGCTAGGTAGGAGAACCCAAAGGTGGCAGACCTTTAATTTTTCTTTATGGGGGTCGAAACCGACATACCAGCGTGAGAGGACCAGCGAACCGTGACCAATAATCCAGAAATGCCACTCAACATTCTCCCACAGTTGTATGCCTCAGAAGGGGCATACAACCGTGTTAGTACTCTGCTGATCGAACTGAAGCATAATATTCTACCTACCAACATACAATCAAAGCTAGATTTAGACTAATGTAATATATTTCTTCTACACCACTTCTAAAGAAAACTAAACGACAACAATCTAAATGAATTGCCATAATCAAATTGAATGCATAAACTAATCCATCAACATTAAATCTTAAATTTACCTAATTTAGTATTGGATCTCTCTCTAACCTTGAAAAAGAGAGGACGAAATCATATCCACCCAACATAAAAAAAATGGGCTAAATTACCCTCTAAAAAACATTGGGATAATTTTTTAAATTATATATTTGAAGGATTTTTAGTGCTCATATTTCTGGGAAATAAAAAATAAACAAAAACAATTCTCTGGCAAGGATCGATATTGGGATCAATTTTTGTCATCTGGTAGGAGAAGGTCGTGAAGTATAGATGTTGCATTAAATGTTGTTGATGAGACTATGAGTAGGCAGGGTTGATGAGACTGCTGTTGGAAAGGGTATTTTGAATTCGAAGCAGTGAATCTTCCAGGAATTGAAACCAAGACTGTTGAGGGAGGTAATGACATCAAAACCCTTGATTTTCCTCATTTTAATTCAGATAAATAGGCTAGTCCAACATTTGTGAATTCTTTGTCTCTGATTTCTTTTCCTCTCCTAAGTTTTTTTATTAATAAATCTATTGAAGATCATGAGTCTAACATTGGAAACTAAATTTGTAGGAAAGGAAGCATTTTCTGCTCCCAAGGGTTTGGTGAAATTACATGCATTGGTTTGTGGACATATCGTGAGAAAGATAGCAACCGAAAAATTAACATGTATGTAATCCCTTGTTGGGAACTCTCTCACAGAACCATTCAACTCAAACTCCTCACTTGGTGAAGCTTAATCATAAACCCTTCCTGATCAATCATGGAATAGACAAAGTAGTTCCTATCCATTCTTTGGTGGAAAGGGCCTTGAAGCCATGCGTGTTGCAAGATTTGACTCCATCATTCTTCACAAAACTGCTACCTCGAGCGAGCAAGTAAGGGTGGAGGTTTTATCATCCTAAAAGTAGATAGTAAAAGAGCTTTAAGTTCGTGCTCGTAGTCTTTGGATGTCTAAAGGAGGGAAGGTGGTTCAGAGGAAACTTGTGCAGAGACGCCACCAAGTATTTCATCCACGGAGATCAAATGTAAGAATTTCCATTTCCAGTCATGAAAGAAGGATCCCTTTTCACCCAAGATATACCAAAATTTGTAAGGCAAAGCCTACACAAATGAATGTGTATACTCTGTAAACTATATATTATACGGTGTAGGAAAATTTTGTGTACTGTTTTCTTTTTCTTGTGATTACGGTTTTCTGTTTCTTGTGAATATGAGAGAACTATATGTTCATGTACTTTGTTTGAAATTTAGGAAACTAGAATCAATACTAATCCAACCTACTTTCTTTCCCACTTTGTCCTGCACTTGTGGTGTAGATTTTCCTCTAACTAGACTACCTTGAGTGTCACTTTTCTTGTATCTATATGGAAATTGTCTTCCCTTATTATTCCTTGCACATTAAGAAGAATGTTTTAGCTTCCAAATTCCTTGATTGTGTGTGTTTCCATGCACAAAAAATAAGGAACCCAAGCACTGGTAGTTTGAATGAACTAGAAGGAAATCCACAAAGCCACTCTTCTCTCCTTTAGCAGTTGGATTTAGGAGAGGGAAATAGTAGGCTACATGCCCATATTCATAACAAGACTAGCACTCAAGTGTAACATTTTTGTAATCTAAAACATGTTTCTAGATAAAACCTTTGAATTTTAGAGTTAGCTCATATATATTTCCTTCATGAAGATCTATTTACACATAGCAGGACACAAGACGTGTGACCAACCCTGGGAGTTTTCATTGTTAGGTACTTTCCCAAGTATGTTACAATACTTTTCAATGTTTATTCATACCAAAATTGTGAATTAACAAATTTGGGAGTCTAATCCAAATTGGCATAGTTTCAAATTCTTATATGAGTAGATTGAAATCTAGATGCCAAGGTTTTAAGAGAGGGTTTCATTGCCCCATAATCATGCCCCATCTTTCAGAACAACTACTTTATTTTCGTCAATCTCAAAAATTGACTAAAGAAACCCTTACCATAGTATTGTATATTCATAAAGCCAATATTTTTGAACACCAATCCAAAACAATATTAAAAAGGGTTGACCAATGCAAAAAACTATAGAGCTTTTTTGGACATCTATAAGCCTCTAAAATTTCATATATGATATGTGCACAAAAGACAACAATGAAAGAGCACTCACATAATAAGAAAGTGCAAGAGAAGAATTGCCACAATTGTACACATTGTACACTCTATGTGTCATTAGGTATATATAGAAGTACAAGAATTGGTCGGCGAGAAATATTTATGAAGAGTTAGCTGAGGAATGTATGATTGGTAAGTGAGGTAGGTGGAGTGGTAGGTGAGATGTACAAGTGTCTCCAAAAGTAGGATCCACAAATATAAATGGAAAAGATACAAATATAATTTAATATTTCTTTTTCACTAGGATACTAAATCTCATCATTTGCTCATTTCTTAGAGGGAATTGTCCTCAATTCTTCTATAAGTGAGGGAATTACTACTCAAAGGTTGATGGGACAAACACTTGGCTTGGATGGATAACATTCATTTGCAACCAACCAAGCAAGTGGTTGTTTTCTTTTGTCTAATGGTTCTTGTACAAACATCAAGCATAGTGTCATTAATGAAAGGAGGATGAAAATATGGAATGATTGTCTTCAAATCTGTGACTAGAACCTCTTCTTACAAGTGTGAAGGATCATAAATCTTGAGTTGACTCACATTGAATATTGAATACCAAGTTCCAGTGGTTTTCCCAACTGAATGGAAATGGATCCCACTTGTTGACTGATGATATATGATCCATACTTGATTGGTTTGATCTCATGATGTCGTATCCATTTGAAACTTTGTTTGTCTAAGTGAATCCAAACTCTCTCCATCCTAAAACCTGTGGAGATATGGCATATGTCATGGAGTGTTTGGTACTTGGGTTCAGTTTGTTGGAGTATATCATGTACTCTAGCATGAAAGTTTGACAAGTTTTAAACAAAAGAAAAATATTTGTCTTGACCTGATGGGATGTGATTAGAGCAAAAAAACAATTCGAAGCTCAAAGAGTGCAACGAATTGGAAGTCATAACAGACTTCAAATCTAGAGTACCCTATTGAGACATGTATTGATCTGTTATCATTCTACTGCAAGATATAAATATAATCAGTCCATTGTTTGTTTTGTTTATGGTAGATGTGGAGAGAATAGACTAAGGTCCTGCTAACAACCACAGTCTATTCATCGCTTTGAGAGTGAAAGAAGGTGCAAAACCCCAATTGATAGCCAAATATCTTCCACATGGACTAGCAAAATTTATATTGAAATAACTATTTGAAATGTTGGTAAATGGAATTTCAAGTTGACTCCAAATATGCTGAAAGAACAAATTTGTAGATTTGGGGGCATATAGACTTATTGCGAGGAATAATAAACTACCAATCTTAAAAATCTGTAAACACTGAAAAGATTAGTCATGTTTCCTCTAGTAGTGGGAAAATAACTTATAAAATCCATGGAAATGGATTCCCATAGTTTGAAGGATAATAGAAAATATTTGTGCAATGCAAGCTTCCAGTTGGAAGGCTTGGATTGACTACAAAGATATGTTATCAGGACTTGACCGGTTTTTAAAATTCATCTTTTGATTCCTCTAAGACATCACTGCCCATGTGTGTTAAATATTTTTGGCAATGCCTTTAAGGTGATATACACCTTCAACAACATACAATAGTCATCCAATCAACTCAACCACAATTAAGGAAATGTTAAACAAAAAATTGTGTCTAATCCAATTATCCACCAAGTTTTTCAGCCGCAATAAATGTGGAAACCTTCTGTAGAGCTCAACTTCTTAGATATAGCCTATTGTGGAGTGAACAAATCAAAACAATCCATTAAACCTAACAAACTCTATTAATATCCAAAATATAAGGTGGATAATGCCACATGTACAATGTCAAAGACACAAAGTGCCCATGAAAAATAGGGTGCCTCCAAGAAATGAGGAATAATAATCAAGTGAAGACAATGAAGTAACCTCCAAACTCTCCAAGAATCTAACACTCCATTAGAAGATGATCCACAACATAACTACCCAAACCTTATATCCTAGAGTCTGGCCCCTAGATCTCCTTTAACACCAAACAAACTGCTCAAAAGTAAAAGAATAAGCAAGATCACCATCAAAATGCGGTGGCCCCTCCAAAAGATGCAACTATCTTCCCACATATCCACCCCAATGCCAAACAAATGTCAACAAAGTGATTGTCCAAGGGAATATGTCTCCAAGTAGGTGATGACCTCCATAGGATAGGCAATGATCAAGTAAAAAGGATCCCAATAGGTGACAACCTCCCTAAAATCTATAGTAACCATGTAGAAAGGGCCTCAAGAGAGCAATGACCTGCTCTAAATCATGCCAAATCAGCTCCTAAGGAGGATGACCCCTCCCAATAGCATAAAACCTCTCCAAACTAGCCATAAAGGCTCCAAGGGGATGAACACTGTACCAAAATTCTTTGAGAGATGTTAAAGACACAAAAGAACTTGCAAAAGTTCCCTGAAAGGCATACAAGGATACCTCCAGTGATTAGGCTCTTAACTGATCCAAACAATTCATGGTCAAATGTAATCATCACCCAAATATGGAGGGATACTTCTCAAGGGAATTCCATAAACGTTTGTTGTAATGTGACCAAGGGGATGCCAAACAAAGGTTGTGACATGTAGACCTAAGAGTGTTGCTACAAAATGGAGGATACTTCTCTTTGAAATATTTAACACACATAAGACTTGGTTTTAAGGCTACTGCTACAGGAAACCACTATATTTGCTACTTAGAATATGCCCATACTTGTAAACAATATTGTTTACAACTATATGAAGGTCAAAAGTAGGGCCGTATGATATAATTTTCAGTGGTATGATGACTACATGTAGGATAAATATGAAATGTTGTTCATATCCTAAACTTCTGGGTGACAATATGATGGAGAAGTGGTATAGGTTTGCCCATATTTAGCCTAGATTTTCCATGGAAAGGTTAGATGAATTTCCTAGCCTCATTTCTTCCTTTAAACCAAAAGCCTAAACCCTCACAAAAGCCCAATCCAAGCATTCTATGATATTATGTCAGAAGAAGAAATCAGATAGTTGAGACCTTACATGTGTCATGAGAATCCATTGGCAGAAGCATAAATGTGAGCATCCAAATTGAATGGAAATGGTCACTTCTCTCTCACCTTCTCTCTAATGATTTTTAGGTCTATATTCCCACTGGGGGTTCGAACTTAGGTTATTAACATGGTTGTTGTCTAATAATGGTATCTTTTATCACTTGGGTATCTTACAAACCATAATTTAGAATGTTGCTAAGGTAACAGGTTATGCCTATCATTGATCATCTTAGGTTTATCTTGTATAGTTGGATTTTTCCTTATGCTTTGTTCAAGGCCTATTATTGGTATGGTTATAATAGGATAAGCTTAGTATTTTATTTAATTCTATATGGTTGGTATATACTTCAAACTTCTAGATAGTAGAAACCACCTTTGTGCTAAACAAGATTGTGAATTCAATTATATTTTTATATGAATGATATGGCTCAGGTAAGTTAAATAGTTCGTGACCCACATATACTGTCTTTGGTTATGTACCCTGCATTTTCTTATCTTCACTTTCAATGATTTGGTGTGTAAACACACCATTTATGATGTCTTGTGTTACTTACATCTTGATGCAGTGTTCTCTTCCACCTCCTACATTATTTTGGATTTTTGCATGTAGAATGATGTTACATTATGTATGCCTATTGATAAACATTTTTTGCATCAAGTATATCTTTTTACTCCGTCGATATGTTTTGCATCAAGTATATCACTATTGACATCCTCCTACATGTCTCCACTATAGTTTCCCAAACATTTAAACCCATCTCCATGTTAAGCATCTGATTGATTGGTATTGTGGGAAGGTCTAGTGTAATGTTTTGCAGTTCCTCATGCCATCTACTGAGTGCCTAAGATTTGATTTATAGGTCTTGTTAGCATAGATTCCATAAATGAACATGATTATAAATATTACATACATACATTGACAATTACATACCTCCTTTCACCCAGTCTAGGGCATTTGTGGGTAAAGTGTCCTGTATCTACTCAGTTGGAGAACATTATAACCATCTATCAGTATTCTCTTTCCCATACCTATTGGGATCTAGATGATATCATGCAGAGGGTGCTTAGGTGGACTAAATACACTTGGAAGTCTCAGCACAACAGGTCCTGTCCATAGATCCATTACTGACTTCTTCTCTATTACCATGAGTTCTTTGGCCTTCAATGATTTAAAAGGAAAGAAGAGATCACAAATAAACAACGTGAATGGTATGAAATAAATAATCAGGTTATATGAAGGTGGACTCTAGAGAGTTAAGAAGAGACAAATAAATAATCGGGTTATATGAAGGTGGACTCTAGAGAGTTAAGAAGAGACAAATAAATAATCGGGTTATATGAAGGTGGACTCTAGAGAGTTAAGAAGAGACAACAAAGAAACATAGCTTGAGAGTAAGGTGTAGTCTCCTTTAGGGTAGGAGGGATTCAGGGTTGTTGATCATTGGAAATAGTAGTTCAAATGTCAATACCGAGTGCTTGATGAATAATATTTATCTGGTGGTTGGCATGGACTGGTAGGGACCTTGGAGTAATCGTATGTGGCATCAAAGAATCCTTGTTAGTGGTCAAGGTAGAGGCTGAAGAAGTGCATGTTGTAATTTTGAGTCTGTTTGACCTATTTTCTCTTTCGTGGACATCAATATAAATTTCAACTTTCTCCACAAAGAATGTTGAAGTTTGAAAACTCCTGTTATCTTTGCAAATTTATTATTTCATCCATCCTTCTTCAACCTATGATATCTGAACTTTCCCAATAAGGAATTATCTATTTCATTTTATCCACTAGACATCAATTTTTACACATTACATTTTCATCAATTTACTGTTTGTTTTCCTTAGAGTGCTCTTTTTAATGCATATTGTTTTGCTACAATGTAACTAAGTAAAAACAATTAACTTTTATCCTTAGTAACCAGGGTTCATTAATGCAGGTCCATGTGTGGGGATGGGTCTATGTATGGGGACACCATTTTTGAAAACAAGGTGCATCACTTATAAATGTATGTATGTGTGTATGCATAAAGTGTGGGTGTGTATATATATATATATAACTAAAATTTATGTAAAACATTTAAAACATAAAACCCTTTCATCTGAACTGTAAAACTAAACACTTTGCATTGAACAGGACACCACTTTGCAAATTATATGGGTCTTTGAAGACTCAAGGGAAGCGTACACAGTTGTGGGAATTTCAAATCTTTAGCAAAATTACTAGGTGTTTAGTGTATATTTTGGCACTACACACATGGATTGGATCTCTACAACAGTTTTCTAGGTAATATAAAACACAAGTCTATCCTTTGTATGGCTATTGGACATAGATTAAAACTATGTATGAGATAACTAAGCATGGAATATGCAGTTCAGGTTCTTAGGATAGCCCGTTGGACAGATTCATGTAACATATCATAAGGCATGGAAATAATCAGATGTTGCATCAGGTTGGTCATGGGATGCATATCATTCCTTAAAAATGAGAATACTGGGCATGGGATTAGACTGTACATATCCCAATTTTGGATTGTTTCAGGGTTTGTCATCGAGTTTTTCTTGGGATGATTTTCTGCTCCCAGGGAATGAGACACATCGCCTGGAAACACATCTTTTATCTGTGAAGCGCATGCGATGCACTAAGTCAATGTAACTATTATTCGGTTAAGAGTGCCTTTACCAATTTGGAAATAGGCTTGGAAATATCCTAGAATGATTAGGATGAATCTAAAGCTTAGCATAATTATCCCGTTTCTTCTTATCTCATGGATTCCTTCTTCCCTGTTTGGGTTCCTGCACCACCTCAAACCAAAAATTCTGATATATAAAGCAACAAGAAACAAGTCGCTTCTCCCTTTTCCAAGATTCATTATAGAGAGGATTATTATCTAAAAGTAATTGCTAATTTTACATGAATGCTATAAAGAAAAGTGTTGGAATACGGGAGGTAAAAATATGTACATTCAATGTGGTAATGGATTCTTTCAACGTACCTCCTATTCTTGTGGGCCATTCTTGGAACATGAAAACTGAAAAAGAATCACTCATTTTCCAAATATGCCATAAAGCTAGGTTGTGCCAATGTGGAATATGGGATGGAAAATCTATAGGCTCAATGATGGTAACATATTTGATCAATCGCTCCCTTTCAAGTGGGTCTTTCTTTTAAGATGAACTGATGTGATAGTTGACTAACGTTAAAACCTGACTAATTCTCAGAAGTGCCCAAAATTAGTAGTAACTAGAGTAGTTGTTAATGTTTACCGCTGATAAAAGGATGAAGTATGCCCAAACTTGTTGCTTATCAAGCTGTTTGAGCACAAAACAAGGCTAAAATTGGCTCAACATGCCTAGGTCAACTAGAATTGGGTAAATTGCTCATTTTTGAAGGCCCGAATTTATTCACACACGGTCTAGAACGCAAAATTAATTCCCAACCTACTTAGATCTTCCATGAAGCGATTGTATTGATTATAGCATTTTATTTCTCTCCAAAACAACAGTCTAAAACTTTGCTCTCTTAATTATCATTCAATCGCAACTCCCCTGCCTGCCATTCACATTCTGAGGTCTCATCCTCTAATTGGTTGCATCTTTTTATACCTCTAATGGCATCTTTTACTGATTAGCCAGCTACTAAGGCTGTAAAAAATTCATATTGTTGGTCGAGTTCACCAATTTTATCCTCTAAAAAGGATATATGCAAACTCTTTGGCAAGTCGTGGGCGTGGATTTCCCCAAATAGTAGCTCGATCAAGGTAATTTTAAGCCATCGATTGACTTTTCAAAAGCTCAGTCGAGGAATAGGGATTAGGTATGTGACCAACTCCAATGAGCATCCTTATGTTTGAAGGATTTTCAATATCTTCATACATGCATTGGTTTCTATTATCACATCCATGTTAGCTGGAGCTACCATGCTGCAGATTGTGTGGTTGGGGACCATACTACATTTTTTTTTCCAGATCAGAGATCAGATGCCTTCAGAGGGGGCATGCATTGTCTTCATATTTCCCAAAGCAGAGATATCAGAGGGGACAACTTGTTTTGTATTGGTCCTGAGCTATTGCATAGTAGTGACTACAGGGTCACCCTTGCTTGTCGAGCTTTGCATGATACCATTGAGAGAGTTACTTAGCCATATTGTGATGAGAGTACTACAGAGTATTGCTGGTTTGCCACTTATTTCCTGGATTCAGTAGAGTTCCAGTTCCAAATTCAACTTCAGCAGCAGGTATATGGTATGGCAGGTATGGCACTTTATTGGTTTATTGCTCATGTTGTTGTTCAGACTTGTTTATTTATGATAGTACATGGACTTGACATATGATGTTTGATGTGGTGATCTTAGTTTTTCATTATGATGTGTATGGCCCTCCGGGTGATGTCATTCCACCCCATTTTAGTAGAATCATGTATATGCATGATGGTCCCTACCCCATTATCAGTATAGACTTGGTCACTTCATCCTCCTTGGCAGCTAACCTTGGATCCACCTGTCACTTCTTCCCCCCCATCTGACTCATTCATAATTGGTTTTTCCCGACTTGGACCTTGACTTGTGGCCTTGAGGATCCCCTTCCCCATTGACTTCTGAGTATGCCATGATTCCCTGTCTCTTGTGCCTCGGCTCTTTAGTGTGTGAGATGCATTCTCAAACCTAGGATTTGCTCCCATCGGTTTCCCCCGATGTTGCAATGCAGTATAGGATTGTGTAGACTCACCGGGTGTTCCCCATTGGTCATCGAAGCATGTACACTTGCCCCCATTACATTGCAGTATGAGCGCCTTGTTATATCTTTTGAGATATGTATGTATCCCAAAAAGGGCCATGAAATGTAATGAAATGAAGAAATGCAATGAAGCCAAAAAGACTATCTAAATGTAAAATCAAGCCAAAAAGGCTAAGTATGAAAGTCAAATGTAAAGTCCAAGAATGTGTTATTGAACGCACACGGACACAGGTCAGCCATATATATCAACATTTTATTGGTTATTTCCTCACCTAGTATTGCGGGGCAAGGAGATGAGATGGAGTAAGGGACAACTATGCGAATTGTCCCATAGAGTCTCAAGTTACGGTTTGTCAGACACCCAGTCATTGCAGCTCTAGAAAAGATCATCATAGAGTCTTCTGAAGGCACGGATGTGAGTTGCAAGGTGCATGTTAGATGATCAATGGTGGTTTCCCTGTACTATACCCATTTGTGAGGCACTGCCCTTCCCTATGTATTATCATGGTATGCTTATGTCAGTGGGTCCCTCTTTCCCTGTTTATCCGAAGGGTCACATGGTCTTTATCCACCTCACCTAAAGTTATCTAAGTGGTCAAGTCTATAAGTTGTGCATAGCATTTTTGAGTCTTTGTTGAAGGTGGTGGGCCCACCTCACCTGGGGCCTATTGTTATTGAGATATTTATTTGTTTTGATCACCATATCAACATTATATGTTTTGAATAATGTACTAACATAAATAAGGAATCCTTGATGCTTCATGTTGCATACAGGTTTTCAGCAATTGCCATTTTGACCAGATTTGACTTGGTCAAACCAGGTTGACTAGGCCAAAAATGGGCCCGAAAAAAAGTTGTGATCAAGATTTTTATTTTGGACATTTATTATGTCTTGGGGTCCCATATACGCCTCCAAGTTTCAGAATCAGAAAAAGTTGAAGCGTTGATGAGATTTTTAATTATTATGGGTCACCAGGGACCCGTTTTAATTAAAAATCTTGGATTTTGGGCAAACAGTGCCTAATTGATGGATCAAGGTCGTTAAAGTAACCATGTCTACTATATTTGGGGTCTAAGATCGCATTGCAGTAGATGGTTCATCAATCCGGGGAATATAAGTGGGTCAAAAGCGCAAATTACATCTTTAGAAATAAAACCAACAATAAATTAAATATGGAAAATCAAATATGGAAAAGGTAACTATTGAAATGGTAAGTGCAAAGGTTGGCTAAGGTAATGGGGTCTCCTAAGGTAAATTTTGCTATGTTTGGACATTCAATTTATGTTGTGGGGCCCTCAGTTTTTCCCAGCCCAACACATGGGGCGAATTTTCTCATAGAGGGGTGTTTTTGACTTAGCAAAACTTCATATTTTGTGGTTTTTATGTATTGAGAGTATGGCTGAGTGGTATGGGGGGATAAAATATCCCATAAACACCCCCAAATCACCTATTGTACATGTTTTATGCGCCCCACGAAAGGCCCCATCCTCCACATGGGTGTTAGAGGGCAATTCTCCCCCCCTCAATAGATTGCATCTCCACCATTCGATTGGGTTTGGGGAGAAGTGATCCCAGCCATAGAATTTGGAGGGAGTTAGGGTTGAGTGGGAGCATTCTCTATAAGAGAAGAGACTCACTCATTTTGTACCTCTCTTGGGCATTTTTTGTGAACACTTGGACTGAATAGAGAAAATTCTTTGAGAGTTCTTGAGACATTGTGTGTTTGGATGAGCATTTCCATGACTGATAGCTATTTGCTAATGTATTGTTGAGTGATCTAGTGTATTAGTCCACTATATATTGTTGATTCAATTTGTAGGTTGAGAGACCACTTGGAGGAGGGCGCAACTCTTGGAGTGGGAGCTCCACAATTGTTCTTTTCTTCAAGGATTTAACAAGGGAGTTGAATTTACTCATTGTCTTTCAATTTCTTAATCATTTGTCTTTCATTTTGCTCTGCAAACTATCTATTTGCTTCATATTTCTAATTTTCCTTATTTGTGGTAGGTAGCAAGGGCACACTTGGTCATTTGGTTGGCTCAAATGCTTGGGGAAAGGGCTGTTCGCTCATCACTTGAATTTTCCAAGTAGTCTTCATGCAATAATCAACCATTCATCATTGTTCCAGGTACTTATCTCATGCTTATTTCTCCATTTAGATTTATTTTGCGTTTGCTGAGCTGAAATTGCATAAAAAACCAAGGGATAAATTAAAATCTTAAAAACTCACTGTTAAAACCTTGTTTTTCTTTTAAACTCGCTTTTGAAATAATGTTAAATGCCTAAATCCAAAATTTCAATTTAATTCGACTCCATTTACCCTTAGAACTAGCACTGGTCCATTTGGCAATTTCGCCCTCCTTGGGCGTTTTTCTCTTGCTGTCTAGACGGGTCATTTTGGGGTTGTGGGTAGTTCTTATTTGTGTTTGAATTGTCATTTTATTGTTAGAAATCAAACTATCATCCTATAGAAGTGTCTTAGAATGCTAATTTGTCGCTGCCTTATGTCCACTAAGTCACTGAATTAACCCTCTTCCTTGGGCGGAATTGCTTCATCTCTTCACTTCTAGTTTACTTTGCATCCTTAGTTTATTTCCAGCCACATAATTGCTGATCTAATTCATTTATATCATCATAATTAAGAGCTAGTCACATCCCGTACTATGTTCATTTTATCAAACGTGTCCAGTATTTGGCTGAAATCAAGCTTAGCGTCTTTTCGACACTCATCTCTTGTTTGTATCTTTTTATCTTCGGGGATTTGGGTGTTTGTTTTGTTCCTCAACCATCATTGGTTGAGCGAGGTTTCCCCCCCGACTTGGCTACTTTCCTTGTCTGAAGAGACAAACACTTCGTTTGGTGTGACGACCATTCTTTGAACGATGGACTTGGTGTTTGCAAGTGTCACCTACCTGGCTGCTTTCCCTCTACCATCTTGAATGGGATATCTTTAGTAGCAGCTAGAGCTAGTGTGATAACATTTTTGGCGTCGTTGCTGGGGAGGTAGAGGCCTACCCATGTTTTTCTTGAGTTTGAGTCCTTTTGCCTTTTTTTTCCTTTTTATCATCGCATATGTACTTAAAAATCTATTGGTTGATTTCCATTTGCATAATTTATTGCATCCAACACCATTTTTTGTTTCACTCTCCATTTCCCTTCACGACATTCCACCTTTGGTGAACAAGGCTCCTAGTTCACCTGGTGACTCCACCTCACAGCTCCAATGGAGGCCGAACCCACCATTACAACCTTCGTAGCTCCGATCGTTTTGACACATTACACAGTACACCCATAACTTACATCAACGAAACCTTGGTGAACACTCCCCTAGCTCATTTTGGCAGGCAGTCAACTCTGCAGCCTCACCTAGCATTGTAGTGCCACCCTTTTTCACAACCCTTAACCCACCCCTGAACAACAACCAAATGGCTAATGCCAACCCTGGTCCACGAGTATTTGGCAATAGGGCGAGAGCTTCACCTCTAGACTTTGCTCAAATTTAGGGAGCTCCCCTCGACATGCCGAATAAATATTTTGAGAAAACTCCTAAATTTAGTGGGAGCACTGCCATTACTATTGAAGATCACATCGAATCTGTGTGGAAAGACATGGAGGCCTATGGAGCCATCGACCAGGATGTATTCATGAGAGGACTATTCATGTCACTTGAGGGCGATGCCTGCAAATGGTTTGACCGGTTACCAGCGGGATCAATCGATGGTTATGATAACTTCGTGACCAAGCTCACTGAACACTGGTCGGTCAAACTAGATGGCAAGTATTTGCTTAGCCAACTATTGGGAATAAATAAAAGAGAGAATGAAACCACCTATGAATTCAATCAAAGATTTGATAAGGTCGTGGCACAAATACCTGAAACAATCCTCCCTAAGGACCCAGCCATCCTGATACATTATCTAGATTCTTTCGAAGGATGGCTAGGATGCCACCTAAAAGACAAAGATCCTACCACTTTGAAAGTAGCCTAGGACAACACAAGGAAAGCTGAAGTAAATGCAGCGTCCATGGGAAAACAGAACTTTTTCGACCATCATGCTACTTCATCTTCACGCACCAATTCCCGTGTCCGCAAGGGAAGAGAACCTGTGAAATAAAAGAACGAGTCTGGTATGGTTGAAGATATGAAAGAAATGATAAAAGAATTGACTCTTCTTACTAGAGACCTGGCTAAGAATAGGGAGTCAGATAGGTACAAGGTTCCATATGGCCCCAAGCCATACTAGAACCTGAATAGGAGGCCAAATGATGAAGAAAAAAAAATGCCCCCTGTTGCCCCCGATGCCCCTGACACAAGAGCCATTCATTGGTGTGAGAGGTGTGAGGATGAGCATCTCGAGTAGGAATGTCATTATACTGAACCTGAGGAACATGTGGAAAATATTAACTTCATTTATGACATACCTTTTGACTTGGAATTCGGTCGGATCCTCATTGAGGATGAGGAGGAAGAAGAAGACACGGTAGAAGAGGTTGGCCCTTCTTGTTTACCAGTTCACCCTGTGAGTGACGATCTTCAAAGAACCAGAACCTATAAAAGACATAGGGAGGAGCCAAGACCCACTCCTTTGATGGAGAGGCACAAGGTCCCCCGATTAGACCTTGACATTAGCCTCATTTCGTCTGATGAGGTCTTTGAGTGTAGTATAGAGCCAGAAAAGGAGTTAGCCAAGATCATGCAGAATGTTCCCATGTTCGAGCTCGCAAAGCTCCCTTCAGTCCGGGACCAGATCACTAAGTTCTTCGATAGAATTCCCATAGAGAGGGAGTTATTCACTACCTCCACATATGTCCCTAGCAGTATTGACATAGCCCATGAGGATGAGAGAGAGACAGAGGACCCTCCAGTCACTATCCATACTACCATATACGAGCGGAATAATGGGGGGCATTAGCCCTTCTACCTTACCCTTTGTATTCAAGACATGCTGTTGCATAACTGCATGGTTGATTCGGGGGCCTCAATGAATTTCATGCCCTTGCATATCATGAAGGCCTTGGGCCTGGAAGTGACATAGCCCTATGGGAATGTGTGCGGAATAGACTCTAGACAATTCCCAGCTTACGACTTGATCAAGAACCTCAAAACCGATCTTTTCTCGTGTTTGGACATATCCACACTCATGGACATGGTGGTTATTGATCTCCCCCCTGTGTATGGCATGCTCCTATCTAGGAAATAGGCAGCCAGATTAGGAGGACATTTACAGATGGACCTATCTTACACCTCCATTCTGGATTCAAATGGGGTTTTAGTGAGGGTGTATCGGGAGCCCTTTTATGAAGGGCATATCAAAGGCATGGAGGAGGCCATGCAGAAGACTTATGGGGGGTGCGAACCAAGCCCTGAGGGGATGTTCATGGCCTTTGGTGATGATAGGTAATATTTTGATGATCATGCCAGAGTAGGGCACTAGTTTGAGTGGTGGCTCTCTATCCCTAGGTTTCTATCATCCGAGGAGGAATGCACCCGCCAACTCATCCATGAGGACCTCATGAGTGAGCTAACCCCATCCACCAAGGGGCACGAGCCTATAGAGATACGAGAGGGAGCCCTTAGGGGTCACCCTCACCTTTCAGGCCCCCAAGATTGGGTGGCTCAACTATCCTTAGATGACCATTCCACCACGATAGGTGAGGAGTCAGAGCATTCCTCTCCGGTTGAGTATGGGGCTATCACGCATGGGTTTCCCACGCATAGGGAGGAGGATCACCGGAGGGAGGAACTTAGAGATGACATTCCCCATCCTCTCGAGGAATGGGAAGTAAGGGGGATCCCTCCCCCTGAAGAGAGAAGTTTTAGAGCGATCCCTGAGATGCTAGCCATTATGAATGACAACCTCGTTAGTAAAGCTAGATGCCTACCCCCACGCTACTGGTGGGAGGAGCCATCTTCCCAGGATCCCCCTGGATTGGAGAGAGATTCGTCAGATCATACTTTCTTCCAGGAGTTCTCCCTTCCTGCGGATATCACGGGAGAGTTTGAGCCCTTACAGATAGATACCCCACCCCCTCACCTCGTCCACACACTTTCCCGAGTTTCCTTTTACCGGATGAGATTCCAGTTCCGTCGAGAGAAGGGTGTAGCACTCATGTTGCCTCTTCACCCTCCACTCACCCCTCCACCAGGAGCCTGTCTTCCCAGCCTCTGTATTTTTGGACCATTGGCGAGACTGAGATAGGCATTTCACACCCTAGGTCTTTTGGTCCCCGAACTAGCCCGACCCTTGTGAGGGAGGTGACTCGGGAAGTTTTGATAGGAGAAGTTGAGATCCCGCTCGATGGTGGCTCCCATATATTTGTCTCTCATACGAGCCATAGGGACCGCCATCCCGACGATAGTGGGAATGTCGATGTGTCAGTATTCTAGGATATAGGTGTAGACCCGCCTTCGGTGAATAGAAGGAGCTTTGCTACGGGTGACCAAGTAGTCATATCGAGTCACGTATTTCATCATATGCCTGGAAACCACAGTGGGATTTTCGTGGGTCCTTTTAGAGTCGAGATCTTTGATAGAGACGTATACTTCCTGTCTACCAAGGATGGAAACTACTTCTTCGTCCCTGTGAGTGGTCACCATTTTCAGGGATACGTTCCCGGGTCCACCCAGGGAGATATGCCCTAACCTTGAGCCGTGCCTCTCCCCTTTTTGCGGCTAATAAGCTCTCGAGAGCAGCAACTTGTTGTCCTTTGCCTTTGACTATTGCACCTTTGCTAGATGACCTGTTTCCCTTTTTTGTTTTGTTTTTTTTTTCTTTTCTGACTGTTACGCCTTTTTCTTTTGCTTTTCTAGTTTGCGTCTATACCCTAGTTTTCTTTTCTTGTTTTTCACCTTCTTTTTATACACCTTATGTGTTGGCATAATAACAACTTCAGATGATGTAGAGTACATTTCATATTGGATATCTTTTCATTTCAACATTGTCATTTTGTTATATTTCTGCTGGATTATATATATATATATATTGTATGTCCTGACGAGCAGTATGCAGAGATTGGTATAGCGTCTGCATTTTACAGGGATAGGTACATATAGATGATGATGATGCATATAGCTTGTATGTGCATACGCTTTGATGATGATGAGAGGGGTGCTACGGACCAGAGATTCTATGGTTCTCAAGCACTCTCTCCCTTAGAGCACTTGTCCCAGCTGGAGCCAAATGTTATCACATCCATGTTAGTTGGAGCTACCATGCTGTAGATTGTGTGGTCAGGGACCATACTACATTTTTTTTTCCATATCAGAGATCATATGCCTTCAGAGGGGGCATGAATTGTCTTCAGATTGCCCAAAGTAGAGATATCGAAGGGGACAACTTGTTTTGTATTGGTCTAGAGCTATTGCAGAGTAGTGACTACAGGGTCACCCTTCCTTTTCGAGCTTTGCATGATCCCATTGAGAGAGTTACTTAGCCATATTGTGATGAGAGTACTATAGAGTATTGCCGGTTTGCCACTTATTTCCCGGATTCAGCAGAGTTCCAGTTCCAGATTCAGCTTCAGTAACAGGTATATGGTATGGCAGGTATGGCACTTTATTGGTTTATTGCTCATGTTGTTGTTCAGACTTGTTTATTTATGATAGTACATGGACTTGACATATGATGTTTGATGTGGTGATCTCATTTTTTCATTATTATGTGTATGGCCCTTGGTGATGTCATTCCACCCCATTTTAGTAGACTCATGTATATGCACATTGGTCCCTACCTCACTATCGGTATAGACTTGGTCATTTCGTCCTCCTTGGCAGCTAACCTTGGATCCACCTGTCACTTCTTTCCACCCATCCGACTCATTCATAATAGGTTTTCCCCGACTTGGACATTGATTTGTGGCCTTGAGGATCCCCTTCCCCATTGACCTCTAAGTATGCCATGATTCCTTGTCTCTTGTGCCTCGGCTCTTTAGTGTGTGAGATGCATTCTCAAACCTGGGATTTGCTCCTGTCAGTTGCCCCCGATGTTGCAATGCAGTATAGGATTGTGTAGACTCACCAGGTGTTCCCCATTGGTCATCAAAGCATGTGCACTTTCCCCCATTACTTTGTAGTATGAGCACTTTGTTATATCTTTTGAGATATGTATGTAGCCCAAAAAGGGCCATGAAATGTAATGAAATGAAGAAATGTAATGAAGCCAAAAAGGATATCTAAATGTAAAACCACGCCAAAAAGGCTAAGTATGAAAGTCAAATGTAAAGTTCAAGAATGTGCTTTTGAACACACACAGACATAGGTCAGCCATATATATCAGCATTTTATTGGTTATTTCCTCACCTAGTCCTGCGGGGCAAGGAGGTGAGATGGAATAAGGGACAATTATGCGAATTGTCCCTTAGAGTCTCAAGTTATGGTTTGCCAGACACCCAATCATGGCAGCTTTAGAAAATATCCTCACGGAGTCTTCTGAAGGCACGGATGTGAGTTGCAAGCTGCATGTTAGATGATCAGTGGTGGTTTCCCTGCACTATACCCATTTGTGAGGCACCGCCCTTCCCTGTGTATTATCATGGTATGCTTATGTCAGTGGGTCCCGCTTTCCTTGTTTATCTGAAGGATCACATGGTCTTGGTCCTCGTCTTCCCGTATCATTCACCTTGTTTATCCACCTCACCCAAAGTTAGCTAAGTGGTCAAGTCTATAAGCCGTGCATAGCAGTTTTGAGTCTTTGTTGGAGGTGGTGGGCCCACCTCACCTGGGGCCTATTGTTATTGAAATATTTATTTGTTTTGATCACCATATCGACATTATATGTTTTGAGTAATGTACTAACATAAATAAGGAAGCCTTGATGCTTCATGTTGCATATAGGTTTTCAGCCATTGCCAGTTTGACCAGATTTGACTTGGTCAAACCACGTTGACTAGGCCAAAAGTGGGACGAAAAAAAAGTTGCTATCAAGATTTTGATTTTGGTCATTTATTATGTCCTGGGGTCCCATATGCGCCTGCAAGTGTTAGAATCAGACAAAGTTGAAGCGTTGATGAGATTTTTAATTATTATGGGTCACCAGGGACCTGTTTTAAATAAAAATCTTGGATTTCGGGAAACAATGCCTAATTAATGGATTGGGGTCGTTAAAGTGACCATGTCTACTTTATTTGGGGTGTACGATTGCATTGCAGTGGACGGTTAGTCAATCCGGGCAATATAAGTGGGTCAAAAGTGCAAATTACATCTTCAAAAATAAAACCAACAATAAATTAAATATGGAAAATCAAATATGGCAAAGGTAACTATTGAAATGGTAAGTGCAAAGGTTCGCTAAGGTAAGGAGGTCTCCTAAGGTTAATTTTGCTATGTTTGGTTGGACATTCAATTTATGTTGTTGGGCCCTCAGTTTTGGCCAACCCAACACATGGGTCGAATTTTCCCATAGAGGGGCGTTTTTGACTTAGCGAAACTTCATATTTTGTGGTTTCTATGTATTGAGACTATGGATGAGTGGTATGGGGGGCTAAAACAACCCATAGACACCCCCCAACCACCTATTGTACATGTTTTATGGGCCCCACGAAGAGCCTCATCCTTCACATGGGCGCTAGAGGGAAATTCGCCCCCCCTCACTAGATTTCTTCTCCACCATTCGATTGGGTTTGGGGAGAAGTGATCCTATCAATCGAATTTGGAGGGAGTTAGGGTTGAGTGGGAGAATTCTCTATAAGAGAAGATACTCACTCATTTTGTACCTCTCTTGGGCATTTTTTTGTGAACACTTGGACTGAATATGGAATATTCTTTGAGAGTTCTTGAGACATTGTGTGTTTGGATGAGCATTGCCATGACTGATAGCTATTTGCTAATGTATTGTTGAGTGATCTAGTGTATTTTTCCACCATATATTGCTGATTCGATTTGCAGGTTGAGTGATCACTTGGAGGAGGGCGCAACTCTTGGAGTGGGCTCCACATCTGTTCTTTTCTTTAAGGATTTAAGAAGGGAGTTGAATTTATTCATTGTCTTTCAATTTCTTAATCATTTGTATTTTATTTTGCTATGCAAACTATCTATTTGCTTTAGATTTCTGATTTTCCATTTTTGTGGCGGGTAGCAAGGGCGCATTTGGTCATTTGGCTGGCTCAAACACTTAGGGAAAGGGTTGTTCGCTCATCACTTGAATTTGGCAAGTACTCTTTATGCAATAATCAACCATTCATCATTGTTCCAGGTACTTCTCTCATGCTTATTTCTCCATTTAGATTTCTGTTGTGTTTGTTGAGCTGAAATTGCATAAAAAACCAAGGGAAAAATTAAAATCTTAAAAACTCACCATTAAAACCTTGTTTTTCTTTTAAACCCGCCTCTGAAATAATGTTAAATGCCTAAATCCAAAATTTCAGTTTAATTCGACTCCATTTACCCTTAGAACTAGCACTGGTCCATTTGGCAATTTCGCCCTCCTTGGGCGTTTTTCTCTTGCTGTCTAGCTGGGTCATTTTCGGGTTGTGGTTAGTTCTGATTTGTGTTTGAATTGTCAGTTTATTATTAGAAATCAAACTATCATCCTCTAGAAGTGTCTTAAAACGCTAATTTTTCGCTGCCCTGGGTCCACTAAGTCACTGAATTAACCCTCTTCCTTGGGAAGAATTGCTTCATCTCTTCACTTCTAGTTTACTTTGCATCCTTAGTTGATTTCCAGCCACATAATTGCCGATCTAATTCATTTATTTCATCATAATTAAGAGCTGGTCACATCCCGTACTACGCTCATTTTATCAATTGTGTCCAATCTTTGGCTAAAGTCAAGCTTAGGGTCTTTTCGACACTCATCTCTTGTTTGTATCTTTTTATCTTTGGGGAGTTGGGTGTTTGTTTTGTTCCTCAACCATCACTGGTTGAGCGGGGTCTCCCCCCTGACTTGGCTACTTGCCTTGTCTGAAGTGACTAATGCATCGTCTGGTGTGAAGACCGTTCTTTGAACGGTGGACTTGATGTTTGCAGGTGTCAACTACTTGGATGCTTTCCCTCTACCATCCAGGATGGGATATCTTTAGTAGGAGCTAGAGCTAGTATGATAACAGTTTCATTATTTCTTGAGTTTCAAGTCCTTCACACTCCATTGGATGTCTTTGATCTTTTGGTACCTTTTGTTCCTCTTTTTCCTATAATTGATTCTCCTCTTCTTCCTCTAGTTGTGCATTTATATCTCTTATTCTTGGATATTAATATCTCTATAATGATTCCATGCTTCAAAAGCTTCATTAATGATACTGACATAGGGAAATATGTGTTGTTCAACTAGAATATTATGCATGGAAAGTTTTTTCTTTGAATTTGAAATATTTTTATTTGATTTTCAAGTAAGGGCTTTTGATTTCTCCTATTTGATTGGCTAGAGTTTCCATGCAAATATTTAACTTTTTGGATGTTAACATTGGATATGGAAAGAATCTGTTATTTTTTTGCGTTGTAGTCATCCACTTCTTTACTCACTTCATCCTTTGGTATAGAATGTTCCCATGTCTCAAATTCTAGCAAATTACATTTACTGAAAACTTCCTTCCATAGTCTGCTTATTTGCAAATTCTCTATTGACATCCTCCTACATGTCTCCACTATAGTTTCCCAAACATTTAAACCCATCTCCATGTTAAGCATCTGACTGATTGGTATCATGGGAAGGTCTAGTGTAATGTTTTGCAGTTCCTCATGCCATCTACTGAGTGCCTCAAATTTGATTTATAGGTCTTGTTAGCATAGATCACACAGATGAAACTAATTATAAATATTACATACATACATTGATAATTACATACCTCCTTTCACCTAGTCTAGGGCATTTGTGGGTAGAGTGTCTTGTATCTACTCAATTGGAGAGCATTATAACTATCTGTTAGTGTTCTCTGGCCCATACCAATTGGGCTCTAGACCATATCATGCAGAGGGTGCTTAGGTGGACTAAATACACTTGGGAGTGTCAGCACAGTGGGTCTTGTGACCTATCCATAGATCCATTACTAAGTTCTTCTCTATTACCATGAATTATTTGGCCTTCAATGATTTAAAAGGAAAGAAGAGAGCACAAATAAAAAAACGTGAATGGTATGAAATATATAATCGAGTTATATGAAGGTGGACTCTAGAAAGTTAAGAAGAGACAACAAAGAAACATATCTTGAGAGTAAGGTGTAGTCTCCTCTAGGGTAGGAGGGATTCAAGGTTGCCGATCATTGGAAATAGTAGTTTAGATGTCAACACTGAGTGCCTGATGAATAATATTTATCTGGTGGTTGGCTTGGACTGGTAGGGCCCTCGGAGTAATCGTATGTGGAATCAAATCATCCTTGTTAGTGGTCAAGGTAGAGGCTGAAGAAATGCATGTTGTAATTTCGAGTCTGTTTGACCTATTTGGTCTTTCGTGGACATCAATATAAATTTCAACTTTATCCGCAAAGAATGCTAAAGTTTGAAAACTCTTGCTATCTTTGCAAATGTATTATTTCATCCATCCTTCTTCAACCTATGATATCTAAAATTTCCCAATGAGGAATTCTCTGTTTCATTTTATCCACTAGACATCAATGTTTACACATTACATTTTCATCAATTTACTGTTTGTTTTCTTGAGAGTGCTCTTTTTAATGCATATTGTATTCCTACCAATGCAACCAAGTAAAACAATTAAATTTTATCCTTAGTAGCCAGGCTTCATTAATGCAAGTCCATGTGTGGGGATGGTTATGTGTATGGGGACACCATTTTTTAAAACAGGGTGCATCACTTATATATGTATGTATGTGTGTATGCATAAAATGTGGGTGTGTATATCTCTCTCTCTCTCTCTCTCTCTCTCTCTCTATATATATATATATATATATATATATATATATATATATAACTAAAATTTATGTATAACATTTAAAACATAAAACCCTTTCTTTTGAACTGTAAAACTAAACACTTTGCATTGAACAGAACACCAGTTTGAAAATTATATGGGTCTCTGAATACTCAGCGGAAGCGTACACAGTTGTGGGAAGTTCAAATCTTTAGCAAAATTACTAGGTGTTTAGTGTATGTTTTGGCACTAGACACATGGATTGGATCTCTACAACAGTTTGCCAGGTAATATAAAACACAAGTATGTCCTTTGTATGGTTACTGGACATAGATTAAAACTATGTATGAGCTAAGTAAGCATGATGTATGCAGTTCAGGTTCTTAGGATAGCCTTTTGAACATATTCATGTAGCATATCATAAGGCATGGAAATAATCAGATGTTACATCAGGTTGGTCATGGAATGCAGATCATTCCTTAAAAATGAGAATATTGGGCATGGGATTAGACTGTACAAATCCCAATTTTGGATTGTTTCAGGGGTTTGTCATCGAGTTTTTCTTGGGATGATTTTATGCTCCCAGGGCATGAGACACATCGCCTAGAAACACAACTTTTATTTGTGAAGTGCATGCGATGCACTAAGTCAATGTAATTGTTACCCGATAACTTAAGAGTGCCTTTACCAATTTGGAAATAGGATTGGAAATATTCCTGTTAGTATTTTTGTTCATGAGTTTAAAACTATGTTTAAAGGTAAGTAAACTAAGTATTTTCAAACCTTATCTTGCTTCTCCCTCTTTAGGGTATGTATTTTGAAACCTTATCCAACATCAAGTCGCCTTGCAGAATTTAAAAATCCTAACCCATCTAAGGTTACCACATCCTCATGTACACATGAGTCTACAGGGAAAATCCTAAATCCTCAAAGAAAAAGAGGATGGTGTGCTCTTATTTCCATACGAAGGGACATTCCTTCAAAAAGTATCTCCTCCATCTTCACAAGATTGAAGATGTCGATAGACAAGCAACTAGCAACAATAACCTCTTTGAAGACAAGTCTAGTATTTCTAACCCTACACATATATCTGTACACTCTGATTTATTGTCTTCAACTTCTTCATAGGAATGGATTGTAGACTCTGGGGTAACTATACATATGATGAAGAACAAGCAGTACTCTCTTCGACAACAACGTTAGTTAAAAGGTCAATAAGTAACTATAGATGATGATTCAACTCTCCTAGTTTCTAGTTGTGGCCCTAATGTAATTGAGAATGGTAAGTATGATGTTTTCCGACTTCAAATAAATTCATTGCAATGGTGGCCAATGCAAAAGATGGCAGTAAGTTATGGCACTCTTTTCTAGGTCACACCAATTATAGATCCTTGAGACACATGACCCATCTTCACCTCACTAAGGGTCGTCCACAAATCAACTCTCCTAATGGTGTTTGCAACAGATAGGTATTGGGTAAACAACTGATTAGTTTAGTTCGTTTGAAGTGTCTAGCATGTATAACAATCCAAGCAACACTAAGCCCCAATTGGAAGGACCCATCTTGATGGACAAAATCTGTTGTGTAGCATGGGATGAGCAATTGAGAGTTAACTAGGTGAGCTAGTTCAAGTGGTTAAGTGCTTTGAGATTCATGCAGAAAATTTTAGGGTCGGTCCCCTAGGCAACTGGCTCTATTGTGTGCCTCATTTGATGTCTCTACTAGGTCAAGGTCTGTAATCAGTGCCAATGCGTTTATACTGTGTATTGTCTTCAAAATGCAGTGAAGTGCTCAGGGGTTCCAGTAAGGTTTTTATTTGGAACAAAAAAGAACAATCTATAGTAATTAAAATGCATGGGTGCATGTGAGATCAAGAGTTTGTATGTGAGTTCACATGAGATTGGTTATTGGTATTAAAGAACGCATAGGTTATGTATCTGATGAAGTTTTGCACATACTTTTCATATTAACATTTTTTCCTATAGTATGTGTCCCCTTTATGCCTATCGGCGTATTTAGACACATTAATATTATTAATGTTGATGTTGCTAGTAATATGATTAATCCGGTATTGAGGCACTCTCCATCAGACACGTATAATGAGGCAGTAACGCCTGAGGGGCGATTGTAAGGGGTAAGCGCTACTTGTAATGACCATTGTAATGGACACGTTTTGTGGCCAGACAAAACGATTGAAATGCCAGAGTAACCATGAAGGAAGGAAGTTAAGCCTATATGAATGGAAGAATGGCAGAGTAACATAAATGCTTTTTAGTGATGACTGTTCCATTCTGGTGTGCTTTTCATCGTCATTGTAGAGCCGACCAAAAAGATAAGCTATGGCCTCAGGCTCTGTTACTGCGAGGTGCATAATAATCCCTAATTACCAGTCAAATTGATAAACACTCGCATATTTATACACAAACACTCATAAAGAAAGCATGCTTTAACACATTTTATTACATTTTGGCTCAGATCTTCTATACCTTGACGGTGAGGCGATCATGCAGGGACACGGTATTGATGAGGTATTTTGATTAATTTCATGTATTTAAACTTATGATTCGATTATAGTCTACATTTGGAAGACCCCAATTTGAATCGAAGCTGAAAGAGATCGTGGTGTTGATAGCCGGGAGAGGTACAACATTTGTTATCGATATCGTTTGAATCGTTATCCATAGAATCGGTATGGAAAGAGAAGATCGATATGGAAATGATAACCCTGCTCATTATGAGGGAAGCCATAGAGAGAGATGAGGCCCCTATGATAGTCCAAGTTAGGGTTCATACCATTTTTCGTATGATGAACGCTATTGATTACTGAATACTGAATAGTTGTATTTATATTTGTGGAAGTTTCGATGGAAAATACCTGCATACCATAATTCTTGTAGGATGAAAAAAAACACTTGTCATGATTGTGGCCATGCATATATTTCAACTACTACACTGTATTGGATATATTTTTTATGTTGATAGGTTTTTATTTTCCTTTTTCTTCCGGGAGCAGTTTGTCATGCAATTCAGTTAGCATGGTTTTGGAATCAATCATTCAAGAGAATCTATCTTTAAAATAGATTGGACTGTCACAGTGATAAATGTCTTCTTCACAGTGATTTTCAAATAATTTTCTATACTATTAGTCTTTTCGCATCGCTGTGTCTGCATCTAGGAAATTAGGCCTTTATATCAATAGTAGCAGGAGAGGACCTGGTATAGAGTTTACATGGAAAAATACTCTTGCTTGGGGCTACTTCAAGTCTCACATAATTGTCAAATCATTTATGGTGCCAAGTTTTTCTAGAAATGTCAAATATCGTAGATAACCTCCAAGTTTGTTTGCGACGAAGTAGTCAAGATTTTTGGAGGACGGAAACTTGTTACACATGGTGCTAATCCTTATTAAAATTATTGAACTTCTGTTGAAAGATATAACTTGTTAAAAATATCCAAGAAATGTATTGGATTCTTTATAAACGTTTGAGTAGTAAAGGTTTACGGTTGGAAAAAGTCGGTCTACGCAAAAATTCATGACTTTGGATGTAAAGTCTAAGTTGAATAAGGAGGTGTCCTTTTGGTTGTATCTGGCCATGGTTGATAATTTTCAGAACCATAAATTAATATTAATGTGCCATGGATTGTATTATTAGCTTCTTACATTTGTTCTCCATGTGATGTTTTTGGTATTGTACATCATTGGATTTTGTTTAGTATTCTCCTTGGAAAGTGTGTTGTAAACGATGTTACCTAAATATGAAACAAAGGTGATTTATAAGGCATTACCTGGGTTGCCACCAAAAATTCAGGTTCATTTTTTAGGCATTCTTTGGCCTTCCTTTAGCAACACTTTCCTGTGAAGGCTCTTGTTACCCTAGCAGAAGTGACAAGATATGAGATCAAGGATGGAGAAAGAAAATATGTACATTCTCACCTTGTATTAACACTGGAATAACTTTATGATAAATTACTTGTAGATAAAGGGTGTTTATGCAATATATATGTTCATATTTATGAAAATTTTGATTTATTTACTTTAATTACGTTTATACTAATTTATATAAATTCAAGTTGAAGGTTTCTAAATTTGTTGCATTTACTTTTATTGCATCGAGTGAAACGAGGTGCTCTACAATCTAGTATGGGAGAGATCCCGTAACGTGATATAACGGTAGTAACGTTATAACTCGGTAAAAGTGTTGGTTCGCTGTCGGCTCATAAAATAAAAATTTATGGAAAATATTTAAAAAAAATCCATGTTGATTCATAAAATAAAATATTATGAAAAGTAATTAAAAAATAGATGTTCATTTATAAAATAAAAACTTAAAACTTAAACCTGGATCTATCTATCAAGAGAGATCAAATTTTTTGAGTTTAAATTTAAAAAAAGAAATACACCTCAAGAAATTGGATCCCTCTCCGTATTTGATAGCTACAAGTTTAAAATAGATCGATACTGGTTTAGATTCAATTATTTAATTTAGTGCGTTCAATGTAATTTGAGGATCTATATTTATTCATATTTATAGATTTAAATCTATGCCTTTACATGATGATTTTAATTTATGAGAATAATATATTATTGAATCTTTTTGTATTCTATTTTCCATTGAATGATACAGAATTAATTAATAACCATTTTTCATTAAAGTTATTTTGTAATTTGATGTTTTGCTCAAAATTTAAGTCTCCCTATGTATAAATCACCACTCGAATTAATTCGTATTTGCAGCCAAAACTCTTTAACTTGCCTCCCCACCATTAAAATGTTGAATTTGCAAAAACAAGCTTGGCTTGAATTGATAAAAAGTAAGAGTGGCTTAAAAAAAAGCATCAACTAATATGCTTAAAGAGTTGTTTAGGTATGCATACCATTGGTCATAACGGTTTTGAAGATTATATTAGGGTTGCTGTGTTTTCATCTGTTTAAGGTTTTATTTTAACAAAGAAATGGAAAGCATATATTATTATTTTTGGGTAACTCAAATGAATTTAATATCTATATATATATCTATATATATATATATATATAATTTATTTATTTATTCATTTTTTTTCAGATTTGGGATGAGGAGTATAGAACTTCCATGTATTTATGTGGACAAAAATGTTTTAATTTCAATTATGAGTAAGCTTTTAAATTAGATGTTTTTAGGTTTTTTTTACTTTGAAATAACAATAATATATTCAATTAAAGTTGTAGATAAATGAGAAATAAATTTCATTAAAGTTTTAGATAAATGGGAATTAGATTTTTTATTAAAGGTTTAGATAAATGAGATTGAGTGAGTTAGATTTTTTATTAAAATTTTAGATAAATGAAACTTCAAATTTTGTAATAAAGTTTTATATAAATGAGAAATAAAATTTTCTTTTAAATTTTAGATAAATAAGAGTTAAGATTTTTTCAATTTTTCTTACTAGATTTTCTAGATATATTTTAAAAATGAGATTGTCTTGAATAATTAAATATATTTTTTATTAATTTTGTATTTTCAATTATAAAATAACATTAAAATATAATTTAGATAATGTTAAAAAATTGTTATTATTTTAAATTATAGTTGAATTTTTTGAAAAAAAACTTCATAAAATAAAAATTGTGATTTTATCATAAATTTCAAAATCAAATTTCCTTAACAATTTTTTTATTTATTAAGTACATAAACATTATTAAATATATTCACCATTAGCATTGTTTATGTTTTCTTATGTCCAATGGAATAACATTCAAATTGTTCATGGCTTCACTCTCAATTTCATCATGTTATTAGGGTGATAAAAAGCTTGTTTCATATTAGCATTTTACTATTCTAAATGTGTTTTAGGTTTTTAGTTTTTTTAATCCAAAGTGACTTTAGGGATTTTTTCTTTTTTAAGTTCATCCATCCATATGTTTTTTTACTTCATGAATCCATATAAACTTCTATGTATTTTCAATCCATGTTAGTATGGACAACCTAGGTGGGCCTAACGGTTAAGAGCATTTGTTCCTCCTAGGAGGATTGGTGTCTTGCTTTGCGGCGACTTTAAAAAAAGATGATGATGATGATGATCATGATAATGATGATAACGGTTAAGAGCATCTGTTCCTCCTAGGAGGATTGGTGTCTTGCTTCGCGGCGACTTTAAAAAAGAATGATGATGATGATGATGATGATTATCATCGTCATCATCATTATATACAAAATTTCTTTAGATGTACACAAACATAAGAAAAGAAAAAACCATTTCTCTCGATACCATCTCACTTTCTTGGAGCTATGACACTCATCTAGTGAAATTTGAAGGTATCTACTTTCCACGTACTTAAAATGGGATTCCTAAGGCCACTATATGCAAATCGTAATCCATGATCAATAAGGAATTCTTTGCAAAATGTTTAAGCCTCTAATAGAGTATCCTTTAAAAATTTCATATTTATTTAAAGATTATAGATAACTATACTTATAAATTATCACATTTAATATTGATATTATATTCTAAAGTATCACATTTAATGTTAATGTCATGTTTTTAGAAACATTTCACCTATATTTTAGAATGTAGGTTTGACATTGGTGCTTATTTTAAGCTTTCTATATGAAAGATTAGAAAAAGGGCCTTACCAAGTTAAAATATAAAAGTTATATTGATGTTTCTTTTTAGATTTGCATATGAAAGATGAGAGAAAAAGGGGCTCACCACAAATTAAAACAATTATAACTCATTATCATAAAACTAACTAGTTTCTACAAATTTCTCACTTGTTTTCTTTTACATTTAAATTGAATGATATTTTGTAAAATACAAAAAATGTGAACTAATTAAATAAATATATCACAAATGAGTTATTATATAGGAAAATATTAATAAAATATTATAGCTTAGGATATTTTTGTTAATTGAATTTTTTGTTAATTGAATTAAATAGAAATATATTTATTAGAGAAATATGTTCAAAATATTAAAATGATAAGGGGCTACACGTAGATAAATGTTATTTATCAATATTTATTGCTAAAAAAAGGCTTATTCCTTGTTTTGAATGCATCAACTTCCTCCATATACTTAATCTTGTAACTCTTCCTCCATATACTTAATCTTGCAACTCTCATACACATCCCACTTTAAATTTAGTGGTCAATTTAGACGAACTTTGATTAAAATGAAGGGTGACCCTATTATTTATTGAATTTCATGAATTACAACATGTAATTGTGCTAGATGGATAGATGACACTTGGAGAGACAGAGGAGGGTGCCTTTAAAACTCCCATTTCCCGTGTACCCTCCACACACTTCATCAATAGCGATCGTTATGGGACCTTTAACATTTATTAGGTGGGGAAATTTTGTCCTAACGAGTTGGGCTGGACATTTCTTTGGTTTTGGATTGTTTCATTGCTTGTTGAGATGCTCATGTTTGCACTTGGACTATGAAGTAGACGATTGGGTTGTGAAATGGTTTCATTTGGATTTGGACTTTAAATTAGGCTATAGCATGCGGACCTAGGTTAGATTTGTTTAAATTTGATTTATTACTTTCCATTCAAGATTATACATATATTCATCTCTAAGTATCCCTATTTTGATGTCACCGCACAAATTGAGAGAAGCATTGGCCTTGCACAAAGTTTGGTGAATGAAAGCTCTCTAGGAGGACATTTCTCACTTGAACTAGAGCATAGCATAGGCAATCAAATTGAGGCTCAATCCGCAAATATTGCAATTTATTTTTATTATATTACTATTTTTAATTTTCTTTCAAACTTGTATATTGCAAAGTTTATGCCATTGGGACATCTGTTCTACACGAACAAGAAAATGAACGAATATATATTTTAGTATTCCAGCCGAGGAGAGTCTAAAAAGTATATAAAATAATGTTTTTGTCAGCACTTTAGAGGCAAGCACCTATTCATTGACAATATACAAGCGAACTGTGTGCACGAGAGAAGATTTGGATAACACCTACTAGTAAGAGCCGCCGTGGTGAGTCAGTCCGTTATCCGTTCGCCGCTTTCTCAACATTGTCTGCCGCGGAAGCCAAAGACATTTAACGCTGCTTCTTACGTGTAGCTCCACTTCTGGATTATATTATTAATATCCTATCCCATGCATCGACTATTACCCATAGTACAGTCAATACCAGCGGCTATTTACCACACAACGTATCTACAAAACCATCCAGAGCGAGGCCTATAAAATGGAGGCGCCCTCCTCCCATTGATAAGCATCTCAATAACATTTGGCAGGAGATAAAATTGGAGGCGGCCATGGCGATGAGCTCATTTGGGTTTGCATTGGTGGTAGTGGTACTAGTGCTGGTTGTGGGCACTGCATCAGGAACGCCGAATACAAAGTTCGTATCGTCAGCGTGTAACACGCAGAAGATTCCAAGAGGAAATGCATTCTTTAACAATCTGGGAGCCCTGCTCGCAGATATGAAGCAAAACACTGCCTTCAGCGGTTACGACTACAAGGCGTCGCGTGCAGGCAGCGGGGGCGCACCCACTGCGTACGGCCAGGCAAACTGTAAACAATCACTGTCTCAGTCTGATTGCACCGCCTGCCTGTCTAACCTTGTGGGTCGCATCTGGGGCATTTGCAGCAACGCCATCGGTGCTCGAGTTCAGCTCACTGACTGTTTCATCCGCTATGAACAGTACAGCTTTTAGTTATTTCAAGTACTCTACCTAAGAACTGCGCAATACCCTCTGATGGATTATACCATCTTGATCTATCTATGTTTAAATAAAACTCTCGCGGGATTCTCTGAACCAGAGAATCTCATCTCGGTCGTTAGTTTGACTGTGGTGAGTATAGTTTTCACAAATAAATAATAAGACTGCGCAGCCTTCTATTTTCCTGTCCTCCCTCTCTACAAATAATTTCAATTCCATGGCATCCCTATTTTTGTTTCTAACATATTAAAATCTCTGTGCCAAACGTGGCAATAACGTTACCAATAAATTTATGAAATTGTTAAAATTATGCGATAACCGTTTAGTTTTACATGCTTGTACAATAACTTACGTTGGATTTAATAATGTTCCTTATTCATATTTAAATAGAACTAGCATGTCCCCTAAGCGGGGAAATGAAACGCGGAATAGAGCTTCGATATGTTGCAAAATGAGAGAAAGTTGTGTACGTAGATAATACAATTTTATGTGTTGAAAGCAAGTCTAACGAATGTATTTGTGGAAGTAGGCAAGGGAGTGTTATCTTGTAGGCAAATGAGTGTTATCCTTCGGTTGTAGGAAATTATTTTTATACATATAGTGAATTGATTGGTAAGGCCAATACATTATCTGGCCTTGGCAAAACATGGACCTGCTACATACATATACACTTGTACATACATACCGATATGTCTCACATATATATACACTTGAACATTGCAAAAAATAAAAGGAGACTGAAAGCACACTTCTTCACGGCTCGGCCCTCTACAACCTTGCCAGTAGTAAATGAATGTTTTATATGAGTAATGTTGTAATGGAAAAGTAGGGCATAAACATTAAATTGTTAAGAGTAAGACAACGACAAGGCTATCTCTCCACTTCAACGTGGGTAATGCAAGGCTTGTGAAATGGACGGCAGGCCAGTGCTACCGTGAATCAGAGTGAGGCATGGTGTTCTTGTAACAATCGACATCTTGGGGTTTGGACAGGTTGCAAGACAATTAGTCTTCATGAGTTGTCTAGAGAAGACTACGATCCTCTTGCAGATGACCTATCGCGGCATGCATGTAGCACAAACGTGTGCGTGTTGATCACATACCTTCGAGGGTTGATCACCCAGCAAGTTCACTCTATGAACCCCCTCAAGATGTGTGAGAGTTTTCTTTTCGGTCAAACCATTTCTTTCTAAACCATTGATTCTTTTATGCTTGGTTAGAGCTGTGTATGTCCATAGAACTCCATGAGCCAGTAATGGTGTGTAGAATGCATAGACGTGTTCCATGGTATAGGAATCATATAGCCATTATAGTGAGGTTGTTGATGTTTTCCAATCAATGATCTGGTTGCATGCTTAATCGTTTTCTACATTTTTATTCCTAACCACTGAGAATGCACTAAGAAGCAATAGTTGCTGGAAATGTTGCAATGGTACGCTCCCCCCACCACCAGTCTGAAGAATCAAGTGTCGTTTCAATGGTATTTTGAATTTTCAACTTCTTGCAACTGAAGAACGGTATACATAATGCATATTGAGGAGGGTGCCGTCAACACATATCATGTGGCTCAGCTCGTACAAGTGTGGAAATCCTTGCCTGCCTTACTGGATTCCAATGAAGAACTTGAGAGTTTTAGAAGTAGTAGGTGTGAAATTAAAATTATTGTGGCAACATGATTCTCAGGTATGCTTATTTTTCTTTCTTAATTTCATTACATTTTGTAGGAGAAAGTTAGCATTTAAGTCTTTATGAATGTTGCGAGAGCTAAAAATTTGGGCTCCCTCATTTTCAGACTTTTCTAAGTCCATAAGGAAGATGAAGCAGCTTGAAAAAATGGCCATTTTTCATGCATTAATAAAAATCATGCCAGAAGAATTTGGTGATCTGCGCTCCTTGAAATACCTTGAGTTAATCGACTCCTCAAAAATGATGTGGCTTCCTAATTCCTTAGTAGAATGATTTGTATGGTGCTTTGAGTTTGATGTTGCTTCCAAATTTATTTGAGAATTTAACTCGACTCAAACATCTAGGATTGAGAGTTTGTTGTAGTTTGACCTTCTCCAACGAAACATTTGGAAATATTACCACCAGGTTGCAGCTGTGTGAAATGATTTCCTCCCCAAGTTGCACATCAACGGTCCTTTGCAAAGAGTAGATGTGTGTAAAACGAATTTAATAGAATTGCCAAGCAACATTGGAAACCGTTCATAGCCGCTCTAGACACAGGAGTATCTGTCCTTTCGCTGTCGTTTCCCGTTCCTTTGGCTTTCAGTTAGTTTGTTTGATGCAACGTATGTATTAAAATCGATTTATCTATGGGATAAAACTTTCTGGGAATGTGTGCTTCTGGATGGTGATGCACTCAACCTTGCCTGACTGATGACTGTTTGGTCCAGAAGGATTGTATACACTATATTGAAAATTACAAAAAAAAAATATTTTATAACCCAATTTAAATTTATGTTTCCTACCACCATGCCTGAATGAACATGCGACCACCTCCCTGCATGTGAGACGTGTGCACCGATTGTATACACTATATCGAAAATTACAAAAAAAAATTATTTTATAACCCAATTTAAATTTATGTTTCCTACCACCATGCCTGAATGAACATGCGACCACCTCCCTGCATGTGACACGTGTGCACCGATTGAACAAGAACAATTCATTGCTATTATTTTAAAAATTGACCATAGATTAAATAATCCAATACTATGTTTGGACAAAGTTGAACATAAAGATATCATATTTAAAATACTCACAAAGAACATATAAAATAGATTGAAATTCTATCTGATTTGGAAAGATCGTTACATAAATATATCATATTTAAAATACTCAAAAACAACATAAACAACTTTGAATTTATAACTGAGATGAAAAGATCGAGTAAATGGACATTTCACATCGATGCCAGATCGAGTTTGAAATTTTCACACATTAAAATTGACGTAAACACACCAAATTACAACACATCAACTAAAATTCTTTAACAACATCTCCTGAATCTTGATCTCGTGGCGGGTATACTATTTCTAATTCCCTGGAGAAGGAGACCTGGTTTGTGACATAATCTTTATAATTTGGAATTATTGATTACCTTTAATTTGGAGACCTGGTTACCCAATTATTGATTAATTTGGAATTATTACAAATCTTTAATAGCTAACTTATTGTTTTATTTTTAACTTAACAATATATAATCCAA
This sequence comes from Larix kaempferi, assembly GCA_027924585.1. Lineage (NCBI taxonomy): Eukaryota > Viridiplantae > Streptophyta > Pinopsida > Pinales > Pinaceae > Larix > Larix kaempferi. The sequence continues at coordinate 20,177,603 of BSBM01001022.1, forward strand.
TATATCTTCCATTATAATCGTGTACCAACTATTCCAATTTGGAATTGTGTCCTAAATGATAACATATAAATCCTTCAAAAGTTAAAATGTTGTATCTTTAACTTAACAATACATCAAGATTTAGTTGTCTTGTAATTAATTATGAAAACATTTATTTAATATCTAAGGATATGTAAATAGAATTTTACATATATTTATATAAATGTGTTTTACAATTTAATAAATTTAAACTTGGCGCTGACATGTGATTGTTTTTATAAAATAAAATTATATATTTAATTTTTTTGAGCCTGCATGTGTATGTTAGCATTATAGATTTGACACATCTCACTCACTTAGGCTATAGAAAGCTCCTCTAGATTGAATGAAAGTTAACTCATATGTTATTTTATTACTTAAATTCATATCGCAAACATAATAAACCTTTATACTCTGAATTAACCTTGTTGTAGCTCTTATGGCAATCATTTAGTAAAATTTGAAAGTAACTACTTCCCATGTACTAACCAAACACAACATTATTATTATGCTTTTTTTTTTCAAAATTAATGGAGATTCCCCAGGACACTTTGTGAAAATATTAATTCATAATCAATAGCCTTTAGACTCATAAGGCGCTCTCTATAAAATTTCTTCACGTCTCTTATGCATTCTCTTAATATTTTTTGTTTTCTTTACATCTCATTGTCAACTCCCACTTACAAAGTACTAGATTTATAGTTTTAAGTAAACATTGGCATATAATTTAGAATGCAAAAGTTTATCCTTTGGCTTCATTTTGATCCCGCCATTTGAAAGACCAAGATAAAGGCCGATAAAGGCCTCACTGGACAATATTTTTGTTGAAAGCTTTCTTCACAAAATTGAAGATATGAGCAACACATATAACCCATTTTCTATTAATACTAACCGGTCTTCCCAATTTTGACTCTATATGGCATCTTTTATCAAGTTTATTCACCATATAAGGTTGCCTTAAAGTATTATTATATGGGTGTGGAAGACATAAAAACCAAGAGGAAACTAAATAATGAGCACTAGGCACTCCACACCTACTTCAAAGGGGATTTCAAATTAGGTTTTCATGAGTTGCATGAAGATATGCATGTTCTTTGGTATCTTCTCTGTTACTGGACAATCCACTCGAGCGGACGCGAGCCGGATCTCCCTAGCTCAATGCGAGTCTAGAACAAATAGAAAGACTACTAACACGTTTCCTAGATCTACTTAAGGATCAAGTTCTAGATGTCTTACCTCCTTGATTCGCTATCCTTTCTCCCGAATGTTGATCCACGTCCCACGGTCGTCAGATCAAAGCTGCAAGACCTGTCAAGATACAGAAAAGAGAAACGAGTAAAGAGCATCTATACAATAAGAGATCTATGTAAACAGTTAAGCAGGTAAACAACACAACATCATTACACGTAAGAACGATATTGGTGGAAAGCATTTGTATTACTGCAAATAGAGGAGTACATGATAGAGATATAGGACTACAACCAGAGACTTAACATAGCATCCCTTCTCGGACCGAATCAATTTCCATATCCTTCCAAGGAAGCATGAGTTCTCCAAGAGGTGAATGGAGTGTCTTGGGAGAGATTTCACCAGCATGTAGATACTATAGCCTTCCTTTAAGGTAGATTTCACCAGCGTATGGATACCTTAGTCTTCCTCCCTTTGGTATGGGAATGAGCCTCACTTATATAGAACTAAATGGATAGAGTGTGGATAGGATAGGTTGAGGAAGGGTAGGAGAGAGATAGGGGATCTTCCCAAAGAGTTAGGGTTCAAGTACCAGCTCTCCTAGAGGTCAGGGATAAGCCCCAAAATGAGCAAGTTTCGAGAAGGATCTCGAATAAGCTATTTTTTCCCATTAACAAACCTCATCGCACCCTGTAGTGGTGCAACCTGTGACGACCCTTCAGAACCTAGCACAAATGGGTACAAACCCTCCCAGGATGATTATTAGTCCAAGTGCCTTCAGGGGTGTATACACTGAATTTGGTGATGAGTAGATTTTGGGTGTAATAGAATTCCCCCCAAAGCATGAAGCTGTTAAGGATGTACAGGTGAAGTGCTTTGATAGAAATAATGGAAAAAGACTCGTCGAATGAAGGATGCTGCTGCAGTACAACTGACTCTAAACTGACAATCTCATATGAAGTACAACATGGCTGCCAACCAATACATTGCAGATCCATGGTAGTAATGACCAACTGAACACAATCATGGCTACTAGACACAAGCGTAGATCCATGATGAGATGATAACACAGCCACGACCAATACAAAAGTGGATCCGTGTAATATGACTCAATACAAACTCCATCACAACATGGGTAAAAAATGACTCCCCAGGGTCTTCAAGCTGAACCCGCAATGATACGAATCTATCAATGTGATTACAAATGTCTTGACGTCGAACATGGTAGAAACCACTTGATTACTGGTCATTGATGTAAACCGTTAACAAGTGCGAGGGAGATCACCATTAATGTCGATGATTCCCAAGGTATCATAGTACATATCATCAAGTGTGAATAAATGAGTTGACGTCGAACGCAAGACGAAATCTTTCAATCAAGAGTCAATGATGTAAACTCATGATGAAAGCGAGGTAACCTGCCATTGAGGCATGCAGGGCTAAGGTACTTGGTTGGTTTCTAGATTCAATCTTTGGAAGATGAGTTGAAGTTGACAAGGATGAATCCGTCGAAGGAGGGCCATGACAAATCCCCCATCAATCGACACGAAACACGACAAAAGATGTGTAGAGTGTATCGGATGGTATAGTAACATGTGAGACTGACTCAAAGTAACAACGGCATGACGACGTGTGTACTGACTGCAAATGATAGATGGTGAATGTGTTCTTGAACATGGGCATGGCATGACTTGGCAGTATTGACATAATGAGAATGACGCAAACTTCTAATGCAACTGATGATGGAAGATTTCTTCGAATGACTCAGAGGAGTGACAAGACTCAGAAAGTAAGTGGGGACTCATAGACAAACAAATGACCTAAGTATTGTATGCAAATGCAGATGAGTGCCATATTCAAGAATGACTATATACTGCCACTAAGGTATGTAAGACAAACACTTTCCTTTTTCCCCATCATGAATGACGAGTGCCTCATGTGTTTTTTATGAGCTTGATGAGGGTAACCAGATGCTTGGTATAGCTCATCTCATAGATGAGTCCAATCCCAAATACTTTCCGAACCTGGGATAGGAGGGGTTTGTCCCATGACGGGCCCTTCAATGTGAAAATTTAACGAGCCCATAGAAGGTAGACTCGGTCGTCATTTCATGTTTAGAGAGTCTGAAAAGAACTAAAGAAGACTCCAACGGTCCTTTTTCATAAAGTTAGCCTCATCGCCCGAAAAAGGGTTAAACAACGCGGGAGAGGACTCTTCCAGTCATGATTGGATGGAGTATTCCTTTTTCGTAATTAGTGCCCCCTGGTCCGAAAAAGGGGTAAACTATCACCAGGAAGACGACCATTCAAATACTTTAACAAGCGTGAATGCGACAAGTTTGCTTGGAGATCTTTTCAATTTTAGGGAGTCTGAAAAGAGCTTAGCTATGGACTCTGGTGGGTGTCATTTTCCGTGGAAGTTTAACGAGCCCGAAAAAGTGATCAATCATAACTCGGTACTTGTTCTCATGGTTGGGTGAGTACGAGAACAAACAAAGAGTAAACTCATCCTCATGCAATAATTACGACTTAACCAAAAACAATAATGACAAAACATTTAAAGGGGGGTTCATACCTGTAGTTACCGTTGGTAATGCGAGAAATGGCACAAAAGACCACTTTACGACTCCTGTATACAAGAGAAAGTGTCAAATAGCCCCAAATATAATGACAAATGGTCGAAACTATAGTAAATGGCCCAAAAGCATCAAAATATTTGAAAAAGAATATTCCATTCTATTTATAAATAGAAATATGGGCCAAAAATAGAAACATTGTTCAAATTGCCAATTTGGGTGGAGAAGTACCAATTTGGAGCCAAAACTTCCTTTGCCGATTTCGGGAGCTACGATCCACCATTTCACTAGTCGTTTAGACCAGGTAGGCTTAAATCTTATCCAACAACTTTCCAGTGGTTTACTTTTTGATTTCTTGTTCATTTTTTGGGTTTTTTGATGATTTGGGGAAGGGCCATTGCGCCCTCGGCTCATCGCAAGTGGTTCTTTCGGGACTTGCGATGAGACCGAGTCGTTGCAAGCCTAAAAAACGAGACCTGTGATGACGTTGCGCTGTACCTAAAGGTATAGTGAGACGGCGGAAACCCAAAACCCAAACATCAAAAATATTCCAAAAAATGAGTTTGTGAAAGTTGAGGAAGGACCTAACAAGGTTTAATTGTCCCTTTTGGCAGGTTACTAGCAAGCAAAAATGGTATTGGAGTGGCAAGAGAGAGAACATGAAGTGGAAGATGAGCAAGCTGCAAACGATCCAGAGTGTGTGGAAGCTTTGAGAAACTGTGGGTTGCTCAAATTCTTTGAGATATAGGGGATGAGAGCCCAGATCCCGTTCCTGACACACATGCTCTAGAGTTGGGATGCATCCCAACAATACTTTGTGATAGGTTAGCATATCCTCACAATTGACATTGAGGATATATACTTTCTGACTGATTTGTCCCGAAGAGGGGATGTTGTACAACTCATTGGGACACGGGCCAGTGATCATACAGTTGAGGACATGGTGTCGCAGCACTGCATAGCTACTTCACGTCCTTCCAGTGGGAAGATACTCATCAGAGATGTGGTGATTCATCCACTACAGACCATACTGTTCACTATTACTACAGATCGATCATAGTATCGTTCCTCTTGGAGCGGGTTCCTCTCTTGCGCTCGCAAGTGGTACTGGATGACAGGGATCTTAGAGATCCTCACATGCTCAGGTGGGAAGAGGTGATGACCCGCCATGGTGGGGGTCCCATCATCAGTTTTGGTCTTGAGTTCTTTAGCTGGATGGAAGGCCAATTACTTATGGTCGAGGACTTTCCATACGGTGGCACGGACTTTCGAGAGGATCCCGACTTGGTGATGCCAGAGGGTGCAGCATGGGGTGATATTGATAAGAACAAAACCCTTGTATTTTTAGTTTTGTAAATTATATCATTTTTTTGATGTAGTGATGACAAGTACGTAATATGTGTGTACAGATGTGGGCCTCGTGCGACCAGTAGGTCTCTCCCTTCTAGCGAGGAGAGATAGAGGTGGGGAGGAAGTCGTTCTTGCAGGTGCTCATCCTACCATCGAGGAGATGGAGGAGGTGTACAGGAACCTATCCGGGCTGACCATGGAGGCACCAGAGCTAGCCATTGATGACCTACCAAGGCCCATGCAGAGATTTGGGGTGAGAGCGTCTGTGTGCTTCAACTCTTTACTTCGCAAGGTGGCTCATACTGTAGACTGCTTTCTCACCCAGCGTTAGAGAGCTGTTAGAGCTAGGGGTGTACGGGTCAGGCATCTAGCCTGATTGCACTTTTATACTTGTACTGAGAGCTTAGAGGCCTCAGATTTTGTACTTACTGAAAGCTATGATGCTTCATATTTTTGTAGAGACTCATTGAAAGCCATCGTGCCTCAGATTTTGTACCAGCACTACTTTTGAGCGATTTATATATATATACATTATCGACGATTTATACATTATGCGTTCTTCAAATGATTAGTGATGTGATCTTGTTCATATGTTTGCTTCTGTACATTATATTTACATGTTGTGAATGCTTTTACATATTATGAGTATTATGTGTGTGCAATGAACCAATCCAAAATGAAGTTGGCCATCGAGTTAGCATCTGTGTTAAACTCTCGTAGAATGTGCAGGTATTGAATAGATTCAAATGACCTTTCCAGGAGACATACTCGTCTAAAGAGACAGAGTAAGATGTGATCACGGATGGCGTAGACCCGGTTCAGATGGGAAACCACTAATTGAGAATCCATGTGGATGACAATGTGGTTCATACCCAAGGAAATGGCATTAGCTAGGGTTCCGATTACTGCCTGATATTCTGCGGCATTGTTGGTTGCAAACCTTAGGCAACTTCCTCCTGAGCTAATGAGCTCATCGACTGGGGAATATAATACCCAGGCTACCGCAGCAAGGTGATGGGTATGCCGGCTGGCGCCGTCCGTGAATCCATAGCATGTTGCTATCTGCACATGCAGATAGAACATGGTATAAGAAGCATAAACAAGATCAAAAAGACACTTCAAAAGAAAATGCGTCACACCACACAAAAACAAAAAACACGCCATGTACAGTATATACAAGAAAGTCTATGCATGAGAGATCAAGCGTAGTATCTCTTCAGGTAAATCCCATTGCGGGGTTCACCCAAAGAGATTCCGTCATAATCTTCAAGCTCGTAGGCACCTTTTTCCAACACACATTTTATAACGTAAGGTCCATGCCACATGGACTCGAACTTCCCTGTTCCTAGTTTATCGTGCTTCTGGCCATAAGTGAGGACCAGATCACCCTTGTTAAAGATACAAGGTTTAACTGACTTATCGTACTGGGCTTTGATGTGTTTCTTATGTGCTTCATTAGCAAGAGCAGCATCTCGGCAAGACTCGTCAAGTTTTGCTAAGTGCAAGAGACGTTCTTCCTCAGCAGTAGTGTTAGGAAGAAGTTCAACCGCGTGCTGTAAAGACGGGATTTCACACTCTATCGGTAAGACAGCCTCCAGTCCATATACCAATTGGAAGGGAGTGAATCCTGTGGCGGTTTTAACGGTAGTTTGGTAGGCCCATAATGCTGAAAAGTGCATATTATGCCAGTTGGACTTTTGTGTCCCTACCATCCTTTGGATCATAGTTTTCAAGACCTTGTTAATTGCCTCAACCTGTCCATTGGATTGCGGGTAGTAGGGTGTCGAGTTTTCATGGCGAAAACCCAACCTGTCACTCAATTCATCAACCATATGGTTCTGAAAGTGAGAACCATGATCGGTAACTATGGCCTGCGAAACTCCAAACCATGCTATCACATGATTAATCAAGAAGATTGTGGCGGTTTTGCCATTGTTTTGGTATGTAGGCATAGCCTCAGCCCACTTTGTGAAGTAATCCACAGCTACGATGATGTAACTATGGCTCCCGTCCGAGGTAGGCTTACAGTGCATAAAATCGATGCCCCATTTTGCAAATGGGCCAATGACAATAACTGGATGTAGTGGGGCGGGATGAGTGCGCTTTTTTGTATGGAAGTGTTGGCAAGGAGGAAATTTTTTGACGGCCTCAATACAATCTTTGAAGATAGTAGGCCAGTAATATCCCGCGCGCAAAATCTTCTGGGATCTAGCCATCCCAGAGAGATGACTGCCACATGCCCCAGCGTGACAGTCATTCAGAACGCGTTTAGCCTCATCATGGGTGAGAGAAGGAGTGAATCGACGCCACGATGATACAAAGTATCATTGATGATTAAATAATACTTTGCATGGTGACGAATCTTACGACGGTTGTCGCGAGAGAGTTGAGGGTTGAAGCGTTAGGTTTGAAGATATAACAGGATATCTCCATACTAGGGGTTAGTCGTACTGATGAGAAACAATGATTCATTCGGAAAGGAGTCATTGTGCTCAACTTATGCATCAGGGCAGGGAAGGTCGCAAATGAGCTTGGAAAAAACCAAAGACTTCTTAGACTTGGCTTTCTCTAAAAGAAGATCGAATTCTTGCAGTATCACAATCTAGCGTGAATACTTGCCCCCAAGCACTTGACGTGTCAGTACGTGGTACATGGGGTTTGAGTCGGCAATGATGGTGGTGGTGCGGAGCAAGATGTAGTGATGAAACTTTTGGATGGCAATGACTGCCACGAAAGCAAGTTTTTCGACATGTTAATATCTAGTTTCAGCGTAGGCCAGACCCTACTTGCATAGTATATCACATGTTCCTGAGCGTTTTGATCCTCCTGTACCAAAACCATGGTGATAGTGGTAGCAGAAGCGGCGAGATATAAGATGTAATCTCGATAATAATTAGGCGGTAGGAGCACAGGGGCATGCGTGATGGCATGTTCTATACTGTCGAAGGATTTTTGAGCTTGGTCATCCCAAATGAACGGGACGTCCTTCTTAAGCAGTCTCATATAGCCCTGAGTCTTTTCCACGAAATTACAAACAAAACGTCGTAAATAAGTCGCCTTCCCTTGGAGACTTAGGAGTTCCGTAACATAAGTCAGGGGTGGTAGGTTAATGATTGCCTCCACCTTTAAGGGATCAATGTGGATCCCATCCTTCGAAACAATAAATCCTAAGAGGCGTCCGGACTCAATGCAAAAGATACACTTATGAGGATTTAGACGGATATTGTATCTCTGCATCTGAGGAAAATGGCCGTGAGATGATCAATGTGGAACTCGCACTGCTTTGAATGAGCAGGGAGATCGTCCAAGTAGGGTTCCTTAATATCGTGGAAGGCGTACGACATAGCCCGCTGAAACATGGCGCCAACATTTTTAAGGCCAAATGAGAGTTTGCGGTATGCAAACGTTCCCCACGGGCAGATGAAAGCCATCTTATGTTGGTCGGTTGCGTTGATCTCAATTTGGTTGTAACCAAAAAAGCCATCCATGAATGAGAAGATGATGCTTCCAGCACAGTTGTCGATGAAGGGGGTCGGGTAGTTGTCTTTTGGACAAGCCCGATTAAGGTCCCGATAATCAACACAGACGCGAATGGTGCCCTGCTTTTTGTTCACAGGAATGGCGTTTGAGACCCAATCCGTCAATGGGATAGGATAAATAAAGCCAGCCTTTAAGAGCTTTTCAATTTCTGCCTTTATTGCTGTAGTCTTCTGGGGGTGTATGGGTCGCAACTTTTGATGTACAGGTTTGATGTCAGGATAGGTTTTTATTTCATGAGAAACAATTGCGGGGTCTATCCCAGACATCTCCTCATAGGACCAAGCAAACAGGTCTCAAAATTGCTTGAACAAGGCCGTGCTAATAGCGATTTCTTCAGGGGAACACTTCTAGCCTATGCGAATGTGTTCCACTATACCAGGTTTCACCGAGATGTCTATCGGGGTGGTTGGCTCAATGTTGGCCAAGTTGCCCTCCGTGTCCGTAAGACATGTAAGAATGGGGGAATGAGGGGATGGGTAGATATCTGGTGAAAAGAGGGTATGGATGTTGTTCTCTATGTACTCCAAAGGAGGAAGAAAAGATGACCTATGATGGAGATCATCCCACGGACTATCGTCAACATTCATTACTTCCATGATGGACTCGTTTGAATGAAAGGTTCGAAGTAAGAGATCAGGTAGATAGGATGTCCGTCATAGAGAACAAGATGGGGAGGCCATGGTTAAATGGTCCTCCGGAGCTGATTGGATAGCCTCATAATTGTGTTCAGCTGGTGAAAGAGGTATCATATCTCCAAGCAGGTGTGTTGTGGCTTCATCCGGTACAAGCCAAGCATCGTTCGAGTGAGATAAAATCTCAGTGGAGATCATGTTCACCGTAGCAACATGATTAGGGGGGTCCGCGGCTGGAAAAACGCCCATGAGAGATGAATCTTTCAAAAGGCAAACCCCTACACTCTCATACTATTTTGACATCTGTCCAATGGAAGGAACATGGTCACCAGGATGAGTACTGGCGTCCGGTGTACAAAACTCTAACTGGTCGATAGTAACAATTCATCCTTGGTGGGGGAACTATACTATGCGGAAGACTGAAGAGGCTACCGCCTGCATGGTATAAAACCAATTGCGACCAAGCAAGAGATTATAATCTAACGGGGCTGAGACCACTTCCATGTTAATGGTTACAGTCTTTCCGCTCAACTCAACTGCAAGAGCTTGTAAGAGCCCATGGGGTTGAAAGCCACGCCCGTCGAATGCTTTCAACATGGTAGGAGAATGATTCAATTCGGGGGAGCCAATGGCTCTCCAACAAGCGATGGACATGATAGAAGTGGAGGCTCCTTCGTCCAAAAGGGTACGATGGACAATCTTCCCAGCAATGTTCGCAGAAACTTGGAATGCGAGCTGATGTGAGAGCCTCGACTTAAAGTTGTCAAGTCGAAACATGATGGTGTTCGAGGAATCCGGGTCAACTGCACCAATAGCTGCAAGGAGAGTTTTGCGTTGATTAGGACAATTCTGCAAAACTTCTAGGGTAGACATGGTGCAAGGAGCTTGTGCCAACTCCTCTACGATATTGTAATTCTGTGCCGCTTGAGCATTAGGATTGAAAACAACTTTTCGAATCATACTCTTGGGCAGATGCAATATCGAATCTAAGGAGGGCCTCTCAATGGTGAGAGAATTCGATGGTACAGTGACATCATTGAAGGATTCGGAAGCTTTTTCAGCATTACTTCCAGTGGGTTCCTTCGAGGGACCGGTTCGTAAGATCGTGAGCGAGTAGTCAAATTGATTGCCTCGTTACACAACATGAGAACATGCACAGTATTGGATGGTTCCCCCTAGGTTGGAGGGGTTTGAGCAATCATCTACTGGTTTTGAGCAGGAAACGGATCGTTGAGGACTGCGGGAGTCAGTTTACCCCTAAGAAACTTCTGCACTTCGTCTCTATGGGGACACTCTTTGGAGAAATGGTCTTCTCCGCACAGTAGACAAGGATACTTCAGTTTCCTTTTCTGCTTAGTATCGTCAAGAGTGCTCTTTGGTTCCTACTGGGCAGAAGACTTCTTGGGTTTCCCCTTGTTCTTCTTTTTACCGTTAAACTTCTGAGATGAAGCTGATTGAACAGAATTCACCTCTTCAGTTACAGCAGGAGTAGTGGACTTAGAGGTGCTGTGACTAGCCGGAGTTAGGTTGGATGATCCAACAGTGCTAGCAGCAAGCTGGGTGTTAAGGGAACCAATGATTCCATCAGCTTGGGGTCCCTTATGTGGTTTCGTGGGATCGTTAACGTCCTAGGGTGCATCAGGAAAAATATTGAACAGAGTGCCAGACTGAGTGTAGACCAGGTCTAACAGATGAGCACTTATGATGGCTTGTTCTTTGGTGACAACACCTCGCATGGAAACATCTTTTACTATGGTGGGAATGAGCGATTTTGTAAACCAGTCTGTTAGGAGTTGATCTGGAATTGGAGCTTTAATGAGACGTCGTCTCCTTCGCCACTCGTGGATATGATCCAAAATGTGAGTGGTAGTATTCTGACGGAGCAAGGTTAAAAGCTCAGTACCAGTCTCATACCGTATAGGTAGTTGGAAATGCGTAAAAAAGTTCATAGCAAGAGAGCCAAAATCAGGAAAAGAGTGCAGTGGCAACTCAATGTACCACTTGGTAGCCAAACCGGTGAGAGTCCTTTGGAACAATCTAAGAAGAATTGAATCGTCCATTAAGGAATTAGATGAACACCATAAGTGGTATGTCATCATGTGGTTCTTGGGGTCTTCACCCGGCTTGTTGTCAAACTTGGGGATATTAGACGGAAGTTTCACTGGAATCGGTGGCCAGTTAGATCCGTGGTAAATAGGATCGTTGGTTAAACGGGAGAGGTCAGGTAGGTCCAAAGTAGCCAAAAAGGGAAGTTGTGGATTAGGCTACGCGTATTGATAATACGGATATGGTGTGTAAGGACTAAACTGACCGTAAGGTGTACCGGGATAAAACTGACTGTAGGGGGGTGTGCCACCCGGACCGTAAGGAGGTCCGCCACCATAAGGTGGTCCATTCCAATAAGGTGGGGGTCCACCTCCACCTCTGGGAGGGGGTGGAGGTCCTTCGCCACCACCGAGAGGAGGTGGGGGTACATAACCGTAATAAGGTGGCCCGCCACCGCCTCCGCCTGGAGGGGGTGGTGGACCACTTCCACCACTAGATGGATGGGGTCCCCACCACCTCCGCTATCGGAAGGATGAGGGTTTCCACCACCACCGCCACCACCATAGTAATTAGGTCCTCCATCGCCTCCGCTTGGAGGGGGTGGTGGACCACTGCCACCACCTGAAGGGAAATTTCCTCCTCCACCTTTATAGGGTGGTCCGCCTCCGCCTGGAGGAGGTGGTGGACCATTCCTGCCACCGCTGGAGGGGTGAGGGGTGTTTTAGGTAAAATGAGGTGGGCCTCCACCAATTTTAGGTGGGGGAGGACCGATCAGGGGTGGTGGTACTTGAGGGATAGTCGGTTGGGTTCCGTGTTGCAACACAGGTTGTTTCCCCCATAGAGTGTATGGATTCCCAGGATGACGTATCCCGTATGGTACGTTTCCGGGATTAGGTTGGCTCGACACAAGGTTAACAGAACCTGGATACGCTTGACTCCATGAGGGTTGAGTTACGTTTGAAGGCCCTCCAACATGAGATAATCCCGTGGTGGACAGTCTGACGGGTTGGGAAGGTCCAACGGAAGGTCTGTTGGGGACTCCACCGCCTATGTTCTAGTTAGGAAATGGGGGTTTCCCCCCAGCCACAATAGGTTGACCGCTATTCAAAGGTTGAACCAACGTAGGTTATTGACTAGCTATCTTGGTAATAACATTACCAATAAGATAATATGTGGGAATGGAATACCCTCCCCTCAAATTTTGAGGTGGGGGAGGAACTGGTAAAGTAACCGTGGTAGTGATAGGTGTGTTGGGCTATTGTCCTTCCACTGGTTGGTTCACTTGAGGTGTAGGACTGGACTCTTATGAGGGTTGACCAGTCTCATTAGTGATCATGTGGCAGGGTGCTTCAGGTGATCGGAAAGATATCGAATGAATTGGGATGTTTCCGTCGTCAGGTCTTATTTGGAAATGATGATTATGGAACTCTTCAAAGTGTCGCTCAAGACTTTGTCTTCAAATCTCATCACCTTTAACACGTAACTGTTCCAAACATTCATGGATGGGGCTGAAAGTCTTGGAAAGGCCAGGCCTATAGTAAGGCCTAGAGAACTTTGGAGTAGTCCAGTTAGGTGGGGAGGAGATGGAAAAATGAGCCACTGGGTGGTCTGTAGAGGATGTCCAGTAAGCTGCTGAAGGGCCAACAGCTGTTGTAGGGTCGTCCTGGGGTCAGTTTATCCATTACAACAATCTAGGTTCTCCCGAGATGATGGGAGAAATGTTTTGAGAAGTGGGGGTGTGTGCTTCTTCATCCTGTGGGGGATGAGAGGCAGGTGAATCTGGTGGAAACAAAAGTCTGCCAACATTCAAGTTGGGGTTCCCTACTTTAGTAACTATGACCACGTTACACTGATCCATTCTTAACCTCGAAATAACCTCCAGATTAAGGGGATATTTGGGTGGCAAGTTCAAGACCCTACGGGACCTTCTCCAGGGAAAATCCGCTAGAGTATCAGGAAAATCATCCAGAAAAGGCCAAAACAACATTTCTCCTAAGGGTATGCTAAAAGAAAAGCAGTCCAGAAAAACCTACTCAAACTAAGGAAACAAGCAAACTTATGTGACAGAGTGGATTCAAAAGTCTAGAACCTCATGGGATTATCAAGGCATCGCAAACCGCGATATACTGTAGGGTCCAACAATATGATGCGACAAGGAGGATTGGGACCGTACCCTTTCCTGCATACCCGATTACCTGGACAGTACATGCGTGCTAATCTCCTCGAGTGCTGTTCTCGGTGTATTGCTTTGCCAAGACGACCAAATGGTTAACTCGGTTGGTTTCAGGAATCCTAATGGTGTCTCCCGATATATGCAAGGTACGTGGGAGCTCAAATCCATAGTGGTGCTGTCTAATGCACAACCATTGGCACGAGACCTTCCGATATACATGTCGAGTACGTGATACACCCTTCGATATACGCCAAGTACGGATTATGGTACTTGGTGGGTACGTGAAAGAGCTTGATATACCGATGTACGTGGAAGACTACAATACCCCCGGACTACAGTGTTGGCAAGTAACGACAGCTGCCACGCTTAACGATGTCGGAACACGTCTCTAACTTACACACAAGTTGTTAACTTTTTTACCTAGTTCTACCGTTAATTTTATCTTGGACGGTTAGGTGAATGCATGAGGTGAGTACATAATCGGAAGCATAATGCAAGCCCTAGCTACATGCACGAAATATTCTTTTCTTTCAATGAATTCTACCTATGGGAATGAGAAAGCTTTTTCTTTCCAATGGTATTGCCAAACAAACTCAATGCAACACAATCTCAACTCAAACAAATTTAACAATGAAAGTACTCTTTTCTTTTTCAACGAAACACACAAACGTACACAACACTACTATCCAAATCAAAACATTTTTTGTCTTTTCTTTTCTTTCGCTTTCAAATCAAAACAACACTAAGTAATGAAATGGAAAATGCAAGCTTTTCAATTTCTCTTTTCAATGATCTAAAGGCAAAAAAAAAAAAATGCATCTTTCTTTCCTTAGCATGGAACTAGTTTTGCAAAAATTGAAGCGTGCTTTGAGCCTTTCAAGAAAATGAATGATTCATAATTCGAGAAAAACACAAGAGATCATACATTCATTCAACTTTTCCAAAACATCAATGAGACTTTTCCAATGCAACAATCTTTCTTCAATAATCTTTTGAGAAATAATGGGAAAGAAGCACTTTTAAATCTTTCAATGGATGTATCAAAGAATAAACTTGATAACAACTTTGCTTTCACATCCAAATGACTGAAAAGAAAACACTACTCGCAGCATTCATATACTCAAAAAAGTCAAGAAAAGATAATCACTCAACCAAGTGGAAAAGACACTTAACTCAAAATAAAGTAGCAGCAAGCAAAGCTCAAGACAAAAGTAGATGAGGTCTGGAAGGTGATTCAATGCAATGAACAGATCAGGGATGGAAGGAAGGGAATGCAAGAATGAACGAATGAAGGTGGAGGAGACCAAACTATCCACCACTACTAGTTTCAAGCTTGTCCAAGACGGAACCCAAAGTCAATCCAAATGAAACCAAACTCTCAACACACAAATTATCAAAGGGGTCTCTGGCTGGATATTGTAGCACAGAGGGAGTCCGAACATCAGACCAAGAATCAGACTGTCAAATGAGAGGGTGGGTTCCTGTATGTCAACTTCTGATAGATCGGCGCACTCTGTCTTTGCAGACAGTGTGACATCACAGGTTTCCTACATGAGAGGTGCGACGGTGTCGTAGTTCACCAATGCATAGGCTGCGACGAGTAAGCAACAGACAAAGGACAGAGACTCAGAAAAACACAGTGTCACTCTGTTCTCACTTCCCAGGTGCGACAGGCGAGTTCTGGATTAAAAAATGAATCATATCTCTCAATAATGAACCATAAATAGACTTGGAATTGAGTTGTATGGACTCAGAGGAAGAAGATCAGAATCTTCAACGTGAAGATCTGAAAGTGAATGGAAAAAAATGATAAACAGGCTTGTGTCAAGTAATCTACTGAAAATGACTTCCAGATTTAAAGACTACTAAACAAAACAAACACTGCCTCCCCAGTATGGTCGCCATATTTGTGACCGGACAATCCACTCGAGCAGATGCGAGCCGGATCTCCCTAGCTCAATGCGAGTCTAGAACAAATAGAACAGAATTCAAACACGTTTCCTAGATCTACTTAAGGATCAAGTGCTAGATGTCTTACCTCCTTGATTCGCTATCCTTTCTCCCGAATGTTGATCCACGTCCCATGGTCGTTAGATCAAAGTTGCAAGACCTGTTAAGACACAGAAAAGAGAAACGAGTAAAGAGCATCTATACAATAAGAGATCTAGGTAAACAGTTAAGCAGGTAAACAACACAACATCATTACACGTAATAATGATATTGGTGGAAAGCATTTGTATTACTGCAAATAGAGGAGTACATGATAGAGATATAGGACTACAACCAGAGACTTAACGTAGCAGCCCTTCTCTAACTGAATCAATTTCCATATCCTTCCAAGGAAGCATGAGTTCTCTAAGAGGTGAATGGAGTGTCTTGGGAGAGATTTCACCAACATGTAGATACTATAGCCTTCCTCTAAGGTGGATTTCACCAGCGTATGGATACCTTAGTCTTCCTCCCTTTGGTATGGGAATGAGCCTCACTTATATAGGACTAAATGGATAGGGTGTGGATAGGATAGGTTGAGGAAGGGTAGGAGAGAGATAGGGGATCTTCCCAAAGAGTTATGGGTCGAGTAACATCTCTCCTAGAGGTCAGGGATAAGCCCCCAAATGAGCAAGTTTCGAAAAGGATCTCGAATAAGCTATTTTTGCCCATTAACAAACCTCATCGCACCCTGTAGTGGTGCAACCTACGACGTCGCATGTTGCTAGTATGAAAACTGCGACGACCCTTCAGAACCCAGCACAAATGGGTACAAACCCTCCCAGGATGATTATTAGTCCAAGTGCCTTCAGGGGTGTATACACTGAATCTGGTGATGAGTAGATTTTGGGTGTAACATTCTCAACATGAATATTCAACTTTGGAATCTTGTTTCCTCTTCTTAATTTTTTGTTATATTTTTGTAAGCCATTCACATTAATCCCCAAAGCTTATTGTTATCTTATTTCATGTAGTTCCTTAGTGTACCAAATTCCATAATGAGTTGGATCCTATGGCATGAGCATTGCAATTAAATGAAGTAAAAGTTCTTATACACTACGATGCAATGAATTAGTATTGTTTATGTTTTCCTTTTTCCAATGGAACAACATTCAAATTTTTCTTGGCTTCACTCCCAATCTCATCACGTCATTAAGGTGATAAAAAGCTTGTTTCATATTAGCATTTTACTATTCTAAATTTGTTTTAGGATTTTAGTTTTTTTAATCCAAAGTGACTTGAAGGATTTTTTCTTTTATATGCCCATCGATCCATATGTTCTTTTACTTCATGAATCCATATAAATTTTTATGTATTCTAAATCCATGTTAGTAAGTACATCCTAAGTGGGCCTAACGGTTAAGAGTATGTGTTTCCTCCTAGGAGGTCACAGGGTCAAATCCAGAGGGGGGTAGGGTATGTACACCTCTATAAACTTTAGCTGTTAAATTGCTGCGTTGACATTAAAAATAGATTATATTATTATTATTATTATTATCTACAAAATTTCTTTATATGTACACAAACATAAGAAAAGAAAAAACCATTTCTCTCGATACCATATCACTTTCTTGACACTATATGCAAATCGCCATCCATGATCAATAAGGAATTCTTTGCAAACTGTTTGAGCCTCATGATCAATAAGGAATTCTTTGCAAAATGTTTGAGCCTCTCATAGAGTATCTTTTAAGAATTTCATATATTATATTCTAAGTATCAAATTTCATGTTAATGTCATGCTTTTATAAGCATTTCACCTATATTTTAGAATGTAGGTTTGACATTGGTGCTTATTTTAAGCTTTCCATATGAAAGATTAGAAAAAGGGCCTTACCACTAAAATATAAAGGTTACATTGATCTTTCTTTTTAGATTTGCATATGAAAGATGAGAAAAAGGGTTTCACCACATATTAAAACAATTATAACTTATTAAATTAATAAAACTGATTAGTTTCTACAAATTTCTCACTTATTTTCTTTTGCATTTAAATTTAAATTGAATGGTATTTTGTAAAATACAAAAAATGTGAATTAATTAAATAAATAAATCACAAATGAGTTATTACATAGGAAAATATTAATAAAATATTATAGTTTAGGATATTTTTGTTAATTGAATCAAATAAAAATATGCTCAAAATATTAAAATTATAAGGGGCCATAGGTAGATGAATGCTATTTATCAATATTTAGATGAATGCTATGGCTAGAAACAAAGGGCTTATTCCTTGTTTTGAATGCATAAACTTCCTCCATATACTTAATCTTGCAACTCTCATGCAGATCCCACTCATCCCACTGTAAATTTAGTGGTCAATTTAAACGAACTTTGGTTAAAACGGAGGGTCACCCTATTATTTATTAAATTTCATGAATTACAGCATTAGGTACACCATGTAATTGTGCTATTTGGATAGATGCCACTTGGAGAGATAGAGGAGGGTGCCTTTAAAACTGCCCTTTCCCCTATACCCTCCACACACTTCATCAATAACAATCGTTATGGGACCTTTAACATTTATTAGGTCGAGAAATTTTGTCCTAACTAGTTGGGTTGGACATTTCTTTGGTTTTGGATTGTTGCATTGCTTGTTGGGATGCTCATGTTTGCACTTGGACTATGAAGTAGACTATTGGGTTGTGAAATGGTTTCATTTAGATTTGGACTTTAAATTAGGCTATAGCATGCAGTTTCATTTAGATTTGGACTTTAAATTAAACTGTAGTATGTTGTGTAAACCTCATTTGAAACTCAATGACGACCCAGGTTTGATTTGCTTGAATTTGGTTTATTGCTTTCCATTCAAGATTATACATCTATTCATCTCTAACTATCCCTATTTTGATGTCACCGCACACATTGAGAAGCATTTGCCTTGCACAAAGTTTGGTGAATCAAAGCTCTCTGGGAGGACATTTCTCACTTGAACTAGAGCATAGCATAGGCAATCAAATTGAGGCTCAATTAGCAAATATTGCAATTTTTTTTATTACATTACGATTTTTGATTTTCTGCTATCGGGACATCTATTCTACTCGAACAAGAAAATGAACGAACATATATTTTAGTATTCCAGCCGAGGAGGGTAAAAAATATATAAAATAAATTTTTTGTCAGCACTTAAAGCACTTTAGAGGCAAACGCTTACGTCTCATTGACAATATACAAGCGAGTTGTGTCCACTAGTAAGAGCCGCCCATGTGAGTCAGTCCGTTATCCGTTCGGCTCTTTGTCAACATTGTTTGCAGCGGAGGCCAAAGACATTTAATGCTGCTTCTTATGTGTAGCTCAACTTCGACTGACCTGCCCAGGCCCCGATGCTCTTGCATCAGACTCTTGTTTCAATTTTTTTTTATGCAAAGCTAAATTGATAATTATTGGGTGACTATTGACGCAATGTAACTAGTAAATAAATTGGATACCATGGATTCGCGAATGAATAGGAGAGATAAGAAATATACATTTGGGACTAACAATTATGAAGGTATTATTGGATTTGCATTTCGCGAAATTATGATTGTGTTCCTGAGGATGTAATGGGACCATGTTGGATGAAAAAGAAAACTTACGATTATAACCACTAGTGCTTAGAGCCTTGATTGTTGGAGAAAGAAAAATAGAAGAGAATGACAAGGAGAGAAGAATAGGAAATTAGAAAGTTATGCCTATTGTCGGAAGTACGAGAACAAAATTTAACTTCGGGACGAAGTTCGCTATAAGAGGGGGTGTATGTAATGCCCCTAAAATGGCTATGGACCTTAAGGGCACCTATCGAGTGACCTGACTGAACAACTTCGATAAGGTGGTCTCTTGAGCCTTGATATGTCTTAAATGATTGAGGAAAACCCGAAGATGTGAATGCTGGCAGTAATTGATAAATGAATTAATAAATTAAATGATATTGTGGAGTGGGATAACTTATTGATTACATATTGCTCAATGATTAGCCTTGACTGTGAAAAATGTGTTATGTGAATATGATGCTTAACGAATAGTTGCGTGATGGATTATGAGATGAGAACAAAAAGAAATACATATTCATGAAATGCTTTACTAATTAATGGAACGGATGATGTTAGGAGTAAACTGTAATTTGCTTAACGATTAGCGGGTTTATGGATTGAAATTTGACGAATGAGAATAGGACTATTAATATATGTTTCTGAGATGTGAGTAGCAATAGGTGAAACGGTTCACCAACAGACACACAAAGGAATTGAAGGGTCGTAGAATATGGATAAATCACACACAGAAGAACGGCGACGGTGTTGAGTTCCTATGGAATCCCACGACCGAGTTCAAAATCCCTTATCCGCTTACTCGGGGTCGCGTGAAGTCGTGCGATGTGGACCATGATGGAGTTGGTCAGGTATGAGTTGGGGGGTGCACAGTAAGAACGGACTTACTCCTCAACGCCATTAGTTGACAATAGCGTGTAGACGGAGGATTGAAGGTAACAGATCCTAAATCCCTACATGAAGTTCCCGCAAGTCAAATGAAAATATATTGACAGAAGGACCCGACGGTGTGGTACCTTATCGAGAAGCGGAAATGATGGACGCAAGGACCCGACGATGTAGTACCTTGCCAAGAAATGGATACAAAGGATGAATGGGCCCGACGGAGTGGTACCATGATGGAAGATGAGCATAAGGGACAGATGGTCCCAACGGTGTGGCACCTAGGTCCTAGAAAGGATTGATTGATAAACTTTGTGCAAAAAGAAAAACCTTATAAATTGCATTTAGAACACTTGTTCATAAAAATACATTTTAGTATTAAAAATAATAGAAATAATTGTTTCTAGGCATTTTCACATGGAAATACTTTTTAGTATTTAAAATAATGGAAATAATCATTTTAGGAGCAAAATGGAATCCTAGGCATGAGCTTTTAGTTAACACCACATGCACCCACAAAGATAGGATATAGAGTGAGCATCTTAGAGACAAGCTTGAGTAAATTTAGGAATATGGTGAAGAAAATGACTAGAATATATATATGGAAATATATAGTTATTCATATAATTGTATTATAATTATATGTTAATACTTTTGATTAAGATGCAATATGAATATGAATGGGTTGACATAGGAAAAGTTTAGACACTTAATTATGTAATTATGTATTAATTATTTCATGGAAGAAAGATAGGAGTACTATATTTTGATGAGTAGAGGTAATCAATATTATTAAAAATCATATATATATATATATATATATATATATTTGATTGTAATAGGGAGATATTCTAGTTGAATTAATGATATTATTCTTAACAAGTATAAAAGCTTGACACTTTTGGTGGATTAAAAAGAAATGTAAATAAACTCTCCCACATGAACTAAGTCTAAATTCTCAGATATACAAACAATTTTATAATCGAAAGTAGGTTACAAAAATAGACACATATGAATAGAATGCTAGGTGTATTAAGGAAACAACCCCAAACTTATAGGCTAGTCAGGATCCATAATCAAACTAAAAGAATATGGTGAAGAAAGTGACAATAGTCTAACCTTGGTATTAATGATGAGGAAACTATTAGAGATGTATTGAAGAGGAGCACATCACTTAAGTGATTAGTGCTTAAGTTAACTTACTCAAAGGTATGTTTTACGATGATGCGAAAACCCTTAAGAATTTTTTTTTTAGGATGTATTTTGAGGGACATTACGTCACATTGCATGATCTTCAATCTTGTTAAGTACACGAAAGTTAGGAGAAGATGGATCATTCTATCAAAAGAGATTTAGTATTTTTATGCATTTTCTATGTATTTTTTGGTTGTAGGTTTATTATAGCCTCGTTTTGCATAGTGGCATCTATTTGTACATAGTTAACAATAAGTAATTTTCTCATGATTCTAGTCTTATTTGAAGGCTATATCTAGTTATAATATCCGGCACTGTGCATAAGAGATGCATAAGATAATGCATATGTCCCAATATGGTTATTACATAGTCTAAGTAGTTTTTCTCTATAATGAAGTGTGCTCCAACTCATAAAAATACAACATAATAGTTGCTATTTTAATGAAGTGTAAAATTAATGTATTCAAATTAGGTTTTATTGAAAATATATCATTTTTTCATGTAAATATTAACGAGTGCTCAATGGTTTAATAAGAGTAAGTCAAGGATTGTATTAAAAGAAAGAATCTTCTATGCCACTTACCAAATAAACTAGCTAGCTCTTGCGCAGTCCTGTGCCCATCACTATCTTGCACTTCATAAATAAACTAGCTAGCTCTTGCGCAGTCTTGTTTTATTTTTCGTTTCTTTGTACCACCCAATCATTTAATTTTCATGACGTTCTTGCTTTCGTTTTTAATATATCAAAATTCCTCGCGACTTTAACATTGAATGTTCATTTTATCGATACAAGCATAGAATATTACTTACCTGGCCTTTCAATGTCTTAATTCCTACTATAATTACAATGTCTAATATTGCAATTTATAGATTTTATTTTTGCTTACCATCTTAATGTCCTTAAAGTCCACACAATAACTTTGAGGTTCAGTTATTCATTTGTAATCTTCACATGTTATATTCATTTTATGTTTACATCCATATCCATATCCTATGCTTAGTTCGTCATTCATATTCATATTAATATCTAGGTTATTTTTATTTATTTACTTAAAAATAGCATATACATTCCAATATCTTTTTAAATATATCTATTTCTCCATTTAAATAAATATTCTGTCCAAGAACAAGAACAATGGAGGGTATACTATTGAGATATAATTTTAGATATGGAAAAACTCTCAATAGTATTCAATCTTAAAGAGGTATTATATATATGTTCTATGTGCTTTCAAATTTGGGACCAATTATGAACATGGGTCCATAAATTTTGTATACTCTCCATGTCAAAAGAAATGGGTTCATAATATTGTATGATATATTTTTAGTGTGAGGATCATGGGTCATATTAAAAATAATTATTCATGTGTGAGATATACCACATAATGAAGAATTGATATCAAGAAATTATGTATATATATATTTTCTAAATAAAACAATTATATATTACTGCATGTAACCAGAGTACAGAGCTTGACCCACATTATCCAGACTATAACAGAGCATTTCCAGCTGTAAGCAGCCAAACATGAATCCCTTATCCCAAGTTTGAAAAAGACTGAACTGGACTATTCTCGGCTTAAAACTTGCCAAACAAGAATGTTGACATATACAGAGATGTTCAACACCTATTTTAAACAGCTTAACAAAAATACTGAACAACTATTTAGACTGTGAAACAAAAAACCTGGAAGACTGCACACTATCAGCAGTACACCCATTTAGTCGACATTGACAACGGGCATGGCCTTGTCCGACGAGTCCACCACCAGCTTGCAAGAACTGGGCTCGCCCGAATTTTCTGTCTGCATCCCGACTGTAGCCGGAGGAGTCCTGGTGCATTCACCTCCCAAGAGTCCTGGATCCTCATCCCCTTTCTTTTTGACCACAAATTCCATGCCAATTCTCTTGGCAATGGCATCGATCTTCACATGCATGATTCGGTTGTCCATGTTATGGATCTTCCAAGCCCACACTGGCTCTTCATCCCCCTGGTTCTTGTTGTAAGCTTCCATCAGCACATTGGCCATAAGGTTCTTCGTGACCCAGTAAGTCATCATGGTCCTCTCATAGAGGGAAGCATGACCTGCCGTGTGGCCTGGGTCCATCACCCAGTCAGAAACTTCTTCGGCCAAATCTTCCCTAGGAATGTTCCTGACTGCATTCCATAGAGCCAACTCAGAAGCTTTTTACAAAGAAGATTTCTTTACAAGGTGTTCTTATTTTTTTTCCAATGGGTTTTTCCAAAGGTGATTTATCGTCAAGGAGTTCTTAGTTCTTTCCAAGAAGGTTTTTTTCAAAAGAGATTTCTTTTCAAGGGGTTTTTTCAAAGAAAATTTATTTCCAACGAGTATTTCTTCAAAAGACTTACAAGATTTTGATAAGGTGAAGTAAATTTCAATTCATGTTTTTATAAATTTCGTAACTGTTTTTAAATCTTAAATTATTTTTTTTACTTTAAAGTGATGATTCTTTAATTTATCATCTATAGATTAAACAATCATGGGCAGTAAGAGAAACTGTTCAAAAAAAGGTGATCGTAAACGTGATGATGATGCTAATAGAGAAAAACAAAAACTCAGATATAATGTCGAAAAAGCAAGGGTTGCAGAACCGGAAGAGATAATTATTGAAAATATAAATACAAATTTACATGATAATGTTGATGAAATGGAAATTGAAAATAGAGTACAAGAAGAACAAATTGAAGTTGAAGAGACCATTGTTGAAAATGTAAATAGTGATTTACATGCTAATGTTGATGAAGTCAATATTGAAGATCAAGTTCAAGATCTAGAAATTGGACCTGGTATGTATATATCATGTATTTTTCAAATTCATTTTTTATAATGAATTGTATTTTTGGTATGTTAAATTAAATTTAACTTGATATATAGGTACTTTCACCATTGATGATGAAATGTTAGAAAACATTGTCTGCAACAAATATGGAAAAAAATACCCATACATGCTACACGTTATCGTGCTAAAAAATTTTATGATGATATTTTGAAGGATTATTCAATAGCAGGACAAGCACAAATTTTGAGATGTTTATTAGTGTCCAAGAAGTTAGAAGGTGCTACATCATTATTGGGTATTCACAAGGCGACAAAGAGTCGAAATTGAAACATAGTGTGATAGAAAATATAGGTGATGCAATAAAAAAATTTGGAAAATCCAGGAAGAAAGATATCAGTGCTGCACGTAGAGAAATTTATACAACAATTGTTTCAACTAGTACTAAACAAAAACGTTTGACAACACAAATAGCAAAAGCAGTTGGAACCTCAAGAAAGACATTATACAAACATAGAAAATTCAGAATGCAAATAGATGAAAATGATGAACTTGCTTGCTGGGCAATTATTTGTATACAACCTTACAAAGATAGAATGGGAGCAGGTGTTAAAATATTTTACGGGAATATTGGATGACACATGCTCGAGTTTCACCAAATTCAAGGGGTATATGAAAGCAGTCCAAAACATATAATGGATATGACACAAGTACAATTGTTCAATAAATTGAAGGAAGATCATCGTGGAATTAATGTTTCAATCACTACATTTGTGCAACAAAAACCATGGTATGTTAGACCTATTACTATATGTGACACATGTTGTTGTCAGTATCTGTAACGTCCCCTTCCATCACTCCCGTGCAAGGAAGGAAACGTTAACCAACTACCGGGCTTTTGTAAAGACTTAGCCTCAATAATTTTTACTTATAATTTCATATCAATTAAAAACTTCGGCGTGTAGATTCAATTCAATATCAACACAGCATAAATTAAACATTACATATGCACACAATTTCTTCATGCGTTCAACATACCCATCTCAACCATACATGTAACAGTCATTAATTATCATATTGCATAAAACATGATGCCTTTCATTTCGTTAACATGAATAATTAATCCTTCAGATTGAATGCATTGCAGAACACAGAATGCAAATAATTTAAATCACAAGAATACTTATCTTGAATTGTAACGGTCCAAACGACTGGCTATGGGAGAGCAACGTTCCTCCCAACCATAGATCTCTATCCAGCCTATATTCTTTCAGCTGAGAGATCACCCCCGAGCTGGGCTATGTATCCATTAAGGAGGAACTAGCTGGGTTCACTCACAACCATGGTTTCGGTCAAGCATCCAAGGAGATAGAGGAGGGTAACACTAAGCCAGTGAGCTCAACCACAGAGCTACAAGCATCTCAAGTGAGCTCAACAGTCAGGCACCCACATTACCTACCACATCCAACACAAGGAAGATCCCCTTCTCTGTTACACAGTCCCTCAGGCAACTCTTCCCTCCAGTGCTCTTCAGGATGGGCATAGAAAGGTCCAGCTGCTGATCCTGGAGATCCTAGCCTTCACTGGGTTTATCAAGCACACCCAACCTCTGCATAGTCATTCCCAACTAGATGTCTCACCATTCTGCTCACCAAATACTCAAATCCGTCACTGGTTTTCTGAGCTGCGAAAACTGGGTCTTCCTATTGATTTCGGGGTAGCTAATGCTCCCAAATTTGCCCCAAGGTTCATGCTGATGGATTCCCCATTGGATTTCCCTGTCCCATGCCAAATCTGGGCGTTTTTGGTCTTTCAAAAACTGGGTTCTTTCAAGGTCACGATTTTCTGGTTTTTCTCACTGTTGGCACTCGTTTTTGGATGAAGAATGATGATAGGTACCTCCACCATGGAATGGGGTGAGAATGAAGCAACCTCTCATGAGGTTGAGTGACTTCTTGCCCAAGCAAACAGAGCCCATGACTACCCATACGAATTTCAGGGCTGCCCATGCTCCATTGAAGCCATGGGATGAAATCTCAACCACTCCCTTACAACAGTCATAAATGTCACCTAGGGAAGTCAATGGGTTCTCATAATGACAAATGGAAGCCTAGGGTTTAGTCCCATAGCCCCCTCACCACTCCCTAGTGGATACACATGGCCCCTTCTCATTCGTTGCCTCCATAGCCAGTTTTGGTATTTTATTTCAATATTAAATATTTACATCAATTTACAATATCCCATGGCTTAATAGCACATGGGTAACAAAATATCAGCGTGTCTAATTTAAAATAAAGTCTGAGCATAAACTAGCGGGGCCTTGGCCTTGAGCTCCACGCTAAGGAAACATACAACGTGTGTATACAATATTTACATTAGAACCAATATTTCCTAAGGGTCCAAATTGGGGTATTACAGTATCATGTGCAATTTCAATTATATTACGACACGTTTCTT
The DNA here is from genome assembly GCA_027924585.1 of Larix kaempferi. Classification (NCBI taxonomy): domain Eukaryota; kingdom Viridiplantae; phylum Streptophyta; class Pinopsida; order Pinales; family Pinaceae; genus Larix; species Larix kaempferi. The sequence continues at coordinate 20,203,970 of BSBM01001022.1, forward strand.
GAATTTGGTAAAATGTTTTGGATGAATTCACCACCTCCGCCCACAGTACGTGAATTCATATCTCAAACTCTATGTGAGAGAGATCACGATAAAGTATTTTATAATAAGAAATGTGTCAATGGAAAACATTGTCATTGTTGTGGAAATCTGATCTTATTCCACAATAAATATCCTATCGATAATGATCACTCGCTGTCAAATGTAACCGTTGATTAGAGAAGATATGAATACATTGGTTATGCTACAAGTTTTAGTCATGCACATTCCAAAAGAATTGATTTGCGAGATGATAAAATATGTGTGACAGATTTTCTCAAGAAATTTGAAAGTGATATTTATAAATACACCAAGCATTCATATAGAACACGATGGAAAGACCTTCAATTCAAACAGTGTCATAAAATTTTTCCACCAGGAACAATTTTGTCAGTGGTTGATTTTGCAGAAAACTACATATTTGCTGCACAAAAAGAGATACAGAGTGAATACTATCATTCTGACCAAGTTTCGATATTTGTCCATGTTCTATATAGAAATTCTCAATAGGATGTTGATGGCATTGAAAGCACATGTGACAATTGAGATGTGATTAAAGAATATCACTTTTATATCAGTGATGATTGTACACACGATACACATTTTGTTCAGCATTATATTGAAAGTATTTTCTACGATTCACTAAAAGGACGTGACGTTAAATTCAATGAACATTGGATATGGTCGGATGGATGTGTGTGACAATTTAAATCTTCACGATCATTTTATTGGTTATATCGACTTCATAAAGCATTGAACATTAAACATCGTTGGAATTTATTTGAAACTAGACATGGAAAAGGTGAACATGATGGTGCAGGAGCATGCGTAAAAAGAGCACTTCGAAGATGGCAAATGAACCATTCTTCTGCACAATTTCATTCAGCTGCAGAGGTTGTCCAATGGTTTAAATTACAACTAAGCCATGATTATAATCAACAATCAAAAGATGTGTGCAAGTATGTACACGATTTTTTTAATTTATATTAATTGTCAATTTAAAAAAATGTACACTAACATTTAAGTATATGTACACTAACATCAAAAGTTGTCATTTGTGTAGTTTTTTTGGCTTGTTGGGGTCCAAGATATAAATAGATCAATACCATAGGACGCTAGCACCATACATGGGACTAGAGATTTTCACTCTATTCAAACAAAATCCTTCCAAAATGTGTTTGCATTTGACAGTAGAAAGCAATCATGCTTTTGTCATATTTGCACTGAAAATGTTGAATCTACATAAGTTTGTGAAAACATAACGAACAACTACGTAAAACATTGGAAACACACATAGATTAATCCCAAAGGAAAAATGCCACTAGCAAGCGTAGAAGAATTAGAATTAGAAGAAATAATAATATCATCTGATGGCGACAGAATTTTAGATCTTGTTAGAGAAGGTAATGATCTTACAACTATTTTTTCGATTGTTCATTCTTGTCCATCACCTTATACATGTATATAAATCAATTTAATTGATTTAAAAACCCTAACGCTAATTGTAATTTGCACAGGGGATGTTTTCCCTGTGATTGCACCTATAGACAACAACGAAAATGTGAAGTATTATTTGATGCAAAGCACTGAAGGAAAGATGAAGTTATTGGAGGACTACAATGACAACGGATATACATATGAGAGAGGATCCATCATTTTAAAGGGCTATTTTTTTCAGCAGACCCATATGACTGAAAATTATGTCTACTTTCAGGATTATGAACCTGATGTTATATGTTGTCAATATAGTCATTTAGTATGTGCATCTCGAATAAAATTGGTATAAGTTCCATCGAGAAAACAATTAAAAACTAAAAGATGAAAATTGTCCAAATATGACCATGAACAGATAATTGAGGACGACATTCCATTGCGATGTTTTTAACTATATCAAAAATTAATCGATCGATGTTTTTTTCCATGTCCATGTTAAATGTTGTGTACAATATATTTTTTTTTCTTTCAACTGTGTCTATGATCTTGAATGGGAACTATAATAAGAGTTTAAATGATCGTATTTTAGTATGCTGAAATGAATTCAAAAATTATTTGGTAATGAAAACTTTAATGTGTAATTTCGTCTTAAATTCTGTGTACAGTACTTTATTCGGGTCCCCATATGTCTATTAGACCACTTAAGGGATGAGATAACGGATGTGGCTGTCCCCACACTCCGCCCCGAATCTTTACTTTTAACTGAAGTATGTAAGTGAAGAATCACTAAGAAGCCTGCTAGATTTCATCTGATCCATTTCATGCTTCTCTAATATACTTAATAAATGGGAAATTATTATTCTTGATCCATAAGATGGGTTGATCCATTACTAGTTTTCTGGTGGGCTAAACAATCCATATAAATACATGATCCATGAATTTTTTAAAATATCACTTGTGTAAGTTCACATAACTGAAATCATGGCAAATGGAGATAACAATCATTTGATTTTTAATTACAAGCAATGATTCCAGGATTGTGAAGCTTATGCTAAATTAGAGCAATGATTATTTACAACAAATCGATGAAAATTCATCAAATTGTTGTCTAAAATCATTGCTTTAATTTAGCATAAGCTTCACAATCCTGTAATATTTGCTTATGATTAAAAAACAAAAAATCATTAAATCCCCATTTGCCATGATTTTAGCCGCATAAAATGTACTTGAACATTGAAAATATGAATCATTAGTTAAAAATTGAAAATATGAATCATTTATACAAATTTGAATTTATTATTTACATGAAATTCAAGTTTTATGTTGAAACCAAGATTCTATATATCAAACAAACATTCTTTCTTAACATTCCTAACATTAGATTGCACCTATCAAAACTTCCTAACATTCATTCTTAACATATTCCTAACATTCCTATCAAAACTTCCTAACATTCCTATCAAAATTTGAACCAAACATTCATTTTTAAACTTACTAACATTCCTATTTCTATCAAAACTTCCTAACATTCAAAGCTTCTTAAGAAATTCCTAACATTCATTCTTAACATATTGCTAACATTCCTATAAAAACTTCCTAACATTCCTATCAAAATTTGAACATAACATTCATTTTTAAACTTTCTAACATTCCTATTTCTATCAAAACTTCCTAACATTCCTAAGCTTCCTAAGATTCCTGACATTCATTCTTAACATTCATTGATTGTTAAAATTTCTAGAAAAGCCTAACATTCATTCTTAACATTCATTCATTCTTAAAATTCCTATAAAAATTTAGATTGCAAATTCCTAAACATTAGATTGCACCTATCAAGACTTAGTAACATTCTTAAACTTCCTAACATTCCTATTTCTATCAAAACTTCCTAACATTCTTATTTACATATCCACTACTGAAAATATTTTACATCCTAACAAACTCATAAATTTTACATCCTAACATTCATTCATCCTTAACTTCCTAACATTTTAAACATTCATCCTAACAAACTCATAGATTTTACATCCTAACTTATTCATCCTTAAAACTTCCTAACATTTTTAACATTCAACACTTCCTAACATTCATTTTTAACATTCCTTACTCCTAACTTTAGATTGCACCTATAAAAACTTCCTAACATTGATTCATGAACTCTTTCTTAACATGCTTAACATTCATTCTTAACATTCATAACTTTAGATTCCACCTAGATCAAAACTTCATAACATTCATTCATTCTTAACTTCCTGACATTTTTAACATTCAACATTTCCTAAAACTTTCTAACATTCATTCTTAACATTTTAAACATTCCTGACACTCAACATTCATTCTTAACATTCTTAACATTCCTTACTCCTTACTTTAGATTACACCTATCAATACTTCCTAACATTCATTCTTAACATTCAACACTTCCTAATATTCATTCTTATCATTCCTAAATTTATATTGCATCTATCAAAACTTCCTAACATTCATTGTTAGGATTCAACACTTTCCTAACATTCATTCTTACCATAACATTCATTCTCAACATTCATTTTTAACATTCAACATTTCCTAACATTAATTCTTAACATTTCCTTACTTTAGATTGCACCTATCAAAACTTCATAACATTCATTGTTAGGATTCAACACTTTCCTAACATTCATTCTTACCATAACATTCATTCTTAACATTCATTTTTAATATTCAACATTTCTTAACATTCATTCTTAACATTTCCTAACTTTAGATTGCACCTATCAAAACTTCCAAACATCCATTTTTAACATTCCTAGCATTCCTATCATTAACATTCCTATAAATTTTACATCTACATACATACATAAATTTAATAATACATACATTCATAAACATGCAAAAACATATTCTAAACATTTATCACACCAAATATGCTAAATAATTAACAAAAAAAGGTAGATCATTTAACGCAAATATAGAATATGTAAGTTCAATGTACATGTATATAATCCTCAAAAAGCGAACTCATGAACACGTGAGTTCAATGTAGATATGTATAATCCAAAAATAAATCTCCTCGATGTCCAAAACAACTACAATCTATATATCAGCAAAAAGAAAGAATTCCACCACTATCCTCCACTAAGGCCTTCCCTTAGACTCAACCCAACCTGCAACATGTATAAAAGCATATTATGAATATCATAAATTATTTAAACAATTTTAAACTAAATTCAAAAAATTAAAATATTAAACTTATATATCAAAGAACAATTCAATTATTAACAAAAATACATCAAATTCTTTAAATGCATGTCCACCACTATCCTCCACTAGAGTCTTCCCTTTTCCTCCAAAAGATCGAAGAGACCCAAGCTACAACATGTATAAAATCAATTTATGAATCTCATAAATTATTTAAACAAATTTAAACTAAATCCAAAAAAAATAAAATATTAAACTTATATCAGAGATCAATTCAAGTGTGAACAAAATTACCTCTGTGCCAATATCTACATTCATCAAAGAACCTATATCTCTCCCCTAAAATTTGAATTGTGTTGATAAATAAAACATGGTGCAAGTAAAAAAAAAATTAAGCAATTAACTTAAAACTGAAACAAAAAAATTAAAATCATTAACTCACAAGAGATGGTAAATCATCTAAAAGGTTCGTATCTAAAGAAACCTGCATGGATAAGTCAAATTAACAATAAGAAGCATAGTTAAATTAAAATTCAAAAAATGGATAATATATCAAGTTCAAACATAATTATAAATATGTAAATAATAAATATATCTCTTCAATATGCTCTACATTGTCTACATATTGACTAGTGGAGAGTCGAAAAGAATGTTCATTCATCATTCTGGAAAATTGCAACCAATAAACATTTACATAATGTACTTATTACTATACATAAAAAAGACATAATATCATACATATAATGTAACAAAAAGTTCAATTCAAAATGAATAAAATATTAAATAGATTGTCATATCATAATCAACAAACCTCTCCTAAACTCGATGTGTCATTGGATATAACATATGAAGCTATGTCACGACAAACCTTGGCATAATCCTTGAGATCTCCAATGCTCATTCCATCTACCTCATCATTCGTTTTGTAAACAAACTTTTGACAAATAGTGGCACGAGCCCTCTCTCGAACCAATCCCACATCTACTCCAACTAATGCCGACGCTAAACCATCACCAACAAAATCCCTTGCATTTGTCCCAAGTTGGGATGTGGGCTCCATCTCTGATCTTAATGCCACAAGCCTAGGTGGGTGAGATATCTGGGGTGGAGGTTGAAGAGTTGTAGGGTCTCTAAGAGCACCTTTTCGATCATATATTCGACCCTTTCCAACTCCATAAAATTCAAAATGAACATCAATATAGTTTGGCTTCATCTTTAAAAGAAACTCCGCATAAAAAAATCTAGCAAAATATTGAGAAACCTCATCGTTCCATGGAAACAGACCATAGGCTGCAAGGAACCGATCATATAGTAGATGTGCAAGTTCAGAGTGCTTGAAATATTGCACTTTCAACATTTTCACTTTAGACCTTTTTTGAAGTTAAACATTGAATTGGCCTGTTATTTTGTCACTCTCTCCTTCACAATAGCCCACTTGTATGGACCCATCACTTGTTCCCTTCGTCTTCGCATCAAATCAACAAAACCATTCATAGTTGGTCTGAGATTCTCATATGCCTCAATGGATTTTTGTAATGATCCCAAAACAATCTCCAAACTTTGTTTACTCTCTGGAGGGAGATCCATAGTAGATAAATCTTTTTCCAACTTGTCGTATTGGGATCTACAACTTTCAAGAGTCGTTTGATGAACACTACTTTCCCATGGAAGCTCCTAAGGTAAATCAGATGGATACGTTGTCATGGGTGTACAACCCTCGGTTAGTTCAACATATTGCATCCTGGCTCGACCATCATCACCATGTGTAGAATGACGAGCCTCTTGGGAACCTTGATCTACACCCACATCCGTATCCCTAGCTCGCTCTTCCTCCCTCTCTATAGAATTACGAGCATCTTCTGAACCATGCTTTGCTTCAAATAAAAACAAAGTTATGGGTAAACATGTGCAAACTTTGCGTACACAAAAAAAACAATTTGTACATGTATTAAAAGATTGATGTTCATACCAACAGAAGGTCGAGATCGACATTCTCCCACAGAAGATAAAGGGGAATCATCTGTACCCCTATCGCCTCGCCGATGATCGAATGAATGTGAACTATACAATAAACTTGAATCTTGAGGGGAAGTCGACAACCTCTGATTATCAATTGAAACACCAACTCCAGAAGAATGTGAAGACCTCCTACGCTTTCGCCTCGAAGACTCCTATCTTTCCATTTGATATAATGTCTACACTTACACAAATATCAACTCATTACATATTTAAATTATACATGTTAATTCTACAAATTCTAAGACCTAGCTACTAAAGAAACTAAGTTATTTAACAAGGACCTAGATATACCTAATATCATCTAATAGTTCTTAAAATGAGTATAGCTAATATTGTTGGATGTATGAGGAATTAATGTGCCGATCTTCTAAGTGTATTTTATGTTTAAATGAATGGAACCAATATAGTTAAATATTAAGTGAAGGTTACATTTCTTTATGTCAAGGAATGAGTTCATGAACATGTTAACTTTTAATTTAAATCTTAAACTAATAACTTAATTGATATTTTAATAATTTAAACATAAATTATATCTACAAATATTTTCATTATTCCATAGAATCATAAAAAATTGACGATTCATGGTATTATTTTTTGCAAGTTTGCCATGTTTCCCAAATTTTCCATGTTGCATGATGGTCTTGAGTTTCAGCCTGATAGCGGTGATGATTCATGGTATTATGTTTCCCGAGTTTGCCATGTTGCAACCAAAGAAAAACATAATCCCAGGAATGGTCACCTTTGCAAGGCTAAAACTCAAGACCATTGTTTTCCATCAATTAGATTCTCAATTCAAAATGCACAATCATAAGGCATGACATTCTCAAAAAAAAAATCCACAATGTTATCTCTACGACGATGTTTTCTATGGTTTAACAGCCACAGGAGGGAGAGGGTGTTTTATAGAGAAAACAATGCACAATTAAATAAAAGCCTAGATAGTTCTTAAAATGGGTATAGATAATATTGTTGGATGTAAGAGAATTAATGTGCCAATCTTCTAAGTGTTTCATTAATAGAGTTCATTAACTCTAAAATTATATTCACAATATTTGCTCTCCTAGTACTGACCATAGTTCACTTGCAGCCCTATTACCATTTCTACTAGGATTAAAAGGTTCTATGGACCCTCTAAGTTCTGTTTGCATGGACGTGTGGGACACGTGGTTAATCAAGTTTGTGAGTTGACAGATAAATGGTAGTGTGGAAGAGAATAAGGAATCACACCATCTGTTTCATATATAATTCAATAATAAATATAAAGCGTAAATGACTAGGGTAATAAATAAATAAATTGTCGAGATGAAACACTCACAATAGTAAATGACTCAATGAATTGTAAAAAATATTCATGAACTCTGTGGCATAATTCTATCATGTTTTGATATCAATACCTCTTAATAATGATTCCCTAAATACATAAAAATAATGTGTACAATACAATTGTCTTTGCTGTGTTGGAAATTTAGGTTAATATATTGATCTATAAACTTTGTCCACATGGACAAAGTTAATGAACTCTGTCCACATGGACAGAGTTAATGAACTCTGTCCAAATAGTGCAAATTACAACTATCTAACAACTGTAATCAATTGATGTACAACTAGCTAATTCTGTGCTAAAATTGACTATCTAATACGCTAAAATTGACAATCTAGACTTTTTAAGAACATATCTATTTTTTGACAAACTTGCAGACAACAATTTGTCAAACCCCACTACTTTGTTTTGTATTTTTTTTGGCTCATTGGAATAATTTAGAAAACTAAGTTTAACTGTTATATTGACTTTAATAGCTCATAAATTAGACCTCTAATAAAGACTATTATGATTACAAAAAGGATTAAGAATTACCTTAATATATGATAGTTCAAGGCTTACTCATATCAAAACCAGTACTTAACCAGTCTGAATCCCATTAAAGCGGAGTACATTGCAAGCTATAGAAGTTGTGATAGTTAACGAACTGTAAATTACAGAATCTTATTGATCTTATAACTGCCAACTCTTAATTATCCTTATATGAATTGATCTTACTACTAGTCGCATTGGTTCAACTGTATACGTAATATATGGTGTTATAGTTGTACTAAAAGATGTTCACATTAGTGCTTACTTTGTGTCCATATTACACTATGATCCTTATATGGGTAATCTGAGCATGAAATGTAAATATTACTATAATCACTATGAAAAATGATAATAGATTAATCAAGGGTGAAGTAGTCATCTATGAAAATGATAACAGATTAAGCAGAGTTCATGATGGTTAAAGTTCATGTACTCTGTCCATATGGACAGAGTTCATGAACTCTGCCCATGTGGAAACGCCAAGACAATGAATGTATATACAAAAAAGGTAATCTTTCCCATGGGTTGCTAACTTAAGGCTAAGTCTTATATTCTAACGCTTTCAAATGAGATTGCAATTAAATGAAAGTGAATTAAATTGTGTTTCACGACACATTACAATCACCATAACATAACAAAATATCATTAAATTGCCTATTAAAAAATAATGAAAATAAATCTATGTGGTTTGTTGTAATTATGAGATTATCAGTGGTGCATTTAAAGGATCATGACAGTTCATGAAATCTGTCCATGTGGACAGAGTTCATGAAATTTGTCCACATGGACAGAGTTAATGAACTTTGTCCAAATCGTGCAAATTTCAACCAAAAAGAGAAACCTATACATAAAGCGGAAATACCATTTGCAAATATAATTTCAAAACTACTTTTATTTTTCAAAATATTTATAAAATTATTATAAAATTTCCATATAAACCCTTAAGACGAGTGTATAAACATTATATAAGAACATGGACAGAGTCCAAGAACTTTGTTCATGAACAGAGTTCAAGAAATCTGTTCTCTATCTTAAATTTTTTAAACCCTTGCTAATCTAAAAACTGTAATCAATTGATGTACAACCACATAAGAGGTTAATTCTATGCTAAAATTAACTATCTAATACACTATTGACAATCTGGACGTTTTAGGAACTGTCACATACCCTCCATCTAACCAATTCAATGTAGGGCACATGATACCAAAATCTGGGCTTTTTACATAAAACTCAGCCCATTCATTAGATTCTTGGCAATAAAAGAGATGTGTGCAGATGGAAAACAAACAAACATGCACAATGGAAATGAACTCATCCACACACATATCACATGACTGTCATTCAATTTAACACAGTCAACAAATTAATACATTCGCAGAAGTAAATACACAATAAAATACTCATCTTGATGCAATGTTGTCCTAAGCAACTAGCTATGTCAACGTTCCACCCAACCATAGGTCTCTGCCTAGCCTCTATTATTTCAGCACTCAGAGACCACCCCCGAGCTAGGCATGATATCTAGAAGGAAATTGGGTCTCTCAAGCTCAGTTTAGCCCAAAGCAATGGATAACCAACTCAACCCCAGCATTCTCTTGCACACCAAACTCAGATATGGGCTCTGGAACACACTTTCAACATTGGGACTTAGGAACTAGATGGATAGGGGTTTTCCCAAAATGTAGGCACACCAAAAATGGATTGTGTGAAGAGGAATCCAACCCCAGGGAAGAAAACCGATTTCCCCCACGGATGTATGAGCATACAGTGGGCCAAAACGGCCTCTAAAAACCCCAAAATCGTTTTACTCTTTTCTCCACTGTTAGACACACAAAAGCACCCTTCCCAGTTAGGAAAATGAAGGTAAACACAGTAAAACCAATGAGAAAAATGCCCAGGTAGCTCCAAACTCGTGAGAGGGCAAAGTGGGTTGATGGGTAATGGCTTGGGGAGAAATTCATGGCTCTTTTCTTTCCCAAGAAGCCAAACACAAATTTCCATGCAGGGTGGCTTTCCCATACCCGAATTTGGACAGCCATACCTCCCATTCCCCAAGGCATTAACTACCTCAACCAACTCTTGGGAGAAATCAATGATTGGGTACAAAAGTCAACATGGGTAGTTGAGGGTTTGATTGGTTATCTCATTGATACTTGGCATGGCTTGATTAGCTCCAAGGGTTTGAATGTTTTCTCTCCCAATTTCTTGTAAACATCATGCCCTCATCTCTTGTTGCATTGCATAGCTAGTTGTGGGCATTTATATTAAAATGCATATTTACAATTCCCATGGTTCACTAGCACATGGGTAGCATAATATCAAATACTTGCCTCTTCTAGATCGAACGTTCACTAGCGGGGCTTTGGCCTTGAGCTCCACGCTAGGAATCATACATAATATGCATACATTATTTACATTATAGCCCAAAATATTATAAGGGTCAAAATGGGGGACGTGATAGGAACATACTTGTTTTTTGAGGAAAACTAACTCGCAGATAGCAATTTGTTGAACCCGACAAACAGAAGCAAGCCAGAACCGAACACGAACACCAATGCCACAACATAACCGAACACAAACTTGCTGAACGAAGCATATTGTCCTGCAAACATCAAAAAAATTAATTAGCAAAAGGAAAAGAAAAAAAATGAAACCAAAACGGAAACTAAATCTAGACCAACAAAAAACTAAAAACAGACCTGCAAAAATCAACTCCACACCGACGCTGTAACCTCCACGCCGAACCCATAAAATCCACGCCGAAGCTAAATGGTGACCCTGCAAGCTATAGGTGGTGGCGGATCTGATGGAGAGCGGAGGTCGAAAGGGTGGCAGATGATAGATGACGGATGGCAGATGGCATATGTGGAGATGGCAAGTGGCGGGTGGTGAATTCGATAGGGTGGCAACGACAACAGCCACAGGGTGGCGAATTTGATAAGGTGGCGATGACAGCAGCCGCAGACGGGAGATAATCCATAGGTGGGGTTGGAGCAGGGTCCACAGGCGCGGTCGGAGCAGGGTCCACATGCGGGGTCCAAAGCTGTTGGCAGAAAAAATGAAAAATAATGGCCGCAGCAGAGATTTTATGCAGAATAATTATTTGGCCGAATAATCTAACAAGCCCAGATATTTTTTCATGGCGAGCACTAGCTCGCACACACTTCGAGGTACCCGTTAATTTTAAGGGAGAATCGTAACTAGTTATTCAGCCGAATAAAGTATGGGTTATTCGACCGAATAATCAATTTTATTCGGCCTATTAATCAATGTTATTCGGCCGAATAACCTCCGCTAGATTTTTTTGCACCCGATTCTCACGGAAGTGTTACCCAACTTCACGTTTTCACCCTAACACAACTGATATACTGAGCAAAACATACATTTGAAAGTGTAACAGAACCATATATTCATTATTTCATTGAAATGATAGAGAGTTGTGGCTTAGAGTTGGGCTGGTGCAAGGTAATGATACCCAATTATGACACGTTAGTTGCAATGACATTCTGGAAAAACATAAATATTATCATTAAAATGAATTATTAGAGGTACATACAAAACTTTTTTGGATTAGGTGTAAAAATATGAAACGTAGAAAAACGGATGACCTTCCGGAATATATAACTTTTATTTATGGAAAAGTGGTATAACCACCCCAAAATGTCATTATTCGAAGATTGGTATGTTATTTTTTTTTCTAAAACATAATGCACATGTTTTTGTTGACCCACCTGTTTGCTATGTAAATTTTCAATTTATGAGAAAAAAATATGTATAGGAAACAGACAAATCTTGTGTGGGACTATTTTTCCAAAATTTTAAAAGTTAATTTTATATATTTTTTAAATTACTGAAGTGAGTGAAGCCCTAAAACGACATGGTCAAGTGTTGAGCCACCATATGATGGTGATGATGATGATGATGATGAGATGACGATGATGGTGATGATGATGATGATGATGATGATGATGATGATGATGAAGAGGATGATGGTTATGAGGATGATGATGATGATGATGATGGTGATGGTGATGAAGATGTTGATGATCATCATTATCATCATCATCACCATCATCCTCATCATCATCATCGTCCTTCTCTTCATCATCATCATCATCATCACCATATTCATCATCATCATCACCATCATCATCATCATCATCATCATCACCATATTCATCATCATCATCATCAGCTTCATCATCGTCGTGATCATCATCATCACCATATTGATCTTCATCATCATCATCATCACCGTATTCATCATCATCATCATCATCAGCGTCATGAGGATGATGATGATGATGATGGAGATGAGGATGATGGTGATGAAGATGGTGATGATGATGATCACGATCATGATGGTGAGGATGATGAACAAGATGATGATGATGGAGATGAGGATGATGGTGATGACGATGACGATAATGATGATGATGATGGTGATGATGATGATGATGATGATGATGATGATGATGATGATCACGATCAGCATCATCAACATCTTCATCATCATCATCATAACCATCACCATCATCATCCTCATCACCATCATCCTCATCATCATCATCATCGTCTTCCTCTTCATCATCACCATCATCATCATCATCCTCACCATCATCATCCTCCTCCTCCTCCTCCTCCTCATTGTCATCTCCCCCTTCCTCATCAACATCTCCATCATCATCATCATCTTCATCATCATCATCACCATGTCCTCCTCCTCCTCATCATCATCATCTTGACATATTCATCATCATCATCATCATCATCATCATCATCATCATCATCTTCACCATCATCATCATCATCTGCATCATCATCCTCATCTTCATTGCCATCTCCCCCTTCCTCATCAACATCTCCATCATCATCATCATCTTCATCATCATCATCATCACCAAGTCCTCATCACCATCGTCATCATCATCTTAACATATTCATCATCATCATCTTCACCATCATCATCATCATCTGCATCCCCCTTCCTCATCAACATCTCCATCATCACCCCTAAACACCTAGAAGCACTTAAATGCACTTAGGGATTATGGGTTAGAATAGGGCCTAAAGACTCTTATGGGGGAGGGGCTCTAGGAATAAATTGACACATTTAAATTTGTTGGGTAATAAATGTAGTGGATGTTACCCATCGAACTATACAACATTCAACAGAGGTGAGCACGCACTCCTTGGTGTGTGCGCATCCCTGCTGAAGATGAAATTTAGAAAAACACCCACGCTCTTCTCCTGCATTTTCTCCTTGCTTCATCGCGTTTTGTTGGCTCTTTTCATGCACAGTCCGACAAGCATCACCATTTTATATTGAAATCATACACCATTTGGATAGAATACACAACATTTGGGGGCTCTATTTGGCTATTTGGATTGAATACACACCTCTTGGGCTCTATTTGGATCATTTGAGTGAATACACAACAATTGGACTCTATTTGGCTCCTCGGATTGAATTCTCATGCTACTTGGACACACATGAACTCTTTTTACATATAGTGGACACATCAAATGAGCATTTTACATTTGAAGCAAAGAGCAATCATAATCCTTGAGGTATGGTGACAATTTTATCTTGTTAAATGTATTTTAGTCTTCATTCACTTGTTTGAATGGCATCTATTTTGGTTTTTCCTCATGAATTGTATGATAGATCTATTTTAGTCTTCTTAATCTTCAACATAGACAATAAAAACATCTTACCAAAAAAAAACTACAACATGCACCAAGCAATGCTTTTAACCTTTCATGAAGATAATAAAAAAAATTACTTGCATCACCACCAATAACATTTCATAATCACATTCCTCCATCTAGTAGACAAACATTTGTTGAATTCCTCATGGTTTCACTACAACAAATCACACAAACACCTAAACAATTGAAAACTCTTAGTCTTTTGGGGCTATTTTCCCTCATCCATACCATGAAAATGAAGTGAGTATGAGCTTCTCCCTTGTAGGGAACTTGCTCGTACTAACATCCCATACCACCATCCAATACCATCCTACTGAGTTCCTAGAGGTGATGTTGTAACTTTATATGTAGGGCATTCCCAATAGCTTTTAAGATTATATGAAAACATTCTCACTAAATGTTGTTCGTGATGTTGTAACTTTATATATAGGGCATTCCCAATAGCTTTTAAGATTATATGAAAACATTCTCACTAGATGTTGTTGTACATAATCAATTTCTACATAGAGCTTTAATAATCATGCACATCGAGTTTTAATATCTTGTTTGTTGTTCATTCTTGCAGGGGTGATATTTTTGTTTTTCCAAAAAATGCATTGAATATGGGAAACAAACGTAATAATAAAAGAAAGTCTAGAAGGACGGAGCTGCCCCCTGAAAAGGCCCATGAGATAAGAGAAAATGCCAGGTTGTACATGCAAAACTGTAGAAATCAAAATGTTAGTGCCTTAGATCCATCAACAAGCAATGATGAAGTGGTTGAAGTCAATCAAATCTTTCCTGATGTCGAGTATGAAGGGATGGATGTTGAACAAGTTCTTAACTGGAAACCTCCCCAAGAAGAGCACACACATGGCGAACACACTCCCTTGCAGGACCAATTTGTGAATGAAGGGCCACAACAAACCGTTGACGAGACTCGTACTTCCTTTCCGACTCCCTTGCCTCGACTATCAACCGAACGACAAAGAACTCCCAGACGTATTCATGTGGATCAAAGTTCATTTTCAGGACTTGAAGGTAAGATGCCCAAACACACTATTGATTTCCATTGTAGCAAGATAATCAAAGATTTTTTTGAATCCAAAACCGATGCAACAAAATGTCAATTGTTTCTTGCTTTGTTAAAATCACATTGTCTAGCTCATGTACTAAGAAGCAATAGTTGTTGGAAATGCTGAAATGTTACGCTCCACCCTCCATCAGTCTGAAGAATCGAGTGTAGTTTCAATGGTATTTTGAATTTTCAACTTCTTGCAACTGAAGAATGTTATACATAATGCATATTGAGGAGGGTGCCGTCAACACATATCATGTGGCTCAGCTCGTACAAGTATGGAAACCCTTGCCTACATTACTG
Organism: Larix kaempferi; assembly: GCA_027924585.1. Classification (NCBI taxonomy): domain Eukaryota; kingdom Viridiplantae; phylum Streptophyta; class Pinopsida; order Pinales; family Pinaceae; genus Larix; species Larix kaempferi. Next base: position 20,219,563 of record BSBM01001022.1, read on the forward strand.
GATTCCAATGAAGAACTTAAGAGTTTAGAAATAGCAGGTGCATAATTAAAATTATTGCGGCAACATGATTCTCAGGTATGCTTATGTTTCTGTCTTAATTCATTCCATTTTGTAGGCGAAAGTCGACATTTATGTCTTTTTGAATGTTGCGAGAGCTAATTTTTGGGCTCCCTCATTTTCAGACTTTTCTAGGTCCATAAGGCACATGAAGCAGCTCGAAAAAATGGCCATTTCTCATGCATTAATAAAAATCGTGCAAGAAGAATTTGGTGATTTGCGCTCCTTGAAATACCTTGAGTTAATCGACTCCTCGAAAATGTTGCAGCTTCCTAATTCCTTAGTAGAATGATTTGTATTATGCTTTGAGTTTGATGTTGCTTCCAAATTTATTTGGGAATTTAACTGGACTCAAACATCTAGGGTTGAGAGTTTGTTGCAGTTTGACCTTCTCTAACGAAACATTTGGAAATATTACCACCCTAGAACACAGATATTCCAGGTTGTAGCTGTGTGAAATAATTTCTTCCCCAAGTCACACATCAACGGTCCTTTGCAAAGATTAGATGTGTGTAAAACAAATTTAACAGAATTTCCAAGCAGCATTGGAAACCATTAATAGGCATGCTAGACACAGGAGTATCTCTCCTTTTTCCATCGTTTCCCATTCCTTTGGCTTTCAGTCAATTTGTTTGATGCAACGTATGTATTAAAATCGATTCATCTATGGGATAAAACTTTCTGGGGATGTCTGGGGATGTCTTATTCTCAATGGTGATGCACTCAACCTTGTCCGACTGATGATTGTTTGGTCTAGAAGGATTGTATACACTATATTAAAAATTACAAAAAAAATAAATTTATAATCCAATTTAAATTTATGTTGCTTGCCACCACGCTTGAACGAACATGCGACCACCTCCCTACATGTGAGACATGTGCACCGATTGAACAATTCATTACTATTATTTTAAAAATTGACCATAGATTGAACAATCTAATACTATGTTTGGACAAAGTTGAACATAAAGATATTATATTTAAAATACTCACAAAGAACATATAAAATACATTGAAATTCTATCTGAGTTGGAAAGATCGTTACATAAAGATATCATATTTAAAATACTCAAAAACAACATTAAAAACTTTGAATTTCTAACCGAGATGAAAAGATCGAGTAAATGGACATTTGACATCGATGCCGGATCGAGTTTGAAATTTTCATTCACATTCGAATTGACGTAAACACACCAAATTATTGATGAAGGAATCAAAATTCATATGCTAACCGTGCATTTCTTTGCTCATGGTTATCATCCATATGAGAACAACAAACCACAGATCATAAAATTCAATGCATCATGTTTCCAAAATTTTAAACATTGACTAAAATCAACACTTGATTAAGAAATTACGACACAAAAACTAAAATTCTTTAACAACATCTCCTGAATCTTGATCTCGTGATGGGTATACTATTATGGGACTATTTATAACTATGTGTGATACCCTCCAGCCTACACCTTTGAGCATTGTTTTCGAATCTATCCCACCTATCCGAAGAGGACGTTTAAGCTTGTGAGCTTCACCATAGCCCGAGCAAAGTCCCCGTAGAAGGAAACCTGGTTTGCGACATAATCTTTAACTATCTTTTTGGTTATTTCATTTTCATTAAGGGCCAGATCCACATGCAACACTCCCTTTCCAACAAGAATGTTCTGGTAGCTATAATGGGTGTCGAAAACTTGATCATTGTCGGTATCAGTTAAATTTATGACCTGTAGTCTATATGCTATCCATTTCTATTGGACATTGGAAAGGGAAACACAGTGGCCTTCGCTGCACTGAGAAGTCAGAATCCAGGAAATCAGCAGATCGCCAGGTCCTTGTTTGGAGCAACCGGTCCGATTGATCCCTTCGTTCTCCCCAAAGATTTCAATAACGATTCCAACCTCGTCAAACTTCTGCAAGCCAAATTCACAGCTTCTGGTTGATTCATTATTCATTCATTCATCCTAATAGTCGCCAGTGACCACAGAGATGTATTCATTCATGCATTAGAATCATATCCGTAGGAGGGTACCGCCCATTATATATCCGAACAAATAAAACCATGCTTTCCTCGCGTTCTGCATTTTGTGCGTGACGCGGATGGTCATTGCATTGTATTTGTGGTCCGCGTTCTACATTTTGTGCGTGACACAGATGGTCATTGCATTATATTTGTGGTCGTGGGTATAAAAAAAAAGTCCATTTCGGTTGATCCTCTACAGTGTTGAGAAAGTGTACAGGGGGCGGCTCCTCATTCGCCGTCGAGAAACGACGAAGGGGAGAGAGGAACCGCTCTCTTAAAATACGTCTTTGGTGTAATTAATATGTTTGTAATTTTATTAAATGTACCCACAAAGGAAATGTGTAAGTCTCATCTCACAAAATAAAAGAAATGATCCTTAATTGTATGAGGACGCCGTTTTCTCGAACTATAAAGGAAATATTTATATGTAAGAGTGTTTTTTAACAATTCAATAGGTTTAATGTTAAGAATATGTTATATGTTCAATTTTGAAGGAGACAAGATATTTTTCCAAAGTACTTGTAAAATTGGGAGATAAAATTGTTAGATCTCTTCCATTGATATAAAACAAAGTATATATCTAAACAATTTTAATATGTGCAATGTTAATATAAGTTGCTTTGCTTTGGATTGGATTGGGTATATAGCTAAAATATAGATAACGTGGCCTTTTCTTTAGACAATTTGGATGTTTTTTTTATTTGACCTTTCGAGGGATTAGGAGCATCCTAGGGTGCCCTTAAGTGGCTCACAAGAGTGACCTAGGGCACTCTAAACCTCCTCCTAGGAGTGCTTTGGGGCACTTTTTTCATCCTCCTAGGAGCACTCTAGGGCACCCTATATCCCCAAGCAGGAGCACTTTAGGCCTTGAAGGAGGGTTGAATACTAGGTGCTGATGAATGCTTGCTTTTCTTTCCCATCGATCCATATGTTCTTTTACTTCATGAATCCATACAAATTTTTATGTATTCAAAATCCATGTTAGTAAGTATTTCTCATTCTACAAAATTTCTTTAGATGTACACAAACATAAGAAAAGAAAAAACCATTTATCTCGATACCATCTCACTTTCTTGGAGCTTTGATGGCACTCACTTAGTGGAATTTGACACTAGTACAAAAAGAGAGATAAGTGACTAGCCGACTAAAAAAGTTACTCACCATTGTTTTTTCAAGGGATACATGACTAAAATTGAGCAATTTTAAATAAGCCAACTAAAAACGACTAAGATAAACGACTAATTTAGTCACGGGATAAAATATATGACTAGATAACAAGTGACTAAAATAAAAATGACTAACATAAATGACTAATTTAGTCATGGTAATATAAATATGACTATCTAACAATGAATAAGAATAAGAATTAGTTATTTTTAGTTTTGTCACCTCAACAATGGATAATTACGATTTCAACAATGAATTTGTACAATGTACTACATTTTAACATTGCAGATGGATTCAGAAATCTCCTTAAAGGGGGCTCTGAATCCATATTTAGCATTAAAATTTAGTAAATTATAACATTGTAGATGGATTTAGAGACCCGAGTGACGTTAATTATGTCACTCGGCAATGGAAAATTACAATTTTTGTAATGAATTATTACGATTTACTAAATTTTAACACTGGTCATTGAATCCATCTGTAGTGTTAACTTCTACGGGGTCTCTAAATCCATTTGCAGTGTTAAAATTTAGTAAATTATAACATTGTAGATAGACTCATGAGAGATCCCCTGTGTCACTCAACAGAAAGCTACAAAATAGTTTGAAAGTAGGGATGCGGTTTCATAACTTAGCAAGAAAGTAGGGTTGTTGTTTTAGAACTTAGCAAAAAAGTGTGTTATTTAGCCAAATTGAAAATCCATGTTTCTTGTTTGTATATAGCCGACTTTTGAAACAATAAAAGCAAGGAAGAACATAGCCCTTGCAAATAAGGAGCTTTTAATTGCTGGAGGTCCCTTTATTCTGCCACTTACACACAAATACAAAGTTAAAATTATACTTGCCAACTCTGAGCATTCTGCTATTTTCCAGGTAGTTATTATTATGTTAATATAAATATGATGTATTGATCATTGTCTTTATAGATCCCATAATGTTTTCTTTCGATCCTTATTTTCCTTATATGTTATTAACAAAGCATTATTTCAAATGAAGACAATAAGAAGACGAGTTTTTGTTTTTTAATGCAAATTCACACATGGAATTTATATGGGAATATAAAAACAACATGCAATATGGCATAGGTATCGAAATTGCTATAAAACTTGGAATTCACAAACATTGCAACCTACCAACATTTTTTTTTTCATAAAGAAAAAACCAGCTTCTATATTAAGGAAATAAAAGCTGACCACAAGCCGTGATCTTACAAACAGTGACAAGGCTGTCACCCAAGTCCATATGAAACTGAAATACAAGAGGTAGGCATGCCTGTGCAAATAAAACTTATATAACAGTACAATAGTCCCATTCACCTCCATCACCAGAGAAAGCAGAAACTTATAGAGACCAATCGTAACCCAGGTACATAACAGGTTGTTATCATATAATGTAAACCAAAATTGACAGTTATACTAGTTTCAGTTCATAAGATTTGGAAAGTTGTCCGCCACAAAAATCTTCACATAACAGATGTCCATTCATATCCCCCAGGGATCTCCTTGAAAGCCAATCAACATCTCCGTTAAGCTCCCTATAAAGGTGCTTGAATTGTAGAGATGAGAAAGCCTGCATCATCACCCGAGTACGATGAATCCAATGGTTCAAATTCAGAGCATTTAGGAGGGAGCCATTTCCATCCCAATCCAAGAAACACTTAGAGTCACCAAATATGCGAAGAGAATGGATAGCCAGGGAATGAGCAAAATATAGAAGAGCCCAAAGCGCAATCAGTTCCTCCCGAGTGTTCGTGCCAACGCTGGCCGCAAGTGACAGGTGATAGTAATGAGATGAGATGGTGATCAAAAGATCACCAGCACCACACCGACCATGCATTGCAGCCCCATGAAAAAAACCACGAGGGAGCTGATAATCAGCAATCACCCGAGTGAAGAAGCGAGGTTGCCAAACAGATACAAGACTCTTTAGTGCAGAGTAGATGGAAAAGGAGCTAGTCGCAACCCGATGAGATGAGGGGGGAATGTCATTGAAAATAACATTATTCTGGGCATTCCACACACCCCAAATGCAAATAGGCAATATGGAGGCAGTCTTATAGTGACATCCATGCCATAGGATTAAGTGGTCCTTCAGGGATGAGTCCATCCACGGAAGCTGTATCTTCATAATGTCAGATAATTCACTAACAGTAGCCTGTATAAATGGACACCTACCAAATAGATGGGCCGTCGTCTCAGAATCCTTATGACACAGAACACAGCGCCTGGGTCCATTGTAACCATGCTTTTGGAGATTCGTCCAGGTCAATATCTTATCCATTAAAACAAGCCACATAAATAATTTAACCTTTAGAGGGAAAAACATTTTCCACAGCCATGAGATCCACTAGGGGATAGTGTGGGGACCAGAATCAGTAACAGGTTTAGTGTAAGCAACGGCCATAGTGACCTCCCAGATTAAGGATTTGCAGTCCAAACCAACTTTTCCTCCTGCTCAGAAAGCATAGTTCCTGCTTGATAAAGGGATTGAACAAAAGAGGTCCATTCCACCACCAAATAGTCGGTCAACTGAAGTTCATTAGCAGTAATCCAGTGTGAGCCAAAAACGGGATGGGAAACATAAGCTTGTTTGAGTACAATGATATTCTTATGGTGCAGAACCCTCAGCAGAGCAGGTGACAAAACGTGACTAGTGTGACACCCCGAAATGGGATCAATGCCAATATAAGCCTGAGTACCACGACCAACTTCCAAAGAAACCACAGAGTGAATGATCAATAGTGATTTTAAGAGGATACGCCAGATGGTGGATGCAGCTCCACTGCCAGGAAAAGAACCTCAAAACAGATAAGACACAGGCAGTCGGTTCAAGTACTTCATATGAATGATCTTGACCCACAAGGCCCCCGCATAATAAAGAACTCGAGAGACTTTTAGCACAGAGTGCACGGTTGAAAAGTGCCAAATCCTTAATGCCCCACCCACCCAGGGCCTTCGGAAGTGATATAGTGCCCTGAACAGTCAAATGAAATTTTGACATACCATTCATACCAACCCATAGAAAATTGAAGAATAAACGCCGAAGGACAGACAGAATTCCCATAGGTATGGCAAAGAGAGCAAACCAATAGACAAGAATCACTTGTAGAACCGAATTGAGGAGAGTAAGACGACCCCCCAAAGAGAGCCACCAAAAATCCCAAGATTTTAATCGTTGCTACACCTTGGAAATAAGCCATTTCCAATCCGAGTTATGATAACCATTAGGTTTCAAGTGAAATCCGAGATACCTGAAGCCCGAATTTAGTTCCATCTACTTGTAAGGTAATATTTGTTGCAAGGAAGAGAAGAGAACCAGATCCAAAACCTGGTGGATTATGGCAGATTTTGGGAGGCTGACTTCCATCCCATAAGCACTGCAAACTGTATCGATCAACTCATTATAGCATCCCCATTCCCCAAGGGATGCCTTCCCGAACAAAAGTGCATCATCCACAAACAATGAGTGGGTAATATGACATGCATTTTCCACCTTAACCCCACTCACAAGACCCTTGGACTTGGCATCTTTGATAAGTAGGATAAGCCCCTCAATGGCGAGAATAAATAGATAGGGCAAAAGAGGGCAGCCCTGCCTGATACCCCTGTTACCTTCAAAATACCCCGATGGCAAACCATTACTGAGAAAAACGTAATTGGCAGAGGTAATACAGGCAAAGATCCATCCCGTAATTTCAGCAGATAAACCAATTTGGATAAGAATGAATCTCAAGTAGTTCCAATCCACACGGTCATATGATTTAACCAGGTCTAATTTCAAAATGAGAGCGTCAGTATTTTTAGCCTTAATGGAATGCAGTCCTTCCTGTGACAAACCGACCGCATCCAGGATATGCCTACCCGGTAGAAAGCCAAATTGCTCGTTAGAGATGAACTTACCAAGATGTGGCTTAATTTGTAAAGCAATCACCTTAGCAATAATCTTATACAGGAGATTGCACAGTGATATAGGACGGAAGTCGTTAAAATCCATAGGCTGGCCTTTTTAGGGACTATAGTAATATAGGTTGAGTTAATATAGGGAGGAAGCCAACTCTGCATCTTGGTTTCATCCACATCCGTTGTAAACTCATCCCCTAGCAAGTAAAAAAAATGGAGGTAGAATTCCACAGTGAGGCCATCCGGCCCAAGACTTTTGTCGCGCGCAAAACACTTGAGAACCTCCAGTATCTCCTTCTTCTCAATAGCACGATCGATGATCTCACAATAATCATTGGAAAAATAACGGGGGAACTTCATCACAGTATGCAGTTGATTCAATAGACACGGTGGGTCCTTTAGAGAAAAAATATATTTGAAATGATTGGCCACAACCATCTTGAGAGAAGGTTGATCAGAGATAATAAAACCGTCCACCGATAATTCCCAGATTGAATTATTTAAGCACCTCTAATTTGCAAATTTATGGAAGAAGCTAGTATTCTTGTTCCCCGCCTTAATCCAAACAGCATGGCTCTTTTGCCGCCATGTTTCTTCCCAGAAATGAATAATCTTTAAGTGCTCCGACTCCAAAAATGCCAGCTCCATATTACGGCTAGCCGAGAAGAGATGATCATCCAACAAGCCTGACAGTGATTGAATCCTACTCTCAAGGACCACAAGGTCACCGTTTAATCGCTTCATCTTATATTTTTCCCAAGTACGCACAGTCTTAGTGAGCTGCTTCAGTTTGTGCCAGAAAAGTAAAAGTGGGGACTTGTTATCATCTACAGAAAGATGATGCCAAGTTGTATGCACCAGCGAGTAGAATTCGGGATCCTCCAACCACACTGAGTTGAACTTGAATGGGTAAAAGGGATAGGATCAATCAAAGTCCAATTGGAGGATGACAACACGATGGTCCGAAAAACCCACATAATAAGACCAAGATCGATACCTGTTAACAATAGAACAAAGGGACTTCGACATATAACAGCGGTCCAAACATTTAGCAATGCCATCTACCCAAGACCGATTATTAGACCAAGTAGGCGACACGACCCCCATTTTTATGTCCACCAGATTCACACCCTCAAATAGGGCTAGGAAATACTCAACAAGTGGATCCGTGGTTCTTCCACACTCCCAAACTTCCTCCAAAGCCGTAGTGGAATTTAAATCCCCAGCCACAATAGTGTGCCCACCGAACAAAATACCAGAAGCCAACACACGGTCCCAAAATACCTTACGACCACAATAAGGGGCGTATATGTTGAAAATCCTGACCGGATGCCCGAAACCCTTCAAAGTCCCTTCAAGCATGATACCTGCAACAGTATGGAATGCCTTCATATTAGCAAAGGCTGGGTTCCATGCGACTAGGGTGCCGCTCGAAAGACCATCCGAATCAAGACCAGACACAAGCCATCCAGGATTCAACTTGAGAAAAGTATTGACAACAAATAATGCGGAAGTCTGTCATGTCCCAAATTTGGAATTGGGTCACAATGGCCTAATCACATTATCCATATTCATTAGAGTTTGTAAAATTGATGTTAAGGGTCAAATAATTGCCAAGGAGGAAAATTACTAGTTTCCTAGGTTTGGGGTGGAAGCTTTGGGATTTGGAATAAGGGGGATAATAAATGATGTTTAGACATTAGAAGGGTTCAAGTATTTAATAAATAGAGTGAATAAATAAATTCAAGAGAAATCCTAAGTGACAAATGGTTTTGGAGACATATGGAGGATGTGGGACCCAGACTAGCTTGATTTTTCATAATACATGGTATCTCTCTTTTGCAAATTCGAATTAATGGGAATGTGAACACTCTTGGGTGAGTTGGTAAGTCATAACACATGTCATTGAGCATCTTAGGTCGAATTTGGAAGGATTGGTAACCTCCATGGAAGATAAAGAGTCAAAGTGGAAGTTTGTGGACACTTGGGCTAGATTCCCTAACCCCTATGACATCAATGATGGAGCATCTATGACAACTATGACAAATTGCAGACCTGACCTCTGACATCTGACCACTATGACATGTCAACCCCAAAAATATTCTCAAAGAAGGCTAATTTGGGAGTTGGAGAAGCCAAAGAGACTCAAAATCAAATTTGGGAGAAGATGGAAGGTTGGAACTAGGAGACAAGTGGCAAATGTGGAATATTTCCTAAATGAAAATCTATTGAATCTATTGAGAGGATTTCGACCCTTAGAAGGCTAATGTTGGTTATAAAATTTAGAAATGAAGTATGAGAATAGCTTTTTATCATTTGTAGAATTTGCAATTGCAATTGTGAAGAGGGAGAGCTAGTGGATGACTAGTTTCTTGCCTTAGCCAATTTCGAGGGTGAAAGATTCCCATCCAAGTTGGAAATTGGAAAGGCCATTCAGACCTTTCATTGGGAGCTTTAATGGAGTCTTTACTTGCAGGTGTAAGCTACAGGGCAGCTCATGGTTTCTTCTATTTCAGCTCGCTCCTTCAACCATTTCCAGTTTTGATGGCATATTCTTTATCCTTGAGGGAGGGCGTTTTTGGTGAGCCATTGTACTCTTTGGGGGAGCTTCTAATGCCCCATTTCTTTTGTAATATGAATTAAATACTCTGTTCTTCATCTAAAAAAATTTTCAGGTCGAAATTCCAAGTAGAAGTGTATAAATCTCATTTTTAATGGAAGAACAATGCCATTTCCCCACTACCTTGTTGTGAGCCAATGTATTGATGATGATTTAGAATGAATGGATGATTCTCTAATATTTTTGTGATAAATATACTTCCATGGATGTCTTATACAAGTTTCATGTACTGTACTTGAGCATTTGAAGCATTTTTACTCAGTTTAATTGCATTGGGAGAAGAAATAGTGCCATTTCCCCAAGGGTCGAATTTGGGATTTTTGCAGTTGAATGGGAGAGGGTGAGAAAAGTTGTAATAAAACATTAATGGTGCATATGAGACCTTAATAACATAATTAACACATTACATACCTCTGTTCATAAATTTGAGTGGGTTTGGAGGCATTTGGGAAGCCATTTTCAGTACTTACCTTAGGGGGATTTGAACCCCAAATTACTAGTAAAATTGCATACTTGGTCCAGAATCTTAAGAGAGTTTGCAGAGGTATTTTGGTGGCAATATGTTATCCCTGAACATCATATTCAATTCCTAATATCATTCATAAACCTTCCTTGAATATTTGAAGGCATTTGGAGTCAATTTGAGACCTAGAGACCAATACTAGTCAAAGGGAAATCACTAGTAAAGTTACCTACATGGACCAGAATTGAAAGAGTATTTGCAGAAGTGTTTTAAAGGTACAAAGGCATCCCTAAAACACATATTTATGTTCTAATATCATTCATATACCTTCTCAGAAGATTTGGGATCATTTGGGGCAAATTTGGGACCTAGAGATCGAAACTAGTCAAAGGTCGAACCAGGAAAAAAAGTGGAAAATTGCAATTTTAATAAAATTCCTAACAAGGGACATTACAAAGTCATAGTTTCCTGTAGTAAGACGACATGTGGGTTGATAGAGGAAAGTAAGCATTTCAAGGCCGCATTTTTAGGACTGCTGCCCAGTCCATGGACTTTGAGGGTTAGAATGTTCATGGAGTAACCCCTAGGAGGGCTGTAAAATATCTAAGAGCCCCAGGTGACGGAGAAATAGCCGACGAGGGAGATGGAAGACCCCGCTCGAACAGTGAAAAAATCGATGGATTAATAGGTGACCCCCTAGCCACCCCTTTGACTTTATGGCCACGACGAGCATTACAGACAGTAACATTTCCCCTGTAAATAGATTTGATAGGAACGATGTCCGGATCAGATTGCAAGGAGGAAGAGTACACCGGGAACGGGACAACAAGCTGAGGGGAGGAAGAGCTCGATGGCTCGGAATCCCCTAGATCGCCAATGGGGGTAGGAGACAAAGTAATGCCTAGAGTCAATGAGCGTGTAGTAGGAAAGGGAGGGAAGGTGGTCAGAGAGTCCAACTCCAGATCAGACACATGCAGAGAAGGGTGGAGGGTTGATGGCTTCGAGAGAGAATAGGGGTGAGAGCGCATCATATCTGTAACAGGAACCCCAACATATGAAGAAAATAAGAGTGGGGAAATAGGATCAGTTTGAGGAGTAGTAGCATAATCATCCGAATGAGGAGAGGACGCAACATGAGATGAGTCAACATAGAGACCCTAACGAAAATGCAGACTGTAACTCCTCAACATGGAATAATTTAAGAATAGAAGGAATATATGATGCAAACTTACCAATGAGGTCTGAACCAGAAAGATGGTCCAACGGGACGAAAATGTCCAAAGGGTCCTCCGCAGGTTGACCTCCCGACCCATCCAAATTACCAGCAGTCACAACAGGAGATGAAAGACGCAAAGGACAACGTTGTTTTGGGTGGCCTGGTTCATGGATTGCATGACAGCAAAATAAAACCTTCCAATAATCTAATACCTGAATAAAAGAGCCCTCTTTCCAAATGAATTCCAGTTCACCCAAGAGCCCATCTGACGTGTCTATTTCCACCAAAACACGAGGTGTCTGCAGGTCCGAGCCACAGAGAAGGTCCTCTTTGAGAATGATAAAATTTCCAATAGAGCTAGCAATGGCTTTGAAACCCTTGAGAGACCAGCATTGGAGTGGAAGGCCATGTAGGAGAACCCAAAGGTGGCGGACCTTTAATTTTTCTTTATGGGGGTCGAAATTGACATACCAGCGTGAGAGGACCAGCGAACCGTGACCAATAATCCAGAAATGCCACTCAACATTCTCCCATAGTTGTATGCCTCAGAAGGGGCATACAACCATGTCAGTACTTTGCTGATCGGACGGAAGCATAATATTCTACCTACCAACATACAATCAAAGCTAGATTTAGACTAATGTAATATATTGCTTCTACACCACTTCTAAAGAAAACTAAACGACAACAATCTAAATGAATTGCCATAATCAAATTGAATGCATAAACTAATCCATCAACATTAAATCTTAAATTTACCTAATTTAGTATTGGATCTCTCTCTACCCTTGAAAAAGAGAGGACGAAATTATATCCACCCAACATAAAAGAAATGGGCTAAATTACCCTCTAAAAAACATTGGGATAATTTTTTAAATTATATATTTGAAGGATTTTTAGTGCTCATATTTCCGGGAAATAAAAAATAAACAAAAACAATTCTCTGGCACGGATCGATATTGGGATCAGTTTCTGTCATCTGGTAGGAGAAGGTCATGAAGTCTAGATGTTGCATTAAGTGTTGTTGATGAGACTATGAGTAGGCAGGGTCGATGAGACTGCTGTTGGAAAGGGTATTTTGAATTCGAAGCAGTGAATCTTCCAGGAATTGAAACCGAGACTGTTGAGGGAGGTAATGACATCAAAACCCTTGATTTTCCTCGTTTTAATTCAGATAAATAGGCCAGTCCAACATTTGTGAATTCTTTGTCTCCGATTTCTTTTCCTCTCCTAAGTTTTTTTTATTAATAAATCTATTGAAGATCATGAGTCTAACATTGGAAACTAAATTTGTAGGAAAGGAAGCATTTTCTGCTCCCAAGGGTTTGGTGAAATTACATGCATTGGTTTGTGGACATATCGTGAGAAAGATAGCAACCGAAAAATTAACATGTATGTAATCCCTTGTTGGGAACTCTCTCACAGAACCATTCAACTCAAACTCCTCACCTAGTGAAGCTTAATCATAAACACTTCCTGATCAATCATGGAATAGACAAAGTAGTTCCTATCCATTCTTTGGTGTAAAGGGCCCTGAAGCCATGCGTGTTGCAAGATTTGACTCCATCATTCTTCACAAAACTGCTACCTCGAGCGAGCAAGTAAGGGTGGAGGTTTTATCATCCTAAAAGTAGATAGTAAAAGAGCTTTAAGTTCAGGCTCATAGTCTTCAGATGTCTAAAGGAGGGAAGGTGGTTCAGAGGAAACTTGTGCAGAGACGCCACCAAGTATTTCATCCACGGAGATCAAATGTAAGAATTTCCATTTCCAGTCATGAAAGAAGGATCCCTTTTCACCCAAGATATACCAAAATTTGTAAGGCAAAGCCTACACAAATGAATGTGTATACTCTGCAGACTGTATATTATACGGTGTAGGAAAATTTTGTGTACTGTTTTCTTTTTCTTGTGATTATGGTTTTCTGTTTCTTGTGAATATGAGAGAACTATATGTTCATGTACTTTGTTTGAAATTTAGGAAACTAGAATCAATACTAATCCAACCTACTTTCTTTCCCACTTTGTCCTGCACTTGTGGTGTAGATTTTCCTCTAACTAGACTACCTTGAGTGTCACTTTTCTTGTATCTATATGGAAATTGTCTTCCCTTATTATTCCTTGCACATTAAGAAGAATGTTTTAGCTTCCAAATTCCTTGATTGTGTGTGTTTCCATGCACAAAAAATAAGGAACCCAAGCACTGGTAGTTTGAATGAACTAGAAGGAAAGCCACAAAGCCACTCTTCTCTCCTTTAGCAGTTGGTTTTAGGAGAGGGAAATAGTAGGCTACATGCCCATATTCATAACAAGACTGGCACTCAAGTGTAACATTTTTGTAATCTAAAACATGTTTCTAGATAAAACCTTTGAATTTTAGAGTTAGCTCATATATATTTCCTTCATGAAGATCTATTTACACATAGCAGGACACAAGACGTGTGACCAACCCTGGGAGTTTTAATTGTTAGGTACTTTCCGAAGTATGTTACAATACTTTTCAATGTTTATTCATACCAAAATTGTGAATTAACAAATTTGGGAGTCTAATCCAAATTGGCATAGTTTCAAATTCTTATATGAGTAGATTGAAATCTAGATGCCAAGGTTTCAACAGAGGGTTTCATTGCCCCATAATCATGCCCCATCTTTCAGAACAACTACTTTATTTTCGTCAATCTCAAAAATTGAATAAAGAAACCCTTACCATAGTATTGTATATTCATAAAGCCAATATTTTTGAACACCAATCCAAAACAATATTAAAAAGGGTTGACCAATGCAAAAAACTATAGAGCTTTTTTGGACATCTATAAGCCTCTAAAACTGCATATATGATATGTGCGCAAAAGTCAACAATGAAAGAGCACTCACATAATAAGAAAATGCAAGAGAAGAATTGCCACAATTGTACACATTGTACACTCTATGTGTCATTAGGTATATATAGAAGTACAAGAATTGGTCGGCGAGAAATATTTATGAAGAGTTAGCTGAGGAATGTATGATTGGTAAGTGAGGTAGGTGGAGTGGCAGGTGAGATGTACAAGTGTCTCCAAAAGTAGGATCCACAAATATAAATGGAAAAGATACAAATATAATTTAATATTTCTTTTTCACTAGGATACTAAATCTCTTCATTTGCTCATTTCTTAGAGGGAATTGTCCTCAATTCTTCTATAAGTGAGGGAATTACTACTCAAAGGTTGATGGGACAAACACTTGGCTTGGGTGGATAACATTCATTTGCAACCAACCAAGCAAGTGGTTGTTTTCTTTTGTCTAATGGTTCTTGTACAAACATCAAGCATAGTGTCATTAATGAAAGGAGGATGAAAATATGGAATGATTGTCTTCAAATCTGTGACTAGAACCTCTTCTTACAAGTGTGAAGGATCATAAATCTTGAGTTGACTCACATTGAATATTGAATACTAAGTTCAAGTGGTTTCCCCAACTGAATGGAAATGGATCCCACTTGTTGACTGATGATATATGATCCATACTTGATTGGTTTGATCTCATGATGTCGTATCCATTTGAAACTTTGTTTGTCTAAGTGAATCCAAACTCTCTCCATCCTAAAACCTGTGGAGATATGGCATATATCATGGAGTGTTTGGTACTTGGGTTCAGTTTGTTGGAGTATATCATGTACTCTAGCATGAAAGTTTGACAAGTTTTAAACAAAAGAAAAATATTTGTCTTGACCTGATGGGATGTGATTAGAGCAAAAGAACAATTCGAAGCTCAAAGAGTGCAACGAATTCGAAGTCATAACAGACTTCAAATCTTGAGTACCCTATTGAGACATGCATTGATCCGTTATCATTCTACTGCAAGATATAAATATAATCAGTCCATTGGTTGTTTTGTTTATGGTAGATGTGGAGAGAATAGACTAAGGTCCTGCTAACAACCACAGTCTATTCATCACTTTGAGAGTGAAAGAAGGTGCAAAACCTCAATTGATAGCCAAATATCTTCCACATGGACTAGCAAAATTTATATTGAAATAACTATTTGAAATGTTGGTAAATGGAATTTCAAGTTGACTCCAAATATGCTGAAAGAACAAATTTGTAGATTTGGGGGCATATAGACTTATTGCGAGGAATAATAAACTACCAATTTTAAAAATCTGTAAACAATGAAAAAATTAGTCATGTTTCCTCTAGTAGTGGGAAAATAACTTATAAAATCCATGGAAATGGATTCCCATAGTTTGAAGGATACTAGCAAATATTTGTGCAATGCAAGCTTCCAGTTGGAAGGCTTGGATTGACTACAAAGATATGTTATCAGGACTTGACTGGTTTTTAAAATTCATCTTTTGATTCCTCTAAGACATCACTGCCCATGTGTGTTAAATATTTTTGGCAATGCCTTTAAGGTGATATACACCTTCAACAACATACAATAGTCATCCAATCAACTCAACCACAATTAAGGAAATGTTAAACAAAAAATTGTGTCTAATCCAATTATCCACCAAGTTTTTCAGTTGCAATAAATGTGGAAACCTTCTGTAGAGCTCAACTTCTTAGATCTAGCCTATTGTGGAGTGAACAACTCAAAACAATCCATTAAACCTAACAAACTCTATTAATATCCAAAATATAAGGTGGATAATGCCACATGTACAATGTCAAAGACACAAAGGGCCCATGAAAAATAGGGTGCCTCCAAGAAATGAGGAATAATAATCAAGTGAAGACAATGCAGTAACCTCCAAACTCTCCAAGAATCTAACACTCCATTAGAAGATGATCCACAACATAAATACCCAAACCTTATATCCTAGAGTCTTCCCCCTAGATCTCCTTTAACACCAAACAAACTGCTCAAAAGTAAAAGAATAAGCAAGATCGCCATCAAAATGCGGTGGCCCCTCCAAAAGATGCAACTATCTTCCCACATATCCACCCCAATGCCAAACAAATGTCAACAAAGTGATTCTCCAAGGGAATATGTCTCCAAGTAGGTGATGACCTCCATAGGATAGGCAATGATCAAGTAAAAAGGATCCCAATAGGTGACAACCTCCCTAAAATCTATAGTAACCATGTAGAAAGGGCCTCAAGAGAGCAATGACCTGCTCTAAATCATGCCAAATCAGCTCCTAAGGAGGATGACCCCTCCCAATAGCATAAAACCTCTCCAAACTAGCCATAAAGGCTCCAAGGGGATGAACACTGTACCAAAATTCTCTGAGAGATGTCAAAGACACAAAAGAACCTGCAAAAGTTCCCTGAAAGGCATGCAAGGATACCTCCAGTGATTAGGCTCTTAACTGATCCAAACAATTCATGGTCAAATGTAATCATCACCCAAATATTGAGGGATACTTCTCAAGGGAATTCCATAAACGTTTGTTGTAATGTGACGAAGGGGATGCCAAACAAAGGCTGTGACATGTAGACCTGAGAGTGTTGCTACAAAATGGAGGATACTTCTCTTTGAAATATTTAACACACATAAAACTTGGTTTTAAGGCTACTGCTACAGGAAACCACTATATTTGCTACTTAGAATATGCCCATACTTGTAAACAATATTGTTTACAACTATATGAAGGTCAAAAGCAGGGCCGTATGATATAATTTTCAGTGGTATGATGACTGCATTTAGGATAAATATGAAATGTTGTTCATATCCTAAACTTCTGGGTGATAATATGATGGATAAGTGGTATAGGTTTGCCTATATTTAGCCTAGATTTTCCATGGAAAGGTTAGATGAATTTCCTAGCCTCATTTCTTCCTTTAAACCAAAAGCCTAAACCCTCACAAAAGCCCAATCCAAGCATGCTATGATATTATGTTAGAATAAGAAATCGGATAGTTGAGACCTTACATGTGTCATGAGAATCCATTGGCAGAAGCATAAATGTGAGCATCCAAATTGAATGGAAATGGTCACTTCTCTCTCACCTTCTCTCTAATTATTTTTAGGTCTATATTCCCACTGGGGGTTCGAACTTAGGTCATTAACATGGTTGTTGTCTAATAATGGTATCTTTTATCACTTGGGTATCTTACAAACCATAATTTAGAATGTTGCTAAGGTAATAGGTTATGCCTATCATTGATCATCTTAGGTTTATCTTGTATAGTTGGATTTTTCCTTATGCTTTGTTCAAGGCCTATTATTGGTATGGTTATAATAGGATAAGCTTAGTATTTTATTTAATTCTATATGGTTGGTATATACTTCAAACTTCTAGATAGTAGAAACCACCTTTGTGCTAAACAAGATTGGGAATTCAATTATATTTTTATATGAATGATATGGCTCAGGTAAGTTAAACAGTTCGTGACCCACATATATTGTCTTTGGTTATGTACCCTGCATTTTCTTATCTTCACTTTCAATGATTTGGTGTGTAAACACACCATGTATGATGTCTTGTGTTACTTACATCTTGATGCAGTGTTCTCTTCCACCTCCTACATTATTTTGGATTTTTTCATGTAGAATGATGTTACATTATGTATGCCTATTGCTAAACATTTTTTGCATCAAGTATATCTTTTTACTCCGTCGATATGTTTTGCATCAAGTATATCACTATTGACATCCTCCTACATGTCTCCACTATAGTTTCCCAAACATTTAAACCCATCTCCATGTTAAGCATTTGATTGATTGGTATCGTGGGAAGGTCTAGTGTAATGTTTTGCAGTTCCTCATGCCATCTACTGAGTGCCTAAGATTTGATTTATAGGTCTTGTTAGCATAGATTCCATAAATGAACTTGATTATAAATATTACATACATACATTGATAATTACATACCTCCTTTCACCCAGTCTAGGGCATTTGTGGGTAAAGTGTCCTGTATCTACTCAGTTGGAGATCATTATAACCATCTGTCAGTATTCTCTTTCCCATACCTATTGGGATCTAGATGATATCATGCAGAGGGTGCTTAGGTGGACTAAATACACTTGGAAGTCTCAGCACAACGGGTCCTATCCATAGATCCATTACTGACTTCTTCTCTATTACCATGAGTTCTTTGGCCTTCAATGATTTAAAAGGAAAGAAGAGATCACAAATAAACAACGTGAATGGTATGAAATAAATAATCAGGTTATATGAAGGTGGACTCTAGAGATTTAAGAAGAGACAAATAAATAATCGGGTTATATGAAGGTGGACTCTAGAGAGTTAAGAAGAGACAACAAAGAAACATAGCTTGAGAGTAAGGTGCAGTCTCCTTTAGGGTAGGAGGGATTCAGGGTTGCTGATCATTGGAAATAGTAGTTCAAATGTCAATACCGAGTGCTTGATGAATAATATTTATCTGGTGGTTGGCATGGACTGGTAGGGACCTTGGAGTAATCGTATGTGGCATCAAAGAATCCTTGTTAGTGGTCAAGGTAGAGGCTGAAGAAGTGCATGTTGTAATTTTGAGTCTGTTTGACATATTTTTTCTTTCGTGGACATCAATATAAATTTCAACTTTATCCACAAAGAATGTTGAAGTTTGAAAACTCTTGTTACCTTTGCAAATTTATTATTTCATCCATCCTTCTTCAACTTATGATATCTGAACTTTCCCAATAAGGAATTATCTATTTCATTTTATCCACTAGACATCAATTTTTACACATTACATTTTCATCAATTTACTGTTTGTTTTCCTTAGAGTGCTCTTTTTAATGCATATTGTATTGCTACAATGTAACTAAGTAAAAACAATTAACTTTTATCCTTAGTAACCAATGTTCATTAATGCAGGTCCATGTGTGGGGATGGGTCTGTGTATGGGGACACCATTTTTGAAAACAAGGTGCATCACTTATATATGTATGTATGTGTGTATCCATAAAGTGTGGGTGTGTATATATATATATAACTAAAATTTATGTAAAACATTTAAAACATAAAACCCTTTCATCTGAACTGTAAAACTAAACACTTTGCATTGAACAGGACACCACTTTGCAAATTATATGGGTCTCTGAAGACTCAGGGGAAGCGTACACAGTTGTGGGAAGTTCAAATCTTTAGCAAAATTACTAGGTGTTTAGTGTATATTTTGGCACTACACACATGGATTGGATCTCTACAACAGTTTTCTAGGTAATATAAAACACAAGTCTATCCTTTGTATGGCTATTGGACATAGATTAAAACTATGTATGAGATAACTAAGCATGGAATATGCAGTTCAGGTTCTTAGGATAGCCCGTTGGACAGATTCATGTAACATATCATAAGGCATGGAAATAATCAGATGTTACATCAGGTTGGTCATGGGATGCAGATCATTCCTTAAAAATGAGAATACTGGGCATGGGATTAGACTGTACATATCCCAATTTTGGATTGTTTCAGGGTTTGTCATCGAGTTTTTCTTGGGATGATTTTCTGCTCCTAGGGAATGAGACACATCGCCTGGAAACACATCTTTTATCTGTGAAGTGCATGCGATGCACTAAGTCAATGTAACTATTACTCGGTTAAGAGTGCCTTTACCAATTTGGAAATAGGCTTGGAAATATCCTAGAATGAGTAGGATGAATCTAAAGCTTAGCATAATTATCCTGTTTCTTCTTATCTCATGGATTCCTTCTTCCCTGTTTGGGTTCTTGCACCACCTCAAACCAAAAATTCTGATATATAAAGCAACAAGAAACAAGTCGCTTCTCCCTTTTCCAAGATTTATTATAGAGAGGATTATTATCTAAAAGTAATTGCTAATTTTACATGAATGCTATAAAGCAAAGTGTTGGAATATGGGAGGTAAAAATATGTACATTCAATGTGGTAATGGATTCTTTCAACATACCTCCTATTCTTGTGGGCCATTCTTGGAACATGAAAACTGAAAAAGAATCACTCATTTTCCAAATATGCCATAAAGCTAGGTTGTGCCAATGTGGAATATGGGAGGGAAACTCTATAGGCTCAATGATGGTAACATATTTGATCAATCTCTCCCTTTCAAGTGGGTCTTTCTTTTAAGATGAACTGATGTGATAGCTGACTAACGTTAAAACCTGACTAATTCTCAGAAGTGCCCAAAATTAGTAGTAACTGGAGGAGTTGTTAATGTTTACCGTTGATAAAAGGATGAAGTATGCCCAAACTTGTTGCTTATCAAGCTGTTTGAGCACAAAACAAGGCTAAAATTGGCTCAACATGCCTAGGTCAACTAGAATTGGGTAAATTGCTCATTTTTGAAGGCCCAAATTTATTCACACATGGTCTAGAATGCAAAATTAATTCCCAACCTGCTTAGATCTTCCATGAAGCGATTGTATTGCTTATAGCATTTTATTTCTCTCCAAAACAACAGTCTAAAACTTTGCTCTCTTAATTATCATTCAATTGCAACTCCCCTGCCTGCAATTCACATTCTGAGGTCTCATCCTCTAATTGGTTGCATCTTTTTATACCTCTAATGGCATCTGGTACTGATTAGCCAGCTACTAAGGCTGTAAAAAATTCATATTGTTGGTCGAGTTCACCAATTTTATCCTCTAAAAAGGATATATGCAAACTCTTTGGCAAGTCGTGGGCGTGGATTTCCCCAAATAGTATCTTGATCAAGGTAATTTTAAGCCATCGATTGACCTTTCAAAAGCTCAGTCGAGGGATAGGGATTAGGTAGGTGACCAACTCCAATGAGCATCCTTATGTTTGAAGGATTTTCAATATCTTCATACATGCATTGGTTTCTGTTATCACATCCATGTTAGCTGGAGCTACCATGCTGCAGATTGTGTGGTTTGGGACCATACTACATTTTTTTTTCCAGATCAGAGATCAGATGCCTTTAGAGGGGGCATGCATTGTCTTCATATTGCCCAAAGCAAAGATATCAGAGGGGACAACTTGTTTTGTATTGGTCCTGAGCTATTGCATAGTAGTGACTACAGGGTCACCCTTGCTTGTCGAGCTTTGCATGATACCATTGAGAGAGTTACTTAGCCATATTGTGATGAGAGTACTACAGAGTATTGCTGGTTTGCCACTTATTTCCCGGATTCAGCAGAGTTCCAGTTCCAAATTCAACTTCAGCAGCAGGTATATGGTATGGAAGGTATGGCACTTTATTGGTTTATTGCTCATGTTGTTGTTCAGACTTGTTTATTTATGATAGTACACGGACTTGACGTATGATGTTTGATGTGGTGATCTCAGTTTTTCATTATGATGTGTATGGCCCTTCGGGTGATGTCATTCCACCCCATTTTAGTAGAATCATGTATATGCATGATGGTCCCTACCCCACTATCAGTATAGACTTGGTCACTTCATCCTCCTTGGAAGCTAACCTTGGAATTCCACCTGTCACTTCTTCCCCCCCATCTGACTCATTCATAATTGGTTTTTCCCGATTTGGACCTTGATTTGTGGCCTTGAGGATCCCCTTCCCCATTGACCTCTGAGTATGCCATGATTCCCTGTCTCTTGTCCCTCGGCTCTTTAGTGTGTGAGATGCATTCTCAAACCTAGGATTTGCTCCCATCGGTTTCCCCCGATGTTGCAATGCAGTATAGGATTTTGTAGACTCACCGGGTGTTCCCCATTGGTCATCGAAGCATGTACACTTGCCCCCATTACATTGCAGTATGAGCGCCTTGTTATATCTTTTGAGATATGTATGTATCCCAAAAAGGGCCATGAAATGTAATGAAATGAAGCCAAAAAGACTATCTAAATGTAAAATCAAGCCAAAAAGGCTAAGTATGAAAGTCAAATGTAAAGTCCAAGAATGTGTTATTGAACACACACGGACACAGGTCAACCATATATATCAACATTTTATTGGTTATTTCCTCACCTAGTCCTGCGGGGCAAGGAGATGAGATGGAGAAAGGGACAACTATGCGAATTGTCCCATAGAGTCTCAAGTTACGGTTTGTCGGACACCCAGTCATGGAAGCTCTAGAAAAGATCATCATAGAGTCTTCTGAAGGCACGGATGTGAGTTACAAGGTGCATGTTAGATGATCAATGGTGGTTTCCCTGTACTATACCCATTTGTGAGGCACTGCCCTTCCTTATGTATTATCATGGTATGCTTATGTAAGTGGGTCCCTCTTTCCCTGTTTATCCGAAGGGTCACATGGTCTTTATCCACCTCACCCAAAGTTATCTAAGTGGTCAAGTCTATAAGTTGTGCATAGCATTTTTGAGTCTTTGTTGGAGGTGGTGGGCCCACCTCACCTGGGGCCTATTGTTATTGAGATATTTATTTGTTTTGATCACCATATCGACATTATATGTTTTGAGTAATGTACTAACATAAATAAGGAATCCTTGATGCTTCATGTTGCATACAGGTTTTCAGCAATTGCCATTTTGACCAGATTTGACTTGGTCAAACCAGGTTGACTAGGCCAAAAATGGGCCCGAAAAAAAGTTGCGATCAAGATTTTTATTTTGAACATTTATTATGTCTTAGGGTCCCATATACGCCTCCAAGTTTCAGAATCAGAAAAAGTTGAAGCGTTGATGAGATTTTTAATTATTATGGGTCACCAGGGACCTGTTTTAATTAAAAATCTTGGATTTTGGGCAAACAGTGCCTAATTGATGGATCAAGGTCGTTAAAGTAACCATGTCTACTATATTTGGGGTTTACGATCACATTGCAGTAGATGGTTCATCAATCCGGGCAATATAAGTGGGTCAAAAGCGCAAATTACATCTTTAGAAATAAAACCAACAATAAATTAAATATGGAAAATCAAATATGGCAAAGGTAACTATTGAAATGGTAAGTGCAAAGGTTGGCTAAGGTAAGGGGGTCTCCTAAGGTAAATTTTGCTATGTTTGGACATTCAATTTATGTTGTGGGGCCCTCAGTTTTTCCCAGCCCAACACATGGGGCGAATTTGCTCATAGAGGGGTGTTTTTGACTTAGCAAAACTTCATATTTTGTGGTTTTTATGTATTGAGACTATGGCTGAGTGGTATGGGGGGATAAAATATCCCATAGACACCCCCAAATCACCTATTGTACATGTTTTATGCGCCCCACGAAGGGCCCCATCCTCCACATGGGTGTTAGAGGGCAATTCTCCCCCCCTCACTAAATTGCATCTCCACCATTCGATTGGGTTGGGGGAAATGTGATCCCAGCCATAGAATTTGGAGGGAGTTAGGGTTGAGTGGGAGCATTCTCTATAAGAGAAGAGACTCACTCATTTTGTACCTCTCTTGGGCATTTTTTGTGAACACTTGGACTGAATAGAGAAAATTCTTTGAGAGTTCTTGAGACATTGTGTGTTTGGATGAGCATTTCCATGACTGATAGCTATTTGCTAATGTATTGTTGAGTGATCTAGTGTATTTTTCCACTATATATTGTTGATTCAATTTGCAGGTTGAGAGACCACTTGGAGGAGGGCGCAACTCTTGGAGTGGGAGCTCCACAATTGTTCTTTTCTTCAAGGATTTAACAAGGGAGTTGAATTTACTCATTGTCTTTCAATTTCTTAATCATTTGTCTTTCATTTTGCTCTGCAAACTATCTATTTGCTTCATATTTCTGATTTTCCATTTTTGTGGTAGGTAGCAAGGGCACACTTGGTCATTTGGTTGGCTCAAATGCTTGGGGAAAGGGATGTTCGCTCATCACTTGAATTTGCTAAGTAGTCTTCATGCAATAATCAACCATTCATCATTGTTCCAGGTACTTCTCTCATGGTTATTTCTCCATTTAGATTTATTTTGTGTTTGCTGAGGTGAAATTGCATAAAAAACCAAGGGATAAATTAAAATCTTAAAAACTCACTGTTAAAACCTTGTTTTTCTTTTAAACCCGCTTTTGAAATAATGTTAAATGCCTAAATCCAAAATTTCAGTTTAATTCGACTCCATTTACCCTTAGAACTAGCACTGGTCCATTTGGAAATTTCGCCCTCCTTGGGCGTTTTTCTCTTGCTGTCTAGACGGGTCATTTTGGGGTTGTGGGTAGTTCTTATTTGTGTTTGAATTGTCATTTTATTGTTAGAAATCAAACTATCATCCTATAGAAGTGTCTAAGAATGCTAATTTGTCGCTGCCTTATGTCCACTAAGTCACTGAATTAACCCTCTTCCTTGGGCGGAATTGCTTCATCTCTTCACTTCTAGTTTACTTTGCATCCTTAGTTTATTTCCAGCCACATAATTGCTGATCTAATTCATTTATATCATCATAATTAAGAGCTAGTCACATCCCGTACTATGTTCATTTTATCAAACATGTCAAGTATTTGGCTGAAATGAAGATTAGGGTCTTTTCGACAATCATCTCTTGTTTGTATCTTTTTATCTTCGGGGAGTTGGGTGTTTGTTTTGTTCCTCAACCATCACTGGTTGATCGGGGTCTCCCCCCTGACTTGGCTACTTTCCTTGTCTGAAGAGACAAACACTTCGTTTGGTGTGACGACCGTTCTTTGAACGATGGACTTTGTGTTTGCAAGTGTCACCTACCTGGCTGCTTTCCCTCTACCATCTCGAATGGGATATCTTTAGTAGCAGCTAGAGCTAGTGTGATAACATTTTTGGCGTCCTTGCCGGGGAGGTAGAGGCCTACCCATGTTTTTCTTGAGTTTGAGTCCTTTTGCCTTTTTTTCCTTTTTATCATCGCATATGTACTTAAAAATCTGTTGGCTGATTTCCATTTGCATAATTTATTGCATCCAGCACCATTTTTTGTTTCACTCTCCACTTCCCTTCATGACATTCCACCTTTGGTGAACAAGGTTCCTAGTTCACCTGGCGACTCCACCTCGCGGCTCCAATGGAGGCCGAACCCACCATTACAACCTTCGTAGCTCCGATCGTTTTGACACATTACACAGTACACCCATCACTTACATCAACAAAACCTTGGTGAACACTCCCCTAGCTCATTTTGGCAGGCAGTCAACTCTGCAGCCTCACCTAGCATTGTAGTGCCACCCTTTTTCACAACCCTTAACCCACACCTGAACAACAACCAAATGGCTAATGCCAACCCTGATCCACGAATATTTGGCAATAGGGCGAGAGCTTCACCTCTAGACTTTGCTCAAATTTAGGGAGCTCCCCTCGACATGCCGAATAAATATTTTGAGAAAATTCCTAAATTTAGTGGGAGCACTGCCATTACTATTGAAGATCACATCGAATCTGTGTGGAAACACATGGAGACCTATGGAGCCATTGACCAGGATGTATTCATGAGAGGACTATTCATGTCACTTGAGGGCGATGCCTGCAACTGGTTTGACCAGTTACCAGCGGGATCAATCGATGGTTATGATAACTTCGTGACCAAGCTCACTGAACACTGGTCGGTCAAACTGGATGGCAAGTATTTTCTTAGCCAACTATTGGGAATAAATAAAATAGAGAATGAAACCACCTATGAATTCAATCAAAGATTTGATAAGGTCGTGGCACAAATACCTGAAACAATCCTCCCTAAGGACCCAGCCATCCTGATACATTATCTAGATTCTTTCGAAGGATGGCTAGGATGCCACCTAAAAGACAAAGATCCTACCACTTTGAAAGTAGCCCAGGACAACACAAGGAAAGTTGAAGCAAATGCAGCGTCCATGGGAAAACATAACTTTTTCGACCACCATGCTCCTTCATCTTCACGCACCAATTCCCGTGTCCGCAAGGGAAGAGAACCTGTGAAAGAAAAGAACGAGTTTGGTATGGCTGAAGATATGAAAGAAATGATAAAAGCATTGACTCTTCTTACTAGAGACCTGGCTAAGAATAGGGAGTCAGATAGGTACAAGGTTCCATATGGCCCCAAGCCATACTAGAACCTGAACAGGAGGCCAAATGTTGAAGAAAACAAAAGACCCCCTGTTGCCCCCAATGCCCCTGACACAAGAGCCATTCATTGGTATGAGAGGTGTGAGGATGAGCATCCCGAGTAGGAATGTCATTATACTGAACCTGAGGAACATGTGTAAAATATTAACTTCATTTATGACATACTTTTTGACTTGGAATTCAGTCGGATCCTCATTGAGGATGAGGAGGAAGAAGAAGACACGGTAGAAGAGGTTGGCCCTTCTTGTTTACCAGTTCACCCTATGAGTGGCGATCTTCAAAGAACCAGAACCTATAAAAGACATAGGGAGGAGCCAAGACCCACTCCTTTCATGGAGAGGCATGAGGTCCCCCGATTAGACCTTGACATTAGCCTCATTTCGTCTGATGAGGTCTTTGAGTGTAGTATAGAACCGGAAAAGGAGTTAGCCAAGATCATGCAGAATGTTCCCATGTCTGAGCTCGTGAAGCTCCCTTCAGTCCGGGACCAGATCACTAAGTTCCTCGATAGCAGTCCCATAGAGAGGGAGTTATTCACTACCTCCACATATGTCCCTATCAGTATTGACATAGCCCATGAGGATGAGAGAGAGACAGAGGACCCTCCAGTCACTATCCATACTACCATATACGAGCGGAAGAATGGGGGGCATTAGCCCTTCTACCTTACCCTTTGTATTCAAGACATGCTGCTGCATAACTGCATGGTTGATTCGGGGGCGTCAATGAATTTCATGCCCTTGCATATCATGAAGGCCTTGGGCCTCGAAGTGACACGACCCTATGGGAATGTGTGCGGAATAGACTCCAGACAGGTCCCAGCTTACAACTTGATCAAGAACCTCAAAACCGATATTTTCTCGTGTTTGGACATATCCACACTCATGGACGTGGTGGTTATTGATCTCCCACCTGTGTACGGCATGCTCCTATCCAGGAAATGGGCAGCGAGATTAGGAGGACATTTACAGATGGACCTATCTTACACCTCCATTCTGGATTCGAATGGGGTTTTAGTGAGGGTGTATCGGGAGCCCTTTTATGAAGGGCATATCAAAGGCATGGAGGAGGCCATGCAGAAGACTTATGGGGGGTGCGAACCAAGCCCTGAGGGGATGTTCATGGCCTTTGGTGATGATAGGGAATATTTTGATGATCATGCCAGAGTAGGGCAACAGTTTGAGTGGTGGCTCTCTAGCCCCAGGCTTCTCTCATCCAAGGAGGAATGCACCCGCCAACTCATCCATGAGGACCTCATGAGTGAGCTGACCCCATCTACCGAGGGGCACGAGCCTATAGAGATACGAGAGGGATCCCCTAGGGGTCACCCTCACCTTTCAGGCCCCCAAGATCGGGTTGCTCAACTATCCTTAGATGACCATTCCACCATGATAGGTGAGGAGTCGGAGCATTCCCCGCCGATTGAGTATGGGGCTATCACGCATGAGTTTCCCACGCATAGGGAGGAGGATCACCGGAGGGAGGAACTTAGAGATGACATTCCCCATCCTCTCGAGGACTGGGAAGTAAGGGGGATCCCTCCCCCTGAAGAGAGAAGTTTTAGAGCAATCCCTGAGATGCTAGCCATTATGAATGACAACCTCGTTAGGAAAGCTAGATGCCTACCCCCACGCTACTAGTGGGAGGAGCCATCTTCCCAGGATCCCCCTGGATTGGAGAGAGATTTGTCGGATCATACTTTCTTCCAGGAGTTCTCCCTTCCTGCGGATATCACGGGAGAGTTTGAGCCCTTACAGATAGATACCCCACCCCCTCACCTCGTCCACACACTTTCCCGAGTTTCCTTTTACCGGATGAGATTCCAGTTCCGTCGAGAGAAGGGTGTAGCACTCATGTTGCCTCTTCACCCTCCACTCACCCCTCCACCAGGAGCCTGTCTTCCCAGCCTCTGTATTTTTGGACCATTGGCGAGACCGAGATAGGCATTTCACACCCTAGGTCTTTTGGTCCCCGAGCTAGCCCGACCCTTGTGAGGGAGGTGACTTAGGAAGTTTTGATAGGAGAAGTTGCGATCCCGCTCGATGGTGGCTCCCATAGATTTGTCTCTCATACGAGCCATAGGGACTGCCATCCCGACGATAGTGGGAATGCCGATGTGTCGGTATTCTAGGATATAGGTGTAGACCCGCCTTCGGTGAATAGAAGGAGCTTTGCTACGGGTGACCAGGTAGTCATATTGAGTCACGTATTTCATCATATGACTGGAAACCACAGTGGGATTTTGGTGCGTCCTTTTAGAGTCGAGATATTTGATAGAGACGTATACTTCCTGTCTACCGAGGATGGACACTACTTCTTCGTCCCTGTGAGTGGTCACCATCTTCAGGGATACGTTCCTGGGTCCACCGAGGGAGATATGCCCTAACCTTGAGCCGTGCCTCTCCCCTTTTTGCGGTAAATAAGCTCTCGAGAGCAGCAATCGGTTGTCCTTTGCCTTTGACTATTGCACCTTTGCTAGATGACCTGTTTCCCTTTTTTGTTTTGTTTTTTTCTTTTCTTTTCTGACTGTTACGCCTTTTTCTTTTGCTTTTCTGGTTTGCGTCTATACCCTAGTTTTCTTTTCTTGTTTTTCACCTTCTTTTTATACACCTTATGTGTTGGCATAATAACAACTTCAGATGATGTAGAGTACATTTCATATTGGATATCTTTTCATTTCAACATTGTCATTTTGTTATATTTCTGCTGGATTATATATATATATATATATATATTGTATGTCCTGACGAGCGGTCTGTAGAGATTGGTATAGCGTCTGCATTTTACAGGGATAGGGACATGTAGATGATGATGATGCATATAGCTTGTATGTGCATACGCTTTGATGATGATGAGAGGGGTGCTACGGACCAGAGATTCTATGGTTCTCAAGCACTCTCTCCCTTAGAGCACTTGTCCCAGCTGGAGCCAAATGTTATCACATCCATGTTAGTTGGAGCTACCATGTTGCAGATTGTGTGGTCAGGGACCATACTACATTTTTTTTTCCAGATCAGAGATCATATGCCTTCAGAGGGGGCATGAATTGTCTTCAGATTTCCTAGAGCAGAGATATCGAAGGGGACAACTTGTTTTGTATTGGTCTAGAGCTATTGCAGAGTAGTGACTACAGGGTCACCCTTCCTTTTCGAGCTTTGCATGATCCCATTGAGAGAGTTACTTAGCCATATTGTGATGAGAGTACTATAGAGTATTGCTGGTTTGCCACTTATTTCCTGGATTCAGCAGAGTTCGAGTTCCAGATTCAGCTTCAGCAACAGGTATATGGTATGGCAGGTATGGCACTTTATTGGTTTATTGCTCATGTTGTTGTTCAGACTTGTTTATTTATGATAGTACATGGACTTGACGTATGATTTTTGATGTGGTGATCTCGTTTTTTCATTATGATGTGTATGGCCCTTGGTGATGTCAGTCCACCCCATTTTAGTAGACTCATGTATATGCACATTGGTCCCTACCTCACTATCGGTATAGACTTGGTCATTTCGTCCTCCTTAGCAGCTAGCCTTGGATCCACCTGTCACTTCTTTCCACCCATCCGACTCATTCATAATAAGTTTTTCCCGACTTGGAGATTGATTTGTGGCCTTGAGGATCCCCTTCCCCATTGACCTCTGAGTATGCCATGATTCCTTGTCTCTTGTGCCTCGGCTCTTTAGTGTGTGAGATGCATTCTCAAACCTAGGATTTGCTCCTGTCAGTTGCCCCCGATGTTGCAATGCAGTATAGGATTGTGTAGACTCACCAGGTGTTCTCCATTGGTCATCGAAGCATGTACACTTTCCCCCATTACTTTGTAGTATGAGCACTTTGTTATATCTTTTGAGATATGTATGTAGCCCAAAAAGGGCCATGAAATGTAATGAAATGAAGAAATGTAATGAAGCCAAAAAGGCTATCTAAATGTAAAACCAAGCCAAAAAGGCTAAGTATGAAAGTCAAATGTAAAGTCCAAGAATGTTCTTTTGAACACACACCGACATAGGTCAGCCATATATATTAGCATTTTATTGGTTATTTCCTCACCTAGTCCTGCGGGGCAAGGAGGTGAGATGGAGTAAGGGACAATTATGTGAATTGTCCCTTAGAGTCTCAAGTTATGGTTTTCCAGACACCCAATCATGGCAGCTTTAGAAAATATCCTCACGGAGTCTTCTGAAGGCATGGATGTGAATTGCAGGCTACATGTTATATGATCAGTGGTGGTTTCCCTGCACTATACCCATTTGTGAGGCATCGCCGTTCCCTGTGTATTATCATGGTATGCTTATGTCAGTGGGTCCCGCTTTCCTTGTTTATATGAAGGATAACATGGTCTTGGTCCTTGTCTTCCCGTATCCTTCACCTTGTTTATCCACCTCACCCAAAGTTAGCTAAGTGGTCAAGTCTATAAGCCGTGCATAGCAGTTTTGAGTCTTTGTTGGAGATGGTGGGCCCACCTCACCTAGGGCCTATTGTTATTGAAATATTTATTTGTTTTGATCACCATATCGACATTATATGTTTTGAGTAATGTACTAACATAAATAAGGAAGCCTTGACGCTTCATGTTGCATACAGGTTTTCAGCCATTGCCATTTTGACCAGATTTGACTTGGTCAAACCAGGTTGACTAGGCCAAAAATGGGCCCAAAAAAAAGTTGCTATCAAGATTTCGATTTTGGTCATTTATTATGTCCTGGGGTCCCATATGCACCTGCAAGTGTTATAATCAGAAAAAGTTGAAGCGTTGATGAGATTTTTAATTATTATGGGTCACCAGGGACCTGTTTTAATTAAAAATCTTAGATTTCGGGAAAACAATGCCTAATTAATGGATTGGGGTCGTTAAAATGACCATGTCTACTTTATTTGGGGTGTACGATTGCATTGCAGTAGACGGTTAGTCAATCCGGGCAATATAAGTGGGTCAAAAGTGCAAATTACATCTTCAGAAATAAAACCAACAATAAATTAAATATGGAAAATCAAATATGGCAAAGGTAACTATTGAAATGGTAAGTGCAAAGGTTCGCTAAGGTAAGGAGGTCTCCTAAGTTTAATTTTGCTATGTTTGGTTGGAAATTCAATTTATGTTGTTGGGCCCTTAGTTTTGGCCAACCCAACACATGGGTCGAATTTTCCCATAGAGGGGCGTTTTTGACTTAGCGAAACTTCATATTTTGTGGTTTCTATGTATTGAGACTATGGATGAGTGGTATGGGGGGCTAAAATAGCCCATAGACACCCCCAAACCACCTATTGTACATGTTTTATGGGCCCCACGAAGGGCCTCATCCTTCACATGGGCGCTAGAGGGAAATTCGCCCCCCCTCACTAGATTGCTTCTCCACCATTCGATTGGGTTTGGGGAGAAGTGATCCTATCAATCGAATTTGGAGGGAGTTAGGGTTGAGTGGGAGAATTCTCTATAAGAGAAGATACTCACTCATTTTGTACCTCTCTTGGGCATTTTTTTGTGAACACTTGGACTGAATATAGAAGGTTCTTTGAGAGTTCTTGAGACATTGTGTGTTTGGATGAGCATTGCCATGACTTATAGCTATTTGCTAATGTATTGCTGAGTGATCTAGTGTATTTTTCCACCATATATTGCTGATTCGATTTGCAGGTTGAGTGATCACTTGGAGGAGGGCGCAACTCTTGGAGTGGGCTCCACAATTGTTCTTTTCTTCAAGAATTTAAGAAGGGAGTTGAATTTATTCATTGTCTTTCAATTTCTTAATCATTTGTCTTTTATTTTGCTGTGCAAACTATCTATTTGCTTTATATTTCTGATTTTCCATTTTTGTGGCAGGTAGCAAGGGCGCACTTGGTCATTTGGCTGACTCAAACACTTAGGGAAAGGGTTGTTCGCTCATCACTTGAATTTGGTAAGTACTCTTCATGCAATAATCAACCATTCATCATTGTTCCAGGTACTTCTCTCATGCTTATTTCTCCATTTAGATTTCTGTTGTGTTTGCTGAGCTGAAATTGCATAAAAAACCAAGGGAAAAATTAAAATCTTAAAAACTCACCGTTAAAACCTTGTTTTTCTTTTAAACCCGCTTCTGAAATAATGTTAAATGCCTAAATCCGAAATTTCAGTTTAATTCGACTCCATTTACCCTTAGAACTAGCACTGGTCCATTTGGCAATTTCGCCCTCCTTGGGCGTTTTTCTCTTGCTGTCTAGCTGGGTCATTTTGGGGTTGTGGGTAGTTTTGATTTGTGTTTGAATTGTCAATTTATTGTTAGAAATCAAACTATCATCCTTTAGAAGTGTCTTAAAACGCTAATTTTTCGCTGCCCTGGGTCCACTAAGTCACTGAATTAACCCTCTTCCTTGGGAAGAATTGCTTCATATCTTCACTTCTAGTTTACTTTGCATCCTTAGTTGATTTCCAGCCACATAATTGCCGATCTAATTCATTTATTTCATCATAATTAAGAGCTGGTCACATCCCATACTACGCTCATTTTATCAATTGTGTCTAATCTTTGGCTAAAATCAAGCTTAGGGTCTTTTCGACACTCATCTCTTGTTTGTATCTTTTTATCTTTGGAGAGTTGGGTGTTTGTTTTGTTCCTCAACCATCATTGGTTGAGCGGGGTCTCCCCCCTGACTTGGCTACTTGCCTTGTCTGAAGTGACTAACGCCTCGTTTGGTGTGAAGACCGTTCTTTGAACGGTGGACTTGGTGTTTGCAGGTGTCACCTACTTGGCTGCTTTCCCTCTACCATCCCGGATGGGATATCTTTAGTAGGAGCTAGAGCTAGTATGATAACAGTTTCATTATTTCTTGAGTTTCAAGTCCTTCACACTCCATTGGATGTCTTTGATCTTTTGGTACCTTTTGTTCCTCTTGTTCCTATAATTCATTCTCCTCTTCTTCCTCTAGTTGTGCATTTATATCTCTTATTCTTGGATATTAATATCTCTATAATGATTCCATGCTTCAAAAGCTTCATTAATGATACTGACATAGGGAAATATGTGTTGTTCAACTGGAATATTAAGCATGGAAAGTTTTTTCTTTGAATTTGAAATATTTTTATTTGATTTTCAAGTAAGGGATTTTGATTTCTCCTATTTGATTGGCTAGAGTTTCCATGCAAATATTTAACTTTTTGGATGTTAACATTGGATATGGAAAGAATCTGTTATTTTTTTGCGTTGTAGTCATCCACTTCTTTACTCACTTCATCCTTTGGTATAGAAAGTTCCCATGTCTCAAATTCTAGCAAATTACATTTACTGAAAACTTCCTTCCATAGTCTGCTTATTTGCAAATTCTCTATTGACATCCTCCTACATGTCTCCACTATAGTTTCCCAAACATTTAAACCCATCTCCATGTTAAGCATCTGATTGATTGGTATTGTGGGAAGGTCTAGTGTAATGTTTTGCAGTTCCTTATGCCATCTACTGAGTGCCTCAAATTTGATTTATAGGTCTTGTTAGCATAGATCACACAGATGAAACTAATTATAAATATTACATACATACATTGATAATTACATACCTCCTTTCACCTAGTCTAGGGCATTTGTGGGTAGAGTGTCCTGTATCTACTCAATTGGAGAGCATTATAACTATCTGTTAGTGTTCTCTGGCCCATACCAGTTGGGATCTAGACCATATCATGCAGAGGGTGCTTAGGTGGACTAAATACACTTGGGAGTGTCAGCACAGTGGGTCTTGTGACCTATCCATAGATCCATTACTAACTTCTTCTCTATTACCATGAATTATTTGGCCTTCAATGATTTAAAAGGAAAGAAGAGAGCACAAATAAAACAACGTGAATGGTATGAAATATATAATCGAGTTATATGAAGGTGGACTCTAGAAAGTTAAGAAGAGACAACAAAGAAACATAGCTTGAGAGTAAGGTGCAGTCTCCTCTAGGGTAGGAGGGATTCAAGGTTGCCAATCATTGGAAATAGTAGTTCAGATGTCAAGATCGAGTGCCTGATGAATAATATTTATCTGGTGGTTGGCTTGGACTGGTAGGGCCCTCGGAGTAATCGTATGTGGAATCAAATCATCCTTGTTAGTGGTCAAGGTAGAGGCTGAAGAAGTGCATGTTGTAATTTCGAGTCTATTTGACCTATTTGGTCTTTCGTGGACATCAATATAAATTTCAACTTTATCCACAAAGAATGCTAAAGTTTGAAAACTCTTGTTATCTTTGCAAATGCATTATTTCATCCATCCTTCTTCAACCTATGATATCTAAACTTTCCCAATGAGGAATTCTCTGTTTCATTTTATCCATTAGACATCAATTTTTACACATTACATTTTCATCAATTTACTGTTTGTTTTCTTGAGAGTGCTCTTTTTAATGCATATTGTATTCCTACCAATGTAACTGAGTAAAACAATTAAATTTTATCCTTAGTAGCCAGGCTTCATTAATGCAAGTCCATGTGTGGGGATGGTTCTGTGTATGGGGACACCATTTTTGAAAACAGGGTGCGTCACTTATATATGTATGTATGTGTGTATGCATAAAATGTGGGTGTGTGTATATATATATATATATATATATATATATATATATATATATATATATAAAACTAAAATTTATGTAAAACATTTAAAACATAAAACCCTTTCTTCTGAACTGTAAAACTAAACACTTTGCATTGAACAGAACACCAGTTTGAAAATTATATGGGTCTTTGAATACTTGGGGGAAGCGTACATAGTTGTGGGAAGTTCAAATCTTTAGCAAAATTACTAGGTGTTTAGTGTATGTTTTGGCACTAGACACATGGATTGGATCTCTACAACAGTTTGCCAGGTAATATAAAACACAAGTATGTCCTTTGTATGGCTACTGGACATAGATTAAAACTATGTATGAGCTAACTAAGCATGATGTATCCAGTTCAGGTTCTTAGGATAGCCTTTTGAACATATTCATGTAGCATATCATAAGGCATGGAAATAATCAGATGTTACATCAGGTTGGTCATGGGATGCAGATCATTCCTTAAAAATGAGAATATTGGGCATGGGATTAGATTGTACGAATCCCAATTTTGGATTGTTTCAGGGGTTTGTCATCGAGTTTTTCTTGGGATGATTTTCTGCTCCCAGGGCATGAGACACATCGCCTGGAAACACAACTTTTATTTGTGAAGTGCATGCGATGCACTAAGTCAATGTAACTGTTACTCGATAACTTAAGAGTGCCTTTACCAATTTGGAAATAGGATTGGAAATATTCCTGTTAGTATTTTTGTTCACGAGTTTAAAACTATGTTTAAAGGTAAGTAAACTAAGTATTTTCAAACCTTATCTTGCTTCTCCCTCTTTAGGGTATGTATTTTGAAACCTTATCCAACATCAAGTCGCCTTGCAGAATTTAAAAATCCTAACCCATCTAAGGTTACCACATCCTCATGTACACATGAGTCTACAGGGAAAATCCTAAATCCTCAAAGAAAAAGAGGATGGTGTGCTCTTATTTCCATACGAAGGGACATTCCTTCAAAAGTATCTCCTCCATCTTCACAAGATTGAAGATGTCGATAGACAAGCAACTAGCAACAATAACCTCTTTGAAGACAAGTCTAGTATTTCTAACCCTACACATATATCTGTACACTCTGATTTATTGTCTTCAACTTCTTCATAGGAATGGATTGTAGACTCTGGGGTAACTATACATATGATGAAGAACAAGCAGTACTCTCTTCGACAACAACGTTAGTTAAAAGGTCAATAAGTAACTATAGATGATGATTCAACTCTCCTAGTTTCTAGTTGTGGCCCTACTGTAATTGAGAATGGTAAGTATGATGTTTTCCAACTTCAAATAAATTCATTGCAATGGTGGCCAATGCAAAAGATGGCAGTAAGTTATGGCACTCTTTTCTAGGTCACACCAATTATAGATCCTTGAGACACATGACACATCTTCACCTCACTAAGGGTCGTCCACAAATCAACTCTCCTAATGGTGTTTGCAACAGATAGGTATTGGGTAAACAACTGATTAGTTTAGTTCGTTTGAAGTGTCTAGCATGTACAACAATCCAAGCAACACTAAGCCCCAATTGGAAGGACCCATCTTGATGGACAAAATCTGTTGTGTAGCATGGGATGAGCAATTGAGAGTTAACTAGGTGAGCTAGTTCAAGTGGTTAAGTGCTTTGAGATTCATGCAGAAAATTTTAGGGTCGATCCCCTAGGCAACTGGCTCTATTGTGTGCCTCATTTGATGTCTCTACTAGGTCAGGGTTTGTAATCAGTGCCAATGTGTTTATACTGTGTATTGTCTTCAAAATGCAGTGAAGTGCTCAGGGGTTCCAGTAAGGTTTTTATTTGGAACAAAAAAGAACAATCTATAGTAATTAAAATGCATGGGTGCATGTGAGATCAAGAGTTTGTATGTGAGTTCACATGAGATTGGTTATTGGTATTAAAGAACGCATAGGTTATGTATCTGATGAAGTTTTGCACATACTTTTCATATTAACATTTTTTCCTATAGTATGTGTTCCATTTATGCCTATTGGCGTATTTAGACACATTAATATTATTAATGTTGCTGTTGCTAGTAATATGATTAATCCGGTATTGAGGCACTCTCCATCAGCCACGTATAATGAGGCAGTAACGCCTGATTGTAGGGGCGATTGTAAGGGGTAAGCGCTACTTGTAATGACCATTGTAATGGACACGTTTTGTGGCCAGACAAAACGATTGAAATGCCAGAGTAACCATGAAGGAAGGAAGTTAAGCCTATATGAATGGAAGAATGGCAGAGTAACATAAATGCTTTTTAGTGATGACTGTATCCATTGTGGTAGTGCTTTTCATCGTCATTGTAGAGCCGACCGAAAAGATAAGCTATGGCCTCAGGCTCTGTTACTGCGAGGTGCATAATAATCCCTAATTACCAGTCAAATTGATGAACACTCGCATATTTATACACAAACACTCATAAAGAAAGCATGCTTTAACACATTTTATTGCATTTTGACTCAGATCTTCTATACCTTGACGGTGAGGCGATCATGCAGGGACACGGTATTGATGAGGTATTTTGATTAATTTCATGTATTTAAACTTATGATTCGATTATAGTCTACATTTGGAAGACCCCAATCTGAATCGAAGCTGAAAGAGATCGTGGTGTTGATAGCCGGGAGAGGTACAACATTTGTTATCGATATCGTTTGAATCGTTATCCATAGAATCGGTATGGAAAGAGAAGATCGATATGGAAATGATAACCCTGCTCATTATGAGGGAAGCCATAGAGAGAGATGAGGCCCCTATGATAGTCCAAGTTAGGGTTCATACCATTTTTCGTATAATGAACGCTATTGATTACTGAATACTGAATAGTTGTATTTATATTTGTGGAAGTTTCGATGGAAAATACCTGTATACCATAATTCTTGTAGGATGAAAAAAAACTTGTCATGATTGTGGCCATGCATATATTTCAACTACTACACTGTATTGGATATATTTTTTATGTTGATAGGTTTTTATTTTCCTTTTTCTTCCGGGAGCAGGTTTTTATTTTTTATGTTGATGGTTTTGGAATCAATCATTTAAGAGAATCTATCTTTAAAATAGATTGGACTGTCACAGTGATAAATGTCTTCTTTCACAGTGATTTTGAAACAATTTTCTATAATATTAGTCTTTTCGCATCGCTGTGTCTGCATCTAGGAAATTAGGCCTTTATATCAATAGTAGCAGGAGAGGACCTGGTATAGAGTTTACATGGAAAAATACTCTTGCTTGGGGCTACTTCAAGTCTCACATCATTGTCAAATCATTTATGGTGCCAAGTTTTTCTAGAAATGTCAAATATCGTAGATCAACTCCAAGTTTGTTTGCGACAAAGTAGTCAAGATTTTTGGAGGACGGAAACTTGCTACACATCGTGCTAATCCTTATTAAAATTATTGAACTTCTGTTGAAAGATACAACTTGTTAAAAATATCCATGAAATGTATTGGCTTCTTTATAAACATTTGAGTAGTAAAGGCTTACGGTTGGAAAAAGTCGGTCTATGCAAAAATTCATGACTTTGGATGTAAAGTCTAAGTTGAATAAGGAGGTGTCCTTTTGGTTGTATCTGGCCATGGTTGATAATTTTCAGAACCATAAATTAATATTAATATGCCATGGATTGTATTATTAGCTTCTTACATTTGTTCTCCATGTGATGTTTTTGGTATTGTACATCATTGGATTTTGCTTAGTATTCTCCTTGGAAAGTGTGTTGTAAACGATGTTACATAAATATGAAACAAAGGTGGTTTATAAGGCATTACTTGGGTTGCTACCAAAAATTCAGGTTCATTTTTTAGGCATTCTTTGCCCTTCCTTTAGCAACACTTTCGTGTGGAGGCTCTTGTTACCCTAGCAGAAGTGACAAGATATAACATCAAGGATGGAGAAAGAAAAATTGATGTAAGATATGTACATTCTCACCTTGTATTAACACTGGAATAACTTTATGATAAATTACTTGTAGATAAAGGGTGTTTATGCAATATATATGTTTATATTTATGAAAATTTTGATTTATTTACTTTAATTATGTTTATACTAATTTATATAAATTCAAGTCTAAGTTTTTAAATTTGTTGCATTTACTTTTATTGCACCGAGTGAAACTAGGTGCTCCACAATCTAGTATGGGAGAGATCCCGTAACGTGATATAACGATAGTAACTTTATAACGCGGTAAAAGTGTTGGTTTGCTGTCGGCTCATAAAATAAAAAATTATGGAAAATATTTAAAAAAAATCCATGTTGATTCATAAAATAAAACATTATGTAAAGTAATTAAAAAATAGATGTTCATTTATAAAATAAAAATTTAAAACTTAAACCCGGATTTATCTATCAAGAGAGATCAAATTTCTTGAGTTTAAATTTAAAAAAAGAAATACACCTCAAGAAATTGGATCCCTCTCCGTGCTTGATAGATACAGGTTTAAGATGGATCGATATTAGATTCAATTATTTAATTTGGTGCGTTCAGTGTAATTTGAGGATCTATATTTATTCATATTTATAGATTTAAATGGATGAATTTATAGATTTAAATCTATACCTTTACATGATGATTTTAATTTATGAGAATAATATATTATTGAATCTTTTTGTATTCTATTTTCCATTGAATGATACAGAATTAATTAATAACCATTTTTCATTAAAGTTATTTTGTAATTTGATGTTTTGCTCAGAATTTATGTCTCCCTATGTATAAATTACCACTCGAATTAATTCGTATTTGCAGCCAAAACTCTTTAACTTGCCTCCCCACCATTAAAATGTTGAATTTGCAAAAACAAGCTTGGCTTGAATTGATAAAAAGTAAGAGTGGCTTAAAAAAAGCATCAACTAATATGCTTAAAGAGTTGTTTGGGTATGCTGTCATAATGGTTTTGAAGATTATATTAGGGTTGCTGTGTTTTCATCTGTTTAAGGTTTTATTTTAACAAAGAAATGGAAAGCATATATTATTATTTTTGGGTAACTCAAATGAATTTAATTTATATATATATATATATATATATATATATATATATATATATATAATTTATTTATTTATTCATTTTTTTTTTCAGATTTGGGATGAGGAGTACAGAACTTCCATGTATTTATGTAGACCAAGAATGTTTTAATTTCAATTATGAGTAAGCTTTTAAATTAGATGTTTTTAGGTTTTTTCTACTTTAAAATAACAATAATATATTCAATTAAAGTTTTAGATAAATGAGAAATAAATTTCATTAAAGTTTTAGATAAATGAGAATTAGATTTTTTATTAAAGGTTTAGATAAATGAGATTTAGTGAGTTAGATTTTTTATTAAAATTTTAGATAAATGAAACTTAAAATTTTGTAATAAAGTTTTATATAAATAAGAAATAAAATTTTCTTTTAAATTTTAGATAAATAAGAGTTAGGATTTTTTCAATTTTTCCTACTAGATTTTCTAGATATATTTTAAAAATGAGATTATTTTTTTATTAATTTTGTATTTTCAATTATAAAATAACATTAAAATATAATTTAGATAATGTTAAAAAATTGTTATTATTTTAAATTATAGTTGAATTTTTTGAAAAAAAACTTCATAAAATAAAAATTGTGATTTTGTCATAAATTTGAAAATCAATTTGATAATCAAATTTCCTTAACAATTTTTTTATTTATTAAATATATAAGCATTATTAAATATATTCACCATTAGCATTGTTTATGTTTTCTTATGTCCAATGGAATAACATTCAAATTGTTCATGGCTTCATTCCCAATCTCATCATGTCATTAGGGTGATAAAAAGCTTGTTTCATATTAGCATTTTACTATTCTAAATGTGTTTTAGGTTTTTAGTTTTTTTAATCCAAAGTGACTTTAAGGATTTTTTCTTTTTTAAGTTCATCCATCCATATGTTTTTTTGCTTCATGAATCCATATAAATTTTTATGTATTTTCAATCCATGTTAGTATGGACAACCTGGGTGGGCCTAACGGTTAAGAGCATTTGTTCCTCCTAGGAGGATTGGTGTCTTGCTTTGTGGCAAATTTAAAAAAGATGATGATGATGATAACGGTTAAGAGCATCTGTTCCTCCTAGGAGGATTGGTGTCTTGCTTCGCGGCGACTTTAAAAAGGAATGATGATGATGATGATGATCATCGTCATCATCATTATCTACAAAATTTCTTTAGATGTACACAAACATAAGAAAAGAAAAAACCATTTCTCTTGATACCATCTCACTTTCTTGGAGCTATGACACTCATCTAGTGAAATTTGAAGGTATCTACTTTCCACGTACTTAAAATGGGATTCCTAAGGCCACTATATGCAAATCGTAATCCATGATCAATAAGGAATTCTTTGCAAAATGTTTAAGCCTCTAATAGAGTATCCTTTAAAAATTTCATATTTATTTAAAGATCATAGATAACTATACTTATAAATTATCACATTTAATATTGATATTATATTCTAAGTATCACATTTAATGTTAATGTCATGTTTTTAGAAACATTTCACCTATATTTTAGAATGTAGGTTTGACATTGGTGCTTATTTTAAGCTTTCTATATGAAAGATTAGAAAAAGGGCCTTACCACTAAAATATAAAAGTTATATTGATGTTTCTTTTTAGATTTGCATATGAAAGATGAGAGAAAAAGGAGCTCACCACAAATTAAAATAATTATAACTTATTATCATAAAACTAACTAGTTTCTACAAATTTCTCACTTGTTTTCTTTTGCATTTAAATTGAATTGTATTTTGTAAAATACAAAAAAATGTGAACTAATTAAATAAATAAATCACAAATGAGTTATTATATAGGAAAATATTAATAAAATATTATAGTTTAGGATATTTTTGTTAATTGAATCAAATAGAAATATATTTATTAGAGAAATATGTTCAAAATATTAAAATGATAAGGGGTTACACGTAGATGAATGTTATTTATCAATATTTATTGCTAAAAAAGGCTTATTCCTTGTTTTGAATGCATCAACTTCCTCCGTATACTTAATCTTGCAACTCTTCCTCCATATACTTAATCTTGCAACTCTCATACACATCCCACTTTAAATTTAGTGGTCAATTTAGACGAACTTTGGTTAAAATGGAGGGTGACCCTATTATTTATTGAATTTCATGAATTACAACATGTAATTGTGCTAGATGGATAGATGACACTTGGAGAGATAGAGGAGGGTGCCTTTAAAACTCCCATTTCCCGTGTACCCTCCACACACTTCATCAATAACGATCGTTATGGGACCTTTAACATTTATTAGGTGGGGAAATTTTGTCCTAACGAGTTGGGCTG
This sequence comes from Larix kaempferi, assembly GCA_027924585.1. Classification (NCBI taxonomy): domain Eukaryota; kingdom Viridiplantae; phylum Streptophyta; class Pinopsida; order Pinales; family Pinaceae; genus Larix; species Larix kaempferi. The sequence goes on from BSBM01001022.1 coordinate 20,261,655, forward strand.
GACATTTCTTTGGTTTTGGATTGTTTCATTGCTTGTGGAGATGCTCATGTTTACACTTGGATTTGGATTTAGACTTTAAATTAAGCTATAGCATGCGGTTTCATTTGGATTTGGATTTTAAATTAAACTGTAACATGTAAACCTCATTTGAAATTCAATGACGACCTAGGTTAGATTTGTTTATATTTGGTTTATTGCTTTCCATTCAAGATTATACATATATTCATCTCTAACTATCCCTATTTTGATGTCACCGCACACATTGAGAGAAGCATTGACCTTGCACCGCACACATTGAGAGAAGCATTGGCCTTGCGCAAAGTTTGGTGAATGAAAGCTCTCTAGGAGGACATTTCTAACTTGAACTAGAGCATAGCATAAGCAATCAAATTGAGGCTCAATCGGCAAATATTGCAATTATTTTTATTACATTACGATTTTTAATTTTCTTTCAAACTTGTATACTGCAAATTTCCTGCTATTGGGAGATCTATTCTACTCGAACAAGAAAATGAACGAATATATATTTTAGTATTCGAGCCGAGGAGAGTCTAAAAATATATATAAAATGATTTTTTTGTGAGACAAGCACCTACTCATTGACAATATACAAGCGAACTGTGTGCACGAGAGAAGATTTGGATAACATCCACTAGTAAGAGCCGCCGTGGTGAGTCAGTCCGTTATCCGTTCGCCGCTTTCTCAACATTGTCTGCCGCGGAAGCCAAAGACATTTAACGCTGCTTCTTACGTGTAGCTCCACTTCTGGATTATATTATTAATATCCTATCCCATGCATCGACTATTGCCCATAGTACAGTCAATACCAGCGGCTATTTACCACACAACGTATCTACAAAACCATCCAGAGCGAGGCCTATAAAATGGAGGCGCCCTCCTCCCATTGATAAGCATCTCAATAACATTTGGCATTTGAAGAGTTTATCAGAGGAGATAAAATTGGAGGCAGCCATGGCGATGAGCTCATTTGGGTTTGCATTGGTGGTAGTGGTACTAGTGCTGGTTGTGGGCACTGCATCAGGAACGCCGAATACAAAGTTCGTATCGTCAGCGTGTAACACGCAGAAGATTCCAAGAGGAAATGCATTCTTTAACAATCTGGGAGCCCTGCTCGCAGATCTGAAGCAAAACACTGCCTTCAGCGGTTACGACTACAAGGCGTCGCGTGCAGGCAGCGGGGGCGCACCCACTGCGTACGGCCAGGCAAACTGTAAACAGTCACTGTCTCAGTCTGATTGCACCGCCTGCCTGTCTAACCTTGTGGGTCGCATCTGGGGCATTTGCAGCAACGCCATCGGTGCTCGAGTTCAGCTCACTGACTGTTTCATCCGCTATGAACAGTACAGCTTTTAGTTATTTCAACTACTCTGTAACTCTACCTAAGAACTGCGCAATACCCTCTGATGGATGATACCATCTTGATCTATCTATGTTTAAATAAAACTCTCGCGGGATTCTCTGAACCAGAGAATCTCATCTCGGTCGTTAGTTTGACTGTGGTGAGTATAGTTTTCACAAATAAATAATAAGACTGCGCAGCCTTCTATTTTCCTGTCCTCCCTCTCTACAAATAATTTCAATTCCATGGCATCCCTATTTTTGTTTACATATTAGAATCTCTGTGCCAAACGTGGCAATAACGTTACCAATAAATTTATGAAATTGTTAAAATTATGCGATAACCGTTTATTTTTACATGCTTGTACAATAACTTACGTTGGATTTAATAATGTTCCTTATTCATATTTAAATAGAACTAGCATGTCCCCTAAGCGGGGAAATAGAGCTTCGATATGTTGCAAAATGAGAGAAAGTTGTGTACTAAGATAATACAATTTTATGTGTTGAAAGCAAGTCTAACGAATGTATTTGTGGAAGTAGGCAAGGGAGTGTTATCTTGTAGGCAAATGAGTGTTATCCTTCGGTTGTAGGAAATTATTTTTATACATATAGTGAATTGATTGGTAAGGCCAATACATTATCTGGCCTTGGCAAAACATGGACCTGCTACATACATATACACTTGTACATACATACCGATATGTCTCACATATATATACACTTGAACATTGCAAAAAATAAAAGGAGACTGAAAGCACACTTCTTCACGGCTCGGCCCTCTACAACCTTGCCAGTAGTAAATGAATGTTTTATATGAGTAATGTTGTAATGGAAAAGTAGGGCATAAACATTAAATTGTCAAGAGTAAGACAACGACAAGGCTCTCTCTCCACTTCAACGTGGGTAATGCAAGGCTTGTGAAATGGACAGTAGGCCAGTGCTACTGTGAATCAGAGTGAGGCACGGTGCTTTTGTAACAATTGACATCTTGGGGTTTGGACAGGTTGCAAGACAATTAGTCTTCATGAGTTGTCTAGAGAAGACTATGATCCTCTTTCAGATGACCTGTCGCGGCATGCATGTAGCACAAACGTGTGCGTGTTGATCACATACCTTTAAGGGTTGATCACCCGGCAACTTCACTCTATGAACCCCCTCAAGATGTGTCAGAGTTTTCTTTTCGGTCAAACCATTTCTTTCTAAACTATTGATTCTTCTATGCTTGGTTAGAGCTGTGTATGTCCATAGAACTCCATGAGTCAGTAATGGTGTGTAGACTGCATAGACGTGTTCCATGGTATAGGAATCATATAGCCATTATAGCGAGGTTGTTGATGTTTTCCAATCAATGATCTGGTTGCATGCTTAATCGTTTTCTACATTTTTCTTCCTAACCACTGAGAATGCACTAAGAAGCAATAGTTGCTGGAAATATTGCAATGGTACGCTCCCCCCACCGCCAGTCTGAAGAATCAAGTGTCGTTTCAATGGTATTTTGAATTTTCAACTTCTTGCAACTGAAGAATGATATACAGAATGCATATTGAGGAGAGTGCCGTCAACACATATCATGTGGCTCAACTCGTACAAGTGTGGAAATCCTTGCCTGCCTTACTGGATTCCAATGAAGAACTTGAGAGTTTTAGAAGTAGTAGGTGTGAAATTAAAATTATTGTGGCAACATGATTCTCAGGTATGCTTATTTTTCTTTCTTAATTCATTACATTTTGTAGGAGAAAGTTAGCATTTACGTCTTTATGAATGTTGCGAGAGTTAAAAATTTGGGCTCCCTCATTTTCAGACTTTTCTAGGTCCACAAGGAAGATGAAGCAGCTTGAAAAAATGGCCATTTTTCATGCATTAATAAAAATCATGCCAGAAGAATTTGGTGATTTGCGCTCCTTGAAATACCTTGAGTTAATAGACTCCTCAAAAATGATGTGGCTTCCTAATTCCTTAGTAGAATGATTTGTATGATGCTTTGAGTTTGATGTTGCTTCCAAATTTATTTAGGAATTTAACTCGACTCAAACATCTAGGGTTGAGAGTTTGTTGTAGTTTAACCTTCTCTAACGAAACATTTGGAAATATTACCACCGTGGAACAAAAATATTTCAGGTTGCAGCTGTGTGAAATGATTTCCTCCCCAAGTTGCACATCAACGGTCCTTTGCAAAGAGTAGATGTGTGTAAAACGAATTTAATAGAATTGCCAAGCAACATTGGAAACCGTTCATAGCCGCTCTAGACACAGGAGTATCTCTCCTTTCGCTGTCGTTTCCCGTTCCTTTGGCTTTCAGTTAGTTTGTTTGATGCAACGCATGTATTAAAATCGATTCATCTATGGGATAAAACTTTCTGGGGATGTGTGCTTCTAGATGGTGATGCACTCAATCTTGTCTGACTGATGATTGTTTGGTCCAAAAGGATTGTATACACTATATTGAAAATTACAAAAAAAATAATTCTATAACCCAATTTAAATTTATGTTTCCTACCACCATGCCTGAACGAACATGCTACCACCTCCCTGCATGTGAGCCGTGTGCACCGATTGAATAATCCAATACTATGTTTGGACAAAGTTGAACATAAAGATATCATATTTAAAATACTCACAAAGAACATATAAAATAGACCATAGATTAAATAATCCAATACTATGTTTGGACAAAGTTGAACATAAAGATATCATATTTAAAATACTCACAAAGAACATATAAAATAGATTGAAATTCTATCTGATTTGGAAAGATCGTTACATAAATATATCATATTTAAAATACTCAAAAACAACATAAACAACTTTGAATTTATAACTGAGATGAAAAGATCGAGTAAATGGACATTTGACATCGATGCCAGGTCGAGTTTGAAATTTTCACACATTAAAATTGATGTAAACACACCAAATTATTGATGAAGGAATCAAAATTAATACGCTAACAATGCATTTCTCTGCTCATGGTTGGTTATCATCCATACGAGAAAAACAAACCACAGATCATAAAATTCAACGCAGCATGTTTCCGAAATTTTAAACATTGATTAAAATCAACACTTGATCAATAAATTACAACACATCAACTAAAATTCTTTAACAACATCTCCTGAATCTTGATCTCGTGGCGGGTATACTATCATGGGACTATTTCTAAGTGTGTGTGATACCCTCCAGCCTCTGCCTTTGACTCAGTGTTTTCGAATCCCTCCCACCTATCCCATGAGGACGTTTAAGCTGGTGAGCTTCACCATAGCGTGAGCAAAGTCCCTGCAGAAGGAGACCTGGTTTGCGACGTAATCTTTATAATTTGGAATTATTGATTACCTTTAATGTGGAGACCTGGTTGCCCAATTATTGATTAATTTGGAATTATTACAAACCTTTAATAGCTAACTTATTGTTCTATTTTTAACTTAACAATATATAATCCAATATATCTTCCATTATAATCGTGTACTAACTATTCCAATTTGGAATTGTGTCGTAAATGATAACATATAAATCCTTCAAAAGTTAAAATGTTGTATCTTTAACTTAACAATACATCAAGATTTAGTTATCTTGTAATTAATTATGAAAACATTTATTTAATATTTAAGGATACGTAAATAGAATTTTACATATATTTATATAAATGTGTTTTACAATTTAAAAAATTCAAACTTGGCGTTGACATGTGATTGTTTTTATAAAATAAAATTATATATTTAATTTTTTTGAGCCTGCATGTGTATGTTAGCATTATAGATTTGACACATCTCACTCACTTAGGCTATAGAAAGCTCCTATAGATTGAATGAAAGTTAACTCATATGTTATTTTATTACCTAAATTCATATCGCAAACATAATAAACCTTTATACTCTGAATTAACCTTGTTGTAGCTCTTATGGCAATCATTTAGTAAAATTTGAAAGTAACTACTTCCCATGTACTAACCAAACACAACATTATTATTATGCTTTTTTTTTTCAAAATTAATGGAGATTCCCAAGGACACTTTGTGAAAATATTAATTCATAATCAATAGCCTTTAGACTCATAAGGTGCTCTCTATAAAATTTCTTCACGTCTCTCGTGAATTCTCTTAATATATTTTGTTTTCTTTACATCTCATTGGCAACTCCCACTTACATAGTACTAGATTTATAGTTTTAAGTAAACATTGGCATATAATTTAGAATGCAAAAGTTTATCCTTTGTCTTCATTTTGATCCCGCCATTTGAAAGACCAAGATAAAGGCCTCACTAGACAATATTTTTGTTGAAAGGTTTCTTCACAAAATTGAAGATATGAGCAACAAATATAACCCATTTTCTATTAATACTAACTGGTCTTCCCAATTTTGACTCTATATGGCATCTTTTATCAAGTTTATTCACCATATAAGGTTGCCTTCAAGTATTATTATATGGGTGTGGAAGACATAAAAACCAAGAGGAAACTAAATAATGAGCACTAGGCACTCCACACCTACTTCAAAGGGGATTTCAAATTAGGTTTTCATGAGTTGCATGAAGATATGCATGTTCTTTGGTATCTTCTCTGTTACTGGACAATCCACTCGAGCGGACGCGAGCCGGATCTCCCTAGCTCAATGCGAGTCTAGAACAAATAGAAAGACTACAAACACGTTTCCTAGATCTACTTAAGGATCAAGTTCTAGATGTCTTAGCTCCTTGATTCGCTATCCTTTCTCCCGAATGTTGATCCACGTCCCACGGTCGTCAGATCAAAGATGCAAGACCTGTCAAGACACAGAAAAGAGAAACGAGTAAAGAGCATCTATACAATAAGAGATCTATGTAAACAGTTAAGCAGGTAAACAACACAACATCATTACACGTAAGAACGATATTGGTGGAAAGCATTTGTATTACTGCAAATAGAGGAGTACATGATAGAGATATAGGACTACAACCAGAGACTTAACATAGCATCCCTTCTCGGACCGAATCAATTGCCATATCCTTCCAAGGAAGCATGAGTTCTCCAAGAGGTGAATGGAGTGTCTTGGGAGAGATTTCACCAGCATGTAGATACTATAGCCTTCCTTTAAGGTAGATTTCACCAGCGTATGGATACCTTAGTCTTCCTCCCTTTGGTATGGGAATGAGCCTCACTTATATAGAACTAAATGGATAGAGTGTGGATAGGATAGGTTGAGGAAGGGTAGGAGAGAGATAGGGGATCTTCCCAAAGAGTTAGGGTTCAAGTACCAGCTCTCCTAGAGGTCAGGGATAAGCCCCAAAATGAACAAGTTTCGAGAAGGATCTCGAATAAGCTATTTTTTCCCATTAACAAACCTCATCGCACCCTGTAGTGGTGCAACCTGTGACGACCCTTCAAAACCTAGCACAAATGGGTACAAACCCTCCCAGGATGATTATTAGTCCAAGTGCCTTTAGGGGTGTATACACTGAATTTGGTGATGAGTAGATTTTGGGTGTAATAGAATTCCCCCCAAAGCATGAAGCTGTTAAGGATGTATAGGTGAAGTGCTTTGATAGAAATAATGGAAAAAGACTCGTCGAATGAAGGATGTTGCTGCAGTACAACTGACTCTAAACTGACAATCTCATATGAAGTACAGCATGGCTGCCAACCAATACATTGCAGATCCATGGTAGTAATGACCAACTGAACACAATCATGGCTACTAGACACAAGCGTAGATCCATGATGAGATGATAACACAGCCACGACCAATACAAAAGTGGATCCGTGTAATATGACTCAATACAAACTCCATCGCAACATGGGTAAAACATGACTCCCCAGGGTCTTCAAGCTGAACCCGCAATGATACGAATCTATCCATGTGATTACAAATGTCTTGACGTCGAACATGGTAGAAACCACTTGATTACTGGTCATTGATGTAAACCGTTAACAAGTGCGAGGGAGATCACCATTAATGTCGATGATTCCCAAGGTATCATAGTACATATCATCAAGTGTGAATAAATGAGTTGACGTTGAACGCAAGACGAAATCTTTCAATCAAGAGTCAATGATGTAAACTCATGATGAAAGCGAGGTAACATGCCATTGAGGCATGCAGGGATAAGGTACTTGGTTGGTTTCTAGATTCAATCCTTGGAAGATGAGTTGAAGTTGACAAGGATGAATCCGTCGAAGGAGGGCCATGACAAATCCCCCATCAATTGACACGAAACACGACAAAAGATGTGTAGAGTGTATCGGATGGTATAGTAACATGTGAGACTGACTCAAAGTAACAACGGCATGATGACGTGTGTACTGACTGCAAATGATAGATGGTGAATGTGTTCTTGAACATGGGCATGGCATGACTTGGCAGTATTAACATAATGAGAATGACGCAAACTTCTAATGCAACTGATGATGGAAGATTTCTTCGAATGACTCAGAGGAGTGACAAGACTCAGAAAGTAAGTGGGGACTCATAGACGAACAAATGACCTAAGTATTGTATGCAAATGCAGATGAGTGCCATATTCAAGAACGACTATATACTGCCACTGAGGTATGTAACACAAACACTTTCCTTTTTCCCCATCATGAATGACAAGTGCCTCATGTGTTTTTTATGAGCTTGATGAGGGTAACCAGATGCTTGGTATAGCTCATCTCATAGATGAGTCCAATCCCAAATACTTTCCGAACCTGGGATAGGAAGGGTTTGTCCCATGACGGGCCCTTCAATGTGAAAATTTAACGAGCCCATAGAAGGTAGACTCGGTCGTCATTTCATGTTTAGAGAGTCTGAAAAGAACTAAAAAAGACTCCAACGGTCCTTTTTCATAAAGTTAGCCTCATTGCCCGAAAAAGGGTAAAACAACGCGGGAGAGGACTCTTCCAGTCATGATTGGATGGAGTATTCCTTTTTCGTAATTAGTGCCCCCTGGTCCGAAAAAGGGGTAAACTATCACCAGGAAGACGACCATTCAAATACTTTAACAGGCGTGAATGCGACAAGTTTGCTTGGAGATCTTTTCAATTTTAGAGAGTCTGAAAAGAGCTTAGCTATGGACTCTGGTGGGTGTCATTTTCCGTGGAAGTTTAACGAGCCCGAAAAAGTGATAAATCATAACTCGGTACTTGTTCTCATGGTTGGGTGAGTACGAGAACAAACAAAGAGTAAACTCATCCTCATGCAATAATTACGACTTAACCAAAAACAATAATGACAAAACATTTAAAGGGGGGTTCATACCTATAGTTACCGTTGGTAATGCGAGAAATGGCACAAAAGACCACTTTACGACTCCTGTATACTAGAGAAAGTGTCAAATAGCCCCAAATATAATGACAAACGGTCGAAACTATAGTAAATGGCCCAAAAGCATCAAAATATTTGAAAAAGAATATTCCATTCTATTTATAAATAGAAATATGGGCCAAAAATAGAAACATTGTTCAAATTGCCAATTTGGGTGGAGAAGTACCAATTTGGAGCCAAAACTTCCTTTGCCGATTTCGGGAGCTACGATCCACCATTTCACTAGCCGTTCGGACCAGGTAGGCTTAAATCTTATCCAACAACTTTCCAGTGGTTTACTTTTTTATTTCTTGTTCATTTTTTGGGTTTTTTGATGATTTGGGGAAGGGCCATTGCGCCCTCGGCTCATCGCAAGTGGTCCTTTCGGGACTTGCGATGAGACCGAGTCGTTGCAAGCCTAAAAAATGAGACCTGTGATGACGTTGCGCTGTACCTAAAGGTATAGTGAGACGACGGAAACCCAAAACCCAAACATCAAAAATATTCCAAAAAATGAGTTTGTGAAAGTTGAGGAAGGACCTAACAAGGTTTAATTGTCCCTTTTGGCAGGTTACTAGCAAGCAAAAATGGTATTGGAGTGGCAAGAGAGAGAACATGAAGTGGAAGATGAGCAAGCTGCAAACGATCCAGAGTGTGTGGAAGCTTTGAGAAACTGTGGGTTGCTCAAATTCTTTGAGATATAGGGGATGAGAGCCCAGATCCCGTTCCTGACACACATGCTCTAGAGTTGGGATGCAGCCCAACAATACTTTGTGATAGGTGAGCATATCCTCACAATTGACATTGAGGATATATACTTTCTGACTGATTTGTCCCGAAGAGGGGATGTTGTACAACTCATTGGGACACGGGCCAGTGATCATACAGTTGAGGACATGGATAGAGTGTGGATATGATAGGTTGAGGAAGGGTAGGAGAGAGATAGGAGATCTTCCCAAAGAGTTAGGGTTCAAGTACCAACTCTCCTAGAGGTTAGGGATAAGCCCCCAAATGAGCAAGTTTCGAGAAGGATCTCGAATAAACTATTTTTGCCCATTAACAGACCTCATCTCACCCTGTAGTGGTGCAACCTGGGACGACCCTTCAGAACCCAGCACAAATGGGTACAAACCCTCCCAGGATGATTATTAGTCCAAGTGCCTTCATGGGTGCATACACTGAATCTGGTGATGAGTAGATTTTGGGTGTAATAGAATGCCCCTCAAAGCATGAAGCTGTTAAGGATGTACAGGTGAAGTGCTTTGATAGAAATAATGGCAAAAGACTTGTCGAATGAAGGATGCTGCTGCAGTACAACTGACTCTAAACTGACAATCTCATATGAAGTACAAAATGGCTTCCAACCAATACATTGCAGATCCATGGTAGTAATGACCGAATGAACACAATCATGGCTACTAGACACAAGCGTAGATCCATGATGAGATGAAAACATAGCCATGACCAATACAAAAGTGGATCCGTGTAATATGACTCAATACAAACTCCATCGCAACTTGGGTAAAACATGACTCCCCAGGGTCTTCAAACTGAACCCGCAATGATACGAATCTATCCATGTGATTACAAATGTCTTGACGTCGAACATGGTAGAAACCACTTGATTACTGGTCATTGATGTAAACCATTAACAAGTGCAAAGGAGATCACCATTAATGTCGATGATTCCCAAGGTATCATAGTACATATCATCAAGCGTGAATAAATGAGTTGACGTCGAACGCAAGACGAAATCTTTCAATCAAGAGTCAGTGATGTAAACTCATGATGAAAGTGAGGTAACCTGCCATTAAGGCATGCAGGGCTAAGGTACTTGGTTGGTTTCTAGATTAAATCCTTGGAAGATGAGTTGAAGTCGAAAAGGATGAATCCATCGAAGGAGGGCCATGACAAATCCCCCATCAATCGACACAAAACACGACAAAAGATGTGTAAAGTGTATCAGATGGTATAGTAAGATGTGAGATTGACTCAAAGTAACAATGGCATGACGACGTGTGTACTGACTGCAAATGATAGATGGTGAATGTGTTCTTGAACATGGGCATGGCATAACTTGGAAGTATTGACATAATGAGAATGACGCAAACTTCTAATGCAACTGATGATGGAAGCTTTCTTCGAATGACTCAGAGGAGTGACAAGACTCAAAAAGTAAGTGGGGACTCATAGATAAACAAATGACCCAAGTATTGTATGCAAATGCAGATGAGTGCCATATTCAAGAACGACTATATACTGCCACTAAGGTATGTAACACAAACACTTTCCTTTTTCCCCATCATGAATGATGAGTGCCTCATGTGTTTTTTATGAGCTTGATGAGGGTAACCAGATGCTTGGTATAGCTCATCTCATAGATAAGTCCAATCCCAAATACTTTTCGAACCTGGGATAGGAGGGGTTCGTCCCATGACGGTCCCTTCAATGTGAAAATTTAACGAGCCCATAGAAGGTAGACTCGGTCGTCATTTCATGTTTAGAGAGTCTGAAAAGAACTAAAGAAGACTCCAATGGTCCTTTTTCATAAAGTTAGCCTCATCGCCCGAAAAAGGGTAAAACAACGCGGGAGAGGACTCTTCCAGTCATGATTGGATGGAGTATTCCTTTTTCATAATTAGTGCCCCCTGGTCCGAAAAAGGGGTAAACTATCACCAGGAAGACGACCATTCAAATACTTTAACAAGCGTGAATGTGACAAGTTCGCTTGGTGATCTTTTCAATTTTAGGGAGTCTGAAAAGAGCTTAACTATGGACTCCGGGGGGTGTCATTTTCCTAAAACTTTCTAACATTCATTCTTAACATTTTAAACATTTCTGACACTCAACATTCATTCTTAACATTCTTAACATTCCTTACTCCTTACTTTAGATTACACCTATCAATACTTCCTAACATTCATTCTTAACATTCAACACTTCCTAACATTCATTCTTATCATTCCTAAATTTATATTGCATCTATCAAAACTTCTTAACATTCATTGTTAGGATTTAACACTTTCCTAACATTTATTCTTACCATAACATTCATTCTCAACATTCATTTTTAACATTCAACATTTCCTAACATTAATTCTTAACATTTCCTTACTTTAGATTGCACTTAACAAAACTTCCTAACATTCATTGTTAGGATTCAACACTTTCCTAACATTCATTCTTACCATAACATTTATTCTTAACATTCATTGTTAACATTCAACATTTCCTAACATTCATTCCTAACATTTTCTAACTTTAGATTGCACCTATCAAAACTTCCAATTATCCATTTTTAACATTCCTATCATTCCTATCATTAACATTTCTATAAATTTTACATCTACATACATACATAAATTTAATAATACATGCATTCATAAACATGCAAAAACATATTCTAAACATTTATCACACCAAATATGCTAAATAATTAACAAAAAAAGTAGATCATTTAAAGCAAATATAGAATATGTAAGTTCAATGTACATGTATATAATCCTCAAAAAACGAACTCATGAACACGTGAGTTCAATGTAGATATGTATAATCCAAAAATAAATCTCCTCGATGTCCAAAACAACTACAATCTATATATTAATTAGCAAAAAGAAAGAAGTCAACCACTATCCTCCACTAAGGCCTTCCCTTAGACTCAACCCAACTTGAAACATGTATAAAAACATATTATGAATATCATAAATTATTTAAACAATTTTAAACTAAATTCAAAAAATTAAAATATTAAACTTATATATCAAAGAACAATTCAATTATTAACAAAAATACATCAAATTCTTTAAATGCATGTCCACCACTATCCTCCACTAGAGTCTTCCCTTTGCCTCCAAAAGATCGAAGAGACCCAAGCTGCAACATGTATAAAATCAATTTATGAATCTCATAAATTATTTAAACAAATTTAAACTAAATCCAAAAAAATCAAAATATTAAACTTATATCAGAGATCAATTCAAGTGTGAACAAAATTACCTCTGTGCCAATATCTACATTCATCAAAGAACTTATATCTCTCCCCTAAAATTTGAATTGTGTTGATAAATAAAACATGGTGCAAGTAAAAAAAAAAATTAAGCAGTTAAATTAAAACTGAAACAAAAAAATTAAAATCATTAGCTCACAAGAGATGGTAAATCATCTAAAAAGTTCGTATCTAAAGAAACCTGCATGGATAAGTCAAATTAACAATAAAAAGCATAGTTAAATTAAAATTCAAAAAATGGATAATATATCAAGTTCAAACATAATTATAAATATGTAAATAATAAATATATCTCTCCAATATGCTCTACATTGTTTACATTTTGACTAGTGGAGAGTCGAAAAGAATGTTCATTCATCATTCTGAAAAATTGCAACCAATAAACATTTACATAATGTACTTATTACTATACATAAAAAAAGACATAATATCATACATATAATGTAACAAAAAGTTCAATTTAAAATGAATAAAAGATTAAATAGATTGTCATATCATAATCAACAAACCTCTCCTAAACTCAATGTGTCATTAGATATAACATATGAAGCTATGTCACGACAAACCTTGGCATAAGCCCTGAGATCTCCAATGCTCATTCCATCTACCTCATCATTCGTTTTGTAAACAAACTTTTGACAAATAGTGGCACGAGCCCTCTCTCGAACCAATCCCACTTCTACTCCAACTAATGTCGACGCTAAACCATCACCAACAAAATCCCTTGCATTTGTCCCAAGTTGGGATGTGGGATCCATCTCTGATCTTAATGCCACAATCCTAGGTGGGCGAGATATCTGGGGTGGAGGTTGAAGAGTTGTAGGGTCTCTAAGAGCACCTTTTCGATCATATATTCGACCCTTTCCAACTCTATAAAATTCAGAATGAACATCAGTATAGTCTGGCTTCATCTTTAAAAGAAACTTCGCATAAAAAAATCTAGCAAAATATTGAGAAACCTCATCATTCCATGGAAACTGACCATAGGCTGCAAGGAACCGATCATATAGTAGATGTGCAAGTTCAGGGTGCTTGAAATATTGCACTTTCAACATTTTCACTTTAGACCTTCTTTGAAGTTAAACATTGAATGGGCCTGTTATTTTGTCACTCTCTCCTTCACAACATCCCACTTGTATGGACCCATCACTTGTTCCCTTCGTCTTCGCATCAAATCAACAAAACCATTCATAGTTGGTTCGAGATTCTCATATGCCTCAATGAATTTTTGTAATGATCCCAAAACAATCTCCAAACTTTGTTTACTCTCTGGAGGGAGATCCATAGTAGATAAATCTTTTTCCAACTTGTTGTATTGGGATCTACAACTTTCAAGAGTCGTTTGATGAACACTACTTTCCCATGGAAGCTCCTCAGGTAAATCAGATGGATACGTTGTCATGGGTGTACAACCCTCGGTTAGTTCAACGTATTGCATCCTGGCTCGACCATCGTCACCATGTGTAGAATGATGAGCCTCTTGGGAACCTTGCTCTACACCCACATCTGTATCCCTAGCTCGCTCTTCCTCACTCTCTATAGAATTACAAGCATCTTCTGAACCATGCTTTGCTTCAAATAAAAACAAAGTTATGGGTAAACATGTGCAAACTTTGCGTACAGAAAAAAAACAATTTGTACATGTATTAAAAGATTGATGTTCATACCAACAGAAGGTCGAGATCGACATTCTCCCACAGAAGATAAAGGGGAATCATCTGTACCCCTATCACCTTGCCGATGATTGAATGAATGTGAACTATACAATAAACTTGAATCTCGAGGGGAAGTCGACAACCTTTGATTATCAATTGAAACACCAACTCCAGAAGAATGTGAAGACCTCCTACGCTTTCGCCTCGAAGACTCCTATCTTTCCATTTGATATAATGTCTACATTTACACAAATATCAACTCATTACATATTCAAATTATACATGTTAATTCTACAAATTCTAAGGCCTAGCTGCTAAAGAAACTAAGTTATTTAATAAGGACCTAGATATACCTAATATCATCTAATAGCTCTTAAAATGAGTATAGCTAATATTGTTGGATGTATGAGGAATTAATGTGCCGATCTTCTAAGTGTATTTTATGTTTAAATGAATGGAACCAATATAGTTAAATATTAAGTGAAGGTTACATTTCTTTATGTCAAAGAATGAGTTCATGAACATGTTAACTTTTAATTTAAATCTTAAACTAATAACTTAATTGATATTTTAATAGTTTAAACATAAATTATATCTACAAATATTTTCATTATTCCATAGAATCATAAAAAATTGACGATTCATGGTATTATGTTTTGCAAGTTTGCCATGTTTCCCAAATTTGCCATGTTGCACGATGGTCTTGAGTTTTAGCCTGATAACGGTGATGATTCATGGTATTATGTTTCCCGAGTTTGCCATGTTGCAACCAAAGAAAAACATAATCCCAGGAATGGTCACCTTTGCAAGGCTAAAACTCAAGACCATTGTTTTCCATCAATTAGATTCTCAATTCAAAATGCACAATCATAAGGCATGACATTCTCAAAAAAAAAATCCACAATGTTATCTCTACGACGATGTTTTCTATGGTTTAACAGCCACGGGAGGGAGAGGGTGTTTTATAGAGAAAACAATGCACAATTAAATAAAAGCCTAGATAGTTCTTAAAATGGGTATAGATAATATTGTTGGATGTAAGAGAATTAATGTGCCAATCTTCTAAGTGTTTCATTAATAGAGTTCAAGAACTCTAAAATTATATTCACAATATTTGCTCTCTTAGTACTGACCATAGTTGACTTGCAGCCCTATTACCATTGCTGCTAGGATTAAATGGTTCTATGGACCCTCTAAGTTCTGTTTGCATGGACGTGTGGGACACGTGGTTAATCAAGTTTGTGAGTTGACAGATAAATGGTAGTGTGGAAGAGACTAAGGAATCACACCATCTGTTTCATATATAATTCAATAATAAATATAAAGCGTAAATGACTAGGGTAATAAATAAATTAATTGTCGAGATGAAACACTCACAATAGTAAATGACTCAATGAATTGTAAAATATATTCATGAACTATGTGGCATAATTCTATCATGTTTTGATATCAATACCTCTTAATAAGGATTCCCTAAATACATAAAAATAATGTGTACAATACAATTGTCTTTGCTATGTTGGAAATTTAGGTTAATATATTGATCTATGAAATCTGTCCACATGGACAGAGTTAATGAACTCTGTCCAAATAGTGCAAATTAAAACTATCTAACAACTGTAATCAATTGATGTACAACTAGCTAATTCTGTGCTAAAATTGACTATCTAATACGCTAAAATTGACAATATAGACTTTTTAAGAACATACCTATTTTTTGACAAACTTGCAGACAACAATTCGTCAAACCCCACTACGTTGTTTTGTATTTTTTTTGGCTCATTGGAATAATTTAGAAAACTAAGTTTAATTGTTATATTGACTTTAATAGCTCATAAATTAGACCTCTAATAAAGACTATTATTATTACAAAAAGGATTAAGAATTACCTTAATATATGATAGTTCAAGGCTTACTCATATCAAAACCAGTACTTAACCAGTCTGAATCCCATTAAAGCAGAGTACATTGCAAGCTATATAAGTTGTGATAGTTAACGAACTATAAATTACAGAGTCTTATTGATCTTATAACTGTCAACTCTTAATTATCCTTATATGAATTGATCTTACTACTAGTCGCATTGGTTCAACTGTATACGTAATATATGGTGTTATAGTTGTACTAAAAGCTGTTCACATTAGTGCTTACTTTGTGTCCATATTACACTATGATCCTTATATGGGTAATCTGAGCATGAAATTAAATATTACTATAATCACTATGAAAAATGATAACAGATTAATCAAGGGTGAAGTAGTCATCTATGAAAAATGATAGCAAATTAAGCAGAGTTCATCATGGTCAAAGTTCATGTACTCTGTCCATATGGACAGAGTTCATGAACTTTGCCCATGTGGAAACGCCAAGACAATGAATGTATATACAAAAAGGGTAATCTTTCCCATGGGTTGCTAACTTGAGGCTAAGTCTTATATTCTAACGCTTTCAAATGAGATTGCAATTAAATGAAAGTGAATTAAATTGTGTTTCATGACACATTACAATCACCATAACATAACAAAAATATTATTAAATTGCCTATTAAAAAATAATGAAAATAAATCTATGTGGTTGTAATTATGAGCTTTTCAGTGGTGCATTTAAAGGATCATGACAGTTCATGAACTCTATCCATGTGGACAGAGTTCATGAAATCTGTCCAAATCGTGCAAATTTCAACCGAAAAGAGAAACCTATACATAAAGTGGAAATACCATTTGCAAATATAATTTCAAAACTAATTTTATTTTTTCAAAATATTTATAAAATTTCCATATAAACCCTTAAGACGAGTGTATAAAAATTATATAAGAACATGGATAGAGTCCAAGAACTCTGTTCTCTATCTTAAATTTTTTAAACCCTTGCTAATCTAAAAACTGTAATCAATTGATGTACAACCACATAAGAGGCTAATTCTATGCTAAAATTAACTATCTAATACACTATTGACAATCTGGACGTTTTAGGAATTGTCACATACCCTCCATCTAACCAATTCAATGTAGGGCACATGATACCAAAATCTGGGCTTTTTACATAAAACTCAGCCCATTCATTAGATTCTTGGAAATAAAAGAGATGTGTGCAGATGGAAAACAAACAAACATGCACAGTGGAAATGAACTCATCCACACACATATTACATGACTGTCATTCAATTTAACACAGTCAACAAATTAATACATTCGCATAAGTAAATACACAATAAAATACTCATCTTGATGCAATGTTGTCCTAAGCAACTAGCTATGTCGCTGCAACGTTCCACCCAACCATAGGTCTCTGCCTAGCCTCTATTATTTCAACACTCAGAGACCACCCCCGAGCTAGGCATGATATCTACAAGGAAATTGGGTCTCTCAAGCTTAGCTTAGCCCAAAGCAATGGATAACCAACTCAACCCCAGCATTCTCTTGCACACCAAACTCATATATGGGCTCTGGAACACACTTTCAACATTGGGACTTAGGAACTAGATGGATAGGGGTTTTCCCAGAATGTAGGCACACCAAAAATGGATTGTGGGAAGAGGAATCCAACCCCAGGGAAGAAAACCGATTTCCCCCACAGATTTATGAGCATACAGTGGGCCAAAACGGCCTCTAAAAACCCCAAAATCGTTTTACTCTTTTCTCCACTGTTAGACACACAAAAACGCCCTTCCCAGTTAGGAAAATGAAGGTAAACAGAGTAAAACCAATGAGGAAAATGCCCAGGTAGCTCCAAACTCATGAGAGGGAAAAGTGGGTTGATGGGTAATGGCTTGGGGAGCAATTCATGGCTCTTTTCTTTCCCAAGAAGCCAAACATGAATTTTCATGCAGGGTGGCTTTCCCATATCCGAATTTGGACAGCCATACCTCCCATTCCCCAAGGCATTAACTACCTCAACCAACTCTTGGGAGAAATCAATGATTGAGTACAAAAGTCAACATGGGTAGTTGAGGGTTTGATTGGTTCTCTCATTGACACTTGGAATGGCTTGATTGGCTCCAAGGGTTTGAATGTTTTCTCTCCCAATTCCTTGTAAACATCATGCCCTCATCTCTTGTTGCATTGCATAGCTAGCTGTGGGCATTTATATTAAAATGCATATTTACAATTCCCATGGTTCACTAGCACATGGGTAGCATAATATCAAATACTTACCTCTTCTAGATCGAGCGTTCACTAGCGGGGCTTTGGCCTTGAGCTCCACGCTAGGAATCATACATAATATGCATACATTATTTACATTATATCCCAAAATATTATAAGGGTCAAAATGGGGGATGTGACAGGAACATAATTGTTTTTTGACGAAAACTAACTCGCAGACAGCAATTTGTTGAACCCGACAAACAGAAGGAAGCCAGAACCGAACACGAACACCAATGCCACAACATAACCAAACACAAACTTGCCGAACGAAGCATATTGGCCTGCAAACATCAACAAAATTAATTAGCAAAAGGAAAAGAAAAAAAATGAAACCAAAACGGAAACTAAATCTAGACCAACAAAAAACTAAAAACATACCTGCAAAAATCAACTCCACACTGACGCTGTAACCTCCACGCCGAACCCATAAACTCCACGTCGAAGCTAAATGGTGACCCTGCAAGCTATAGGTCGTGGCAGATCTAATGGAGAGCGAAGGTCGAAAGGGTGGCGGATGATAGATGATAGATGGTAGATGGCAAATGTGGAGATGGCGAGTGGTGGGTGGTGAATTCGATAGGGTGGCGACGATAGCAGCCACGGGGTGGCGAATTTGATAGGGTGGCGATGACAGCAACCGCAGACGGGAGATAATCCATAGGTGGGGTCTGAGTAGGGTCCACAGGCGGGGTCCAAAGCTGTTGGCAGAAAAATGAAAAATAATGGCCGCAGTAGAGATTTTATGCAGAATAATTATTTGGCTGAATAATTGTTCGGCCGAATAATCTAACAAGCCCAGAGATTTTTTCATGGCGAGCACTAGCTCGCACACACTTCGAGGTACCCGTTAATTTTAATGGAGAATCGTAACTAGTTATTCGGCTGAATAAATTATGGGTTATTCGGCCGAATAATCAATTTTATTCGGCCTATTAATCAATGTTATTCGGTCGAATAACCTCCGCTAGATTTTTTTTGCACCCGATTCTCACGGAAGTGTTACCCAACTTCACGTTTTCACCCTAACACAACTGATATACTGAGAAAAACATACATTTGAAAGTGTAACATAACCATATATTCATTATTTCATTGAAATGATAGAGAGTTGTGGCTCAGAGTTGGGTTGGTGCAAGGTAATGATACCCAATTATGACACGTTAGTTGTAATGACATTCTGAAAAAACATAAATATTATCATTAAAATGAATTATTAGAGGTACATACAAAACTTTTTTGGATTAGGTGTAAAAAGATGAAACGTAGAAAAACGGATGACCTTCTGGAATATATAACTTTTATTTATGGAAAAGTGGTATAACCACCCCAAAATGTCATTATTCGAAGATTGGTATGTTATTTTTTTTTTCTAAAACATAATGCACATGTTTTTGTTGACCCACCTATTTGCTATGTAAATTTTCAATTTATGAGAAACAAAATATGTATAGGTAACAGACAAATCTTGTGTGGGGCTATTTTTCCAAAATTTTAAAAGTTAATTTTATATATTTTTTAAATTACCGAAGTGAGTGAAGCCCTAAAACGACATGGTCAAGTGTTGAGCCACCATATGATGGTGATGATGATGATGATGATGAGATGATGATGATGATGATGATGATGATGGTTATGAGGATGATGATGATGATGATGATGATGATGGTGATGGTGATGAAGATGTTGATGATCATCATCCTCATCATCATCACCATCATCCTCATCATCATCATCATCATCACCATATTCATCATCATCATCATCAGCTTCATCATCGTCGTGATCATCATCACACCATATTGATCTTCATCATCATCATCATCACCGTATTCATCATCATCATCATCATCAGCATCATGAGGATGATAATGATGATGATGGAGATGAGGATGATGGTGATGATGGTGATGAAGATGGTGATGATGATGATCACGATCATGGTGGTGAGGATGATGAACAAGATGATGATGATGGAGATGAGGATGATGGTGATGACGACGATGATGATGATGATGATGATGGTGATGATGATGATGATGATGATCACGATCATCATCATCATCATAACCATCACCATCATCATCCTCATCACCATCATCCTCATCCTCATCATCATCGTCTTCCTCTTCATCCTCCTCCTCCTCCTCCTCCTCCTCCCCATCCTCCTCCTCCTCCTCCTCCTCCTCATTATCATTGTCATCTCCCCCTTCCTCATCAACATCTCCATCATCATCATCATATTCATCATCATCATCACCATGTCCTCATCATCATCGTCATCATCATTTTGACATATTCATCATCATTATCATCATCATCATCATCATCATCATCTTCACCATCATCATCATCATCTCCATCATCATCTTCGTATTCATTGTCATCTCCCCCTTCCTCATCAACATCTCCATCATCATCATCATCTTCATCATCATCATCACCAAGTCCTCATCACCATCGTCATCATCATCTTGACATATTCATCATCATCATCATCATCATCTTCACCATTATCATCATCATCTGCATCCTCCTCCTCATCTTCATTGTCATCTCCCCCTTCCTCATCAACATCTCCATCATCACCCCTAAACACCTAGAAGCACTTAAATGCACTTAGGGATTATGGGTTAGAATAGGGCCTAAAGACTCTTATGGGGGAGGGGCTTTAGGAATAAACTGACACATTTAAATTTGTTGGGTAATAAATGTAGTGGATGTTACCCATCGAACTATACAACATTCAGCAGAGGTGAGCACGCGCTCCTTGGTGTGTGCACATCCCTGCTGAAGATGAAATTTAGAAAAACACATACGCTCTTCTCCCACATTTTCTCCTTGCTTCATAGCGTTTTGTTGGCTCTTTTCATGCATAGTCCGACAATCATCACCATTTTATATTGAATTCATACACCATTTGGTGCTTCCTTGACCATTTGGATAGAATACACAACATTTGGGGCTCTATTTGGCTATTTGGATTGAATACACACCTCTTGGGCTCTATTTGGATCATTTGAGTGAATACACAACAATTGGACTCTATTTGGCTCCTTGGATTGAATTCTCATGCTACTTGGACACACATGAACTCTTTTTACCTATAGTGGACACATCAAATGAGCATTTTACATTTGAAGCAAAGAGCAATCATAATCCTTGAGGTATGGTGACAATTTTATCTTGTTAAATGTATTTTAGTCTTCATTCACTTGTTTGAATGGCATCTATTTTGGTTTTTCCTCATGAATTGTATGATAGATCTATTTTAGTCTTCTTAATCTTCAACATAGACAATAAAAACATCTTACCAAAAAAAAACTACAACATGCACCAAGCAATGCTTTTAACCTTTCATGAAGATAATAAAAAAAAATTACTTGCATCACCACCAATAACATTTCATAATCACATTCCTCCATCTAGTAGACAAACATTTGTTGAATTCCTCATGGTTTCACTACAACAAATCACACAAACACCTAAACAATTGAAAACTCTTAGTCTTTTGGGGCTATTTTCCCTCATCCATACCATGAAAATGAAGTGAGTATGAGCTTCTCCCTTGTAGGAAATTTGCTCGTACTAACATCCCATACCACCATCCAATACCATCCTACTGAGTTCCTAGAGGTGATGTTGTAACTTTATATGTAGGGCATTCCCAATAGATTTTAAGATTATATGAAAACATTCTCACTAGATGTTGTTGTACATAATCAATTTCTACATAGAGCTTTAATAATCATGCACATCGAGTTTTAATATCTTGTTTGTTGTTCATTCTTGCAGGGGTGATATTTTTGTTTTTCCAAAAAATGCATTGAATATGGGAAACAAACGTAATAATAAAAGAAAGTCTAGAAGGACGGAGCTGCCCCTTGAAAAGGCCCATGAGATAAGAGAAAATGCCAGGTTGTACATGCAAAACTGTAGAAATCAAAATGTTAGTGCCTTAGATCCATCAACAAGCAATGACGAAGTGGTTGAAGTCAATCAAATCTTTCTTGATGTCGAGTATGAAGGGATGGATGTTGAACAAGTTCTTAACTGGAAAACTCCCCAAGAAGAGCACACACATGGCGAACACATTCCCTTGTAGGACTAATTTGTGAATGAAGGGCCACAACAAACCGTTGACGAGACTTGTACTTCCTTGCCGTCTCCCTTGCCTCGAATATCAACCGGATGATGAAGAACTCCCATACGTATTCATGTGGATCAAAGTTCATTTTCAGGACTTGAAGGTAAGATGCCCAAACGCACTATTGATTTCCATTGTAGTAAGATAATCAAAGATTTTTTTGAATCCAAAACCGATGCAGCAAAATGTCAATTGTTTCTTGATTTGTTAAAATCACATTGTCTAGCTCATGTACTAAGAAGCAATAGTTGTTGGAAATGTTGAAATGTTACGCTCCACCCTCCATCAGTTTGAAGAATCGAGTGTAGTTTCAATGGTATTTTGAATTTTCAACTTCTTGCAACTGAAGAATGTTATACATAATGCATATTGAGGAGGGTGCCATCAACACATATCATGTGGATCAGCTCGTACAAGTATGGAAACCCTTGCCTACATTACTGGATTCCAATGAAGAACTTAAGAGTTTAGAAATAGCAGGTGCGGAATTAAAATTATTGCGGAAACATGATTCTCAGTTATGCTTATGTTTCTGTCTTAATTCATTCCATTTTGTAGGCGAAAGTCGACATTTATGTCTTTTTGAATGTTGCAAGAGCTAAAATTTGGGCTCCCTCATTTTCAGACTTTTCTAGGTCCATAAGGAAAATGAAGCAGCTCGAAAAAATGGCCATTTCTCATGCATTAATAAAAATCGTGCAAGAAGAATTTGGTGATTTGCGCTCCTTGAAATACCTTGAGTTAATCGACTCCTCAAAAATATTGCAGCTTCCTAATTCCTTAGTAGAATGATTTGTATTATGCTTTGAGTTTGATGTTGCTTCCAAATTTATTTGGGAATTTAACTGGACTCAAACATCTAGGGTTGAGAGTTTGTTGCAGTTTGACCTTCTCTAACGAAACATTTGGAAATATTACCACCCTGGAACACAGATATTCCAGGTTGTAGCTGTGTGAAATAATTTCTTCCCCAAGTCACACATCAACGGTCCTTTGCAAAGATTAGATGTGTGTAAAACAAATTTAATAGAATTTCCAAGCAGCACTGGAAACCATTAATAAGCATGCTAGACACAGGAGTATCTCTCCTTTCGCCATTGTTTCTTGTTCCTTTGGCTTTCAGTCAAATTGTTTGATGCAATGTATGTATTAAAATCGATTCATCTATGGGATAAAACTTTCTGGGGATGTCTGGGGATGTCTTATTCTCAATGGTGATGCACTCAACCTTGTCCGACTGATGATTGTTTGGTCTAGAAGGATTGTATACACTATATTAAAAATTACAAAAAAAAAATAAATTTATAATCCAATTTAAATTTATGTTGCTTGCCACCACGCCTGAACGAACATGAACGAACATGCGACCACCTCCCTACATGTGAGACATGTGCACCGATTGAACAATTCATTACTATTATTTTAAAAATTGACCATAGATTGAACAATCCAATACTATGTTTGGACAAAGTTGAACACAAAGATATTATATTTAAAATACTCACAAAGAACATATAAAATACATTGAAATTCTATCTGAGTTGGAAAGATCGTTACATAAAGATATCATATTTAAAATACTCAAAAACAACATTAAAAACTTTGAATTTCTAACTGAGATGAAAAGATCGAGTAAATGGACATTTGACATCGATGACGGATCGAGTTTGAAAGTTTCATTCACATTCGAATTGACGTAAACACACCAAATTATTGATGAAGGAATCAAAATTCATATGCTAACGATGCATTTCTTTGCTCATGGTTATCATCCATACGAGAACAACAAACCACAGATCATAAAATTCGATGCAGCATGTTTCCAAAATTTTAAACATTGATTAAAATCAACACTTGATCAAGAAATTACAACACAAAAGCTAAAATTCTTTAACAACATCTCTTGAATCTTGATCTCGTGATGGGTATACTATCATGGGACTATTTATAACTATGTGTGATACCCTCCAGCCTACACCTTTGAGCAGTGTTTTCGAATCTATCCCACCTGTCTGAAGAGGACGTTTAAGCTTGTGAGCTTCACCATAGCCCGAGCAAAGTCCCCGTAGAAGGAAACCTGGTTTGTGACATAATCTTTAACTATCTTTTTGGTTATTTCATTTTCATTAAGGGCCAGATCCACATGCAACACTCCCTTTCCAACAAGAATGTTCTGGTAGCTATAATGGGTGTCGAAAACTTGATCATTGTCGGTATCAGTTAAATTTATGACTTGTAGTCTATATGCTACCCATTTCTATTGGACATTGGAAAGGGAAACATAGTGGCCTTCGCTGCACTGAGAAGTCAGAATCCAGGAAATCAGCAGATCGCCAGGTCCTTGTTTGGAGCAACCGGTCTGGTTGATCCCTTCGTTCTCCCCAAAGATTTCAATATCGATTCCAACCTCGTCAAACTTCTGCAAGCCAAATTCACAGCTTCTGGTTGATTCATTATTCATTCATTCATCCTAATAGTCGCCAATGACCACAGATATGTTTTCATTCATGCATTAGAATCATATCCGTAGGAGGGTACCGCCCATTATATATCCGAACAAATAAAACATGCTTTCCTCGCGTTCTGCATTTTGTGCATGACGCGGATGGTTATTGCATTGTATTTGTGGTCCGCGTTCTACATTCTGTGTGTGACACAGATGGTCATTACATTGTATTTGTGGTCGTGGGTATAAAAAAAAAGTCCATTTCGGTTGATCCTCTACAGTGTTGAGAAAGTGTACAGGGGGCGGCTCCTCATTCGTCGTCGACAAACGACCAAGGGGAGAGAGGAACCGCTCTCTTAAAATATGCCTTTGGTGTAATTAATATGTTTGTAATTTTATTAAATGTACCCACAAAGGAAATATGTAAGTCTCATCTCACAAAATAAAAGAAATGATCCTTAATTGTATGAGGACGCCTTTGGTGTAATTAATATGTTTGTAATTTTATTAAATGTACCCACAAAGGAAATATGTAAGTCTCATCTCACAAAATAAAAGAAATGATCCTTAATTGTATGAGGACGCCCTTTTCTCGAACTATAAAGAAATCTTTATATGTAAGAGTGTTTTTTAACAATTCAATAGGTTTAATGTTAAGAATATGTTATATGTTCAATTCTGAAGGAGACAAGATATTTTTCCAAAGTACTTATAAAATTGGGAGATAAAATTGTTAGATCTCTTCCATTGATATAAAACAAAGTATATATCTAAACAATTTTAATATGTGCAATGTTAATATAAGTTGCTTTGCTTTGGATTGGATTGGGTATATAGCTAAAATATAGATAACGTGGCCTTTTCTTTAGACAATTTGGATGTTTTTTTTTATTTGACCTTTCGAGGGATTAGGAGCATCCTAGGGTGCCCTTAAGTGGCTCACAAGAGTGACGTAGGGCACTCTAAACCTCCTCCTAGGAGTGCTTTGGGGCACTTTTTTCATCCTCCTAGGAGCACTCTAGGGCACCTTATATCCCCAAGCAGGAGCACTTTAGGCCTTGAAGGAGGGTTGAATACTAGGCGCTGATGAATGCTTGCTTTCTTTCCCATCGATCCATATGTTCTTTTACTTCATGAATCCATACAAATTTTTATGTATTCAAAATCCATGTTAGTAAGTATTTCTCATTCTACAAAATTTCTTTAGATGTACACAAACATAAGAAAAGAAAAAACCATTTATCTCGATACCATCTCACTTTCTTGGGGCTTTGATGGCACTCATTTAGTGGAATTTGACACTAGTACAAAAAGAGAAATAAGTGACTAGGCGACTAAAAAAGTTACTCACCATTGTCTTTTCAAGGGATAAATGACTAAAATTGAGCAATTTTAAATAAACCAACTAAAAACGACTAAGATAAACGACTAATTTAGTCACGGGATAAAATATATGACTAGATAACAAGTGACTAAAATAAAAATGACTAACATAAATGACTAATTTAGTCATGATAATATAAATATGACTATCTAACAATGAATAAGAATAAGAATTAGTTATTTTTAGTTTTGTCACCTCAACAATGGATAATTACGATTTCAACAACGAATTTGTACAATGTACTAAATTTTAACATTGCAGATGGATTTAGAGATCTCCTTAAAGGGGGCTCTGAATCCATATTTAGCATTAAAATTTAGTAAATTATAACATTGTAGATGGATTTAGAGACCCGAGTGACGTTAATTATGTCACTCGACAATGGAAAATTACAATTTTTGTAATGAATTATTACGATTTACTAAATTTTAACACTAGTCATTGAATCCATTTGTAGTGTTAACTTCTACGGGGTCTCTAAATCCATTTGCAGTGTTAAAATTTAGTAAATTATAACATTGTAGATAGACTCATCAGAGATCCCATGTGTCACTCAATAGAAAGCTACAAAATAGTTTGAAAGTAGGGATGCGGTTTCATAACTTAGCAAGAAAGTAGGGTTGTAGTTTCAGAACTTAGCAAAAAAGTGTGTTATTTAGCCAAACTGAAAATCCATGTTTCTTGTTTGTATATAGCCGACTTTTGAAACAATAAAAGCAAGGAAGAACACAACCCTTGCAAATAAGGAGCTTTTAATTGCTGGAGGTCCCTTTATTCTGCCACTTACACACAAATGCAAAGTTAAAATTATGCCTGCCGACTCTGAGCATTCTGCTATTTTCCAGGTAGTTATTATTATGTTAATATAAATATGATGTATTGATCATTGTCTTTATAGATACCATAATGTTTTCTTTCGATCCTTATTTTCCTTATAAGTTATTAACAAAGCATTATTTCAAATGAAGACAATAAGAAGACGAGTTTTTGTTTTTTAATGCAAATTCACACATGGAATTTATATGGGAATATAAAAACAAGATGCAATATGGCATAGGTATCGAAATTGCTATAAAACTTGGAATTCACAAGCATTGCAACCTACCAACATTTTTTTTTTTTCATAAAGAAAAAACCAGCTTCTATATTAAGGAAATAAAAGCTGACCGCAAGCCATGATCTTACAAACAGTGACAAGGCTGTCACCCAAGTCCATATGAAATTGAAATACAAGAGGTAGGCATGCCTGTGCAAATAAAACTTATATAACAGTACAATAGTCCCATTCACCTCCATCACCAGAGAAAGCAGAAACTTATAGAGACCAATCGTAACCCAGGTACATAACAGGTTGTTATCATATAATGTAAACCAAAATTGACAGTTATACTAGTTTCAGTTCATAAGATTTGGAAATTTGTCCGCCACAAAACTCTTCACATAACAGATGTCCATTCATATCCCCCAGGGATCTCCTTGAAAGCTGATCAGCATCTCCATTAAGCTCCCTATAAATGTGCTTGAATTGTAGAGATGAGAAAGCCTGCATCATCACCCGAGTACGATGAATCCAATGGTTCAAATTCAGAGCATTTAGGCGGGAGCCATTTCCATCCCAATCCAAGACACACTTAGAGTCACCAAATATCCAAAGAGAATGGATAGCCAGGGAATGAGCAAAATATAGAAGAGCCCAAAGTGCAATCAGTTCTACCCGAGTGTTCGTGCCAATGCTGGCCACAAGTGACAGGTGATAGTAATGAGATGAGATGGTGATCAAAAGATCACCAGCACCACACCGACCATGCATTGCAGCCCCATGAAAAAAACTGCTAGGGAGAGGATAATTAGCAATCACCCGAGTGAAGAAGCGAGGTTGCCAAACAGATACAGGACTCTTTAGTGCAGAGTAGATGGAAAAGGAGCTAGTCACAACCCGATGAGATGAGGGGGGAATCTCATTGAAAATAACATTATTCTGGGCATTCCACACACCCCAAATGCAAATAGGCAATATGGAGGCAGTCTTATAGTGACATCCATGCCATAGGATTAAGTGGTCCTTCAGGGATGAGTCCATCCATGGAAGCTGTATCTTCATAATGTCAGATAATTCAATAACAGTAGCCTGTATAAATGGACACCTACCAAATAGATGGGCCGTCGTCTCAGAATCCTTATGACATAGAACACAGCGCCTGGGTCCATTGTAACCTTGCTTTTGGAGATTCGTCCAGGTCAATATCTTATCCATTAAAACAAGCCACATAAATAATTTAACCTTTAGAGGGAAAAAAATTTTCCACAGCCATGAGATCCACTAGGGGATAGTGTGGGGACCAGAATCAGTAACAGGTTTAGTGTAAGCAACGGCCATAGTGACCTCCCCAGATTAAGGATTTGCAGTCCAAACCAACTTTTCCTCCTGCTCAGAAAGCATAATTCCTGCTTGATAAAGGGACTGAATAAAAGAGGTCCATTCCACCGCCAAACAGTCGGTCAACTGAAGTTCATTAGCAGTAATCCAGTGTGAGCCAAAAATGGGATGGGAAACATAAGCTTGTTTGAGTACAATGATATTCTTATGGTGCAAAACCCTCAGCAAAGCGGGTGACAAAGCTTGATTAGTGTGGCACCCCGAAATGGGATCAATGCCAATATAAGCCTGAGTACCACGACCAACTTCCAAAGCAACCACAGAGTGAATGATCGGTAGTGATTTTAAGAGGATACGCCAGATGGTGGATGCAGCTCCGCTGCCAGGAAAAGAACCTCAAAACAGATAAGACACAGGCAGTCGGTTCAAGTACTTCATATGAATGATCTTGATCCACAAGGCCCCTGCATAATAAAGACCTCCAGAGACTTTTAGCACAGAGTGCACGGTTGAAAAGTGCCAAATCCTTAATGCCCCACCCACCCAGGGCCTTCGGAAGTGATATAGTGCCCTGAAAAGTCAAATGAAATTTTGACATACCATTCATACCAACACATAGAAAATTGAAGAATAAATGCCGAAGGACAGACATAATTCCTAGAGGTATGGAAAAGAGAGCAAACCAATAGACAAGAATCCCTTGTAGAACCGAATTGAGGAGAGTAAGACGACCCCCCAAAGAGAGCCACCGAAAATCCCAAGATTTTAATCGTTGCTACACCTTGGAAATAAGCCATTTCCAATCCGAGTTATGATAACCATTAGGTTTCAAGTGAAATCTGAGATACCTGAAGCCCGAATTTAGTTCCATCTACTTGTAAGGTAATATTCGTTGCAAGGAAGAGAAGAGAACCAGATCCAAAACCTGGTGGATTATGGCGGATTTTGGGAGGCTGACTTCCATCCCATAAGCACTGCAAACAGTATCAATCAGCTCATTATAGAATCCCCATTCCCCAAGGGATGCCTTCCCGAACAAAAGTACATCATCCACAAACAATGAGTGGGTAATATGACATGCATTTTCCACCTTAACCCCACTCACAAGACCCTTGGACTTGGCATCTTTGATAAGTAGGATAAGCCCCTCAATGGCGAGAATAAATAGATAGGGCGAAAGAGGGTAGCCTTTCCTGATACCCCTGTTACCTTCAAAATACCCCGATGGCGAACCATTACTGAGAACAACTTAATTGGCAGAGGTAATACATGCCAAGATCCATCTCGTAATTTTAGCAGATAAACCAATTTGGATAAGAATGAACCTCAAGTAGTTCCAATCCACGCGGTCGTATGATTTAACCAGGTCTAATTTCAAAATGAGAGCGTCAATCTTTTTAGCCTTAATGGAATGCAGTCCTTCCTGTGCCAAACCGACCGCATCCAGGATATGCCTACCTGGTAGAAAGCCAAATTGCTCGTCAGAGATGAACTTACCAAGATGTGGCTTAATTTGTAAAGAAATCACCTTAGCAATAATCTTATACAGGAGATTGCACAGTGATATAGGATGGAAGTCGTTAAAATCCATAGGCTGGCCTTTTTAGGGACTAGAGTAATATAGGTTGAGTTAGTATAGGGATGAATCCAGCTCCGCGTCTTGGTTTCATCCACAGCCGTTGTAAACTCATCCCCTAGCAAGTAAAAACAATGGAGGTAGAATTCCACACTGAGGCCATCCGGTCCAGGACTTTTGTCGCGCGCAAAACACTTGAGAACCTCCAGTATCTCCTTCTTCTCAATAGCACGATCGATGATCTCACAATAATCATTGGAAAAATAACGGGGGAACTTCATCATAGTATGCAGTTGATTCAATAGATAGGGTGGGTCCTTTAGAGAAAAAATATATTTGAAATGATCGGCCACAGCCATCTTGAGAGAAGGTTGATTAGAGATAATCAAACCGTCCACCGATAATTCCCAGATTGAATTATTTAAGCACCTCTAATTTGCAAATTTATGGAAGAAGCTAGTATTCTTGTCCCCCGCCTTAATCCAAACAGCATGGCTCTTCTGCCGCCATGTTTCTTCCTAGAAATGAATAATCTTTAAGTGCTCCGACTCCAAAAATGCCAGCTCCATATTATGGCTAGCCGAGAAGAGATGATCATCCAACAAGCCTGGCAGTGATTGAATCCTACTCTCAAGGACCACAAGGTCACCGTTCAATCGCTTCATCTTATCTTTTTCCCAGGTATGCACAGTCTTAGTGAGCTGCTTCCGTTTGTGCCAGAAAAGTAAAAGTGGGGACTTGTTATCATCTACAGAAAGATGATGCCAAGTTGTATGCACCAGCGAGTAGAATTCAGGATCCTCCAACCACACCGAGTTGAACTTGAATGGGTAAAAGGGATAGGAGCAATCAAATTCCAATTGGAGGATGACAACACGATGGTCCGAAAAACCCACATAATAAGACCAAGATCGATACCTGTTAACAATAGAACAAAGGGACTTCGACATATAACAGCGGTCCAAACGTTTAGCAATGCCATCCACCCCAGACCGATTATTAGACCAAGTAGGCGACACGACCCCCATTTTTATGTCCACCAAATTCACACCCTCAAATAGGGCTAGGAAATACTCAGCAAGTGGATCTGTGGTTCTTCCACACTCCCAAACTTCCTCCAAATCCGTAGTGGAATTTAAATCCCCAGCCACAATAGTGTACCCACCGAACAAAATACCAGAAGCCAACACATGGTCCCAAAATACCTTACGACCACAATAAGGGGCGTATATGTTGAAAATCCTGACCGGATGCCCGAAACCCTTCAAAGTCCCTTCAAGCATGATACCTGCAATAGTATGGAATGCCTTCATATTAGCAAAGGCTGGGTTCCATGCGACTAGGGTGCCGCTCGAAAGACCATCCGAATCAAGACCAGACACAAGCCATCCAGGATTCAACTTGAGAAAAGTATTGACAACAGATAATGCGGAAGTCATAGTTTCCTGTAGTAAGACGACATGTGGGTTGATAGAGGAAAGTAAGCATTTCAAGGCCACATTTTTAGGACTGCTACCCAGTCCATGGACTTTGAGGGTTAGAATGTTCATGGAGTAACCCCTGGGATGGCTGTAAAATATCTAAGAGCCCTAGGTGACGGAGAAATAGCTGACGAGGGAGATGGAAGACCCTGCTCGAACAGTGAAAAAATCGATGGATTAATAGGTGACCCCCTAGCCACCCCTTTGACTTTATGGCCATGACGAGCATTACGGACAGTAACATTTCCCCTGTAAATAGATTTGATAGGAACGATGTTCGGATCAGACTGCAAGGAGGAAGCGTACACCGGGAACGGGCCAACAAGCTGAGGGGAGGAAGAGCTCGACGGCTCGGAATCCCCTAGATCGCCAATGGGGGTAGGAGACAAAGTAATCCCTAGAGTCAATGAGCATGTAGCAGGAAAGGGAGGGAAGGTGGTCAGAGAGTCCAGCTCCAGATCAGACACATGCAGAGAAGGGTGGAGGGTTGATGGCTCCAAGAGAGAATAGGGGTAAGAGCGCGTCAGATCTATAACAGGAACCCCAACATATGAAGAAAATAAGAGTGGGGAAACAGGAGCAGTTTGAGGAGTAGTAGCATAATCATCCGAACGAGGAGAGGACGCAACATGAGATGAGTCAACATAGAGACCCTAACGGAAATGTAGACTGTAACTCCTCAACATGGCAGAATTTAATAATAGAAGGAATATATGATGCAAACTTACCAATGAGGTCTGAACCAGAAAGATGGTCCAACGGGACGAAAATGTCCAAAGGGTCCTCCGCAGGTTGACCTCCCGACCCATCCAAATTACCAGCAGTCACAACAGGAGATGAAAGACGTAAAGGACAACGTTGTTTTGGGTGGCTTGGTTCATGGCTCGCATGATAGCAAAATAAAACCTTCCAATAATCTAATACCTGAATAAAAGAGCCCCCTTTCCAAATGAATTCCAGTTCACCCAAGAGCCCATCTGACGTGTCGATTTCCACCAAAACACGAGGTGTTTGCCGGTCCGAGCCACAGAGAATGTCCTCTTTGAGAATGATAAAATTTCCAATAGAGCTAGCAATGGCTTTGAAACCCTTGAGAGACCAGCATTGGAGTGGAAGGCCAGGTAGGAGAACCCAAAGGTGGCGGACCTTTAATTTTTCTTTATGGGGGTCGAAACCGACATACCAGCGTGAGAGGACCAGCGAACCGTGACCAATAATCCAGAAATGCCACTCAACATTCTCCCATAGTTGTATGCCTCAGAAGGGGCATACAACCGTGTCAGTACTCTGTTGATCGGACGGAAGCATAATATTCTACCTACCAACATACAATCAAAGCTAGATTTAGACTAATGTAATATATTGCTTCTACACCACTTCTAAAGAAAACTAAATGACAACAATCTAAATGAATTGCCATAATCAAATTGAATGCATAAACTAATCCATCAACATTAAATCTTAAATTTACCTAATTTAGTATTGGATCTCTCTCCACCCTTGAAAAAGAGAGGACGAAATCATATCCACCCAACATAAAAGAAATGGGCTAAATTACCCTCTAAAAAACATTGGGATAATTTTTTAAATTATATATTTGAAGGATTTTTAGTGCTCATATTTCTGGGAAATAAAAAATAAACAAAAACAATTCTCTGGCACGGATCGATATTGGGATCAATTTTTGTCATATGGTAGGAGAAGGTTGTGAAGTCTAGATGTTGCATTAAGTGTTGTTGATGAGACTATGAGTAGGCAGGGTCGATGAGACTGCTGTTGGAAAGGGTATTTTGAATTCGAAGCAGTGAATCTTCCAGGAATTGAAACCAAGACTGTTGAGGGAGGTAATGACATCAAAACCCTTGATTTTCCTCGTTTTAATTCAGATAAATAGGCCAGTCCAACATTTGTGAATTCTTTGTCTCTGATTTCTTTTCCTCTCCTAAGTTTTTTTTATTAATAAATCTATTGAAGATCATGAGTCTAACATTGGAAACTAAATTTGTAGGAAAGGAAGCATTTTCTGCTCCCAAGGGTTTGGTGAAATTACATGCATTGGTTTGTGGAACCGAAAAATTAACATGTATGTAATCCCTTGTTGGGAACTCTCTCACAGAACCATTCAACTCAAACTCCTCACCTGGTGAAGCTTAATCATAAACACTTCCTGATCAATCATGGAATAGACAAAGTAGTTCCTATCCATTCTTTGGTGTAAAGGGCCCTGAAGCCATGCGTGTTGCAAGATTTGACTCCATCATTCTTCACAAAACTGCTACCTCGAGCGAGCAAGTAAGGGTGGAGGTTTTATCATCCTAAAAGCAGATAGTAAAAGAGCTTTAAGTTCATGCTCGTAGTCTTCGGATGTCTAAAGGAGGGAAGGTGGTTCAGAGGAAACTTGTGCAGAGACGCCACCAAGTATTTCATCCATGGAGATCAAATGTAAGAATTTCCATTTCCAGTCAATGAAAGAAGGATCCCTTTTCACCCAAGATATACCAAAATTTGTAAGGAAAAGCCTACACAAATGAATGTGTATACTCTGCAGACTGTATATTATACGGTGTAGGAAAATTTTGTGTACTGTTTTCTTTTTCTTGTGATTATGGTTTTCTGTTTCTTGTGAATATGAGAGAACTATATGTTCATGTACTTTGTTTGAAATTTAGGAAACTAGAATCAATACTAATCCAACCTACTTTCTTTCCCACTTTGTCCTGCACTTGTGGTGTAGATTTTCCTCTAACTAGACTACCTTGAGTGTCACTTTTCTTGTATCTATATGGAAATTGTCTTCCCTTATTATTCCTTGCACATTAAGAAGAATGTTTTAGCTTCCAAATTCCTTGATTGTGTGTGTTTCCATGCACAAAAAATAAGGAACCCAAGCACTGGTAGTTCGAATGAACTAGAAGGAAAGCCACAAAGCCACTCTTCTCTCCTTTAGCAGTTGGATTTAGGAGAGGGAAATAGTAGGCTACATGCCCATATTCATAACAAGATTGGCACTCAAGTGTAACATTTTTGTAATCTAAAACATGTTTCTAGATAAAACCTTTGAATTTTAGAGTTAGCTCATATATATTTCCTTCATGAAGATCTATTTACACATAGCAGGACACAAGACGTGTGACCAACCCTGGGAGTTTTCATTGTTAGGTACTTTCCCAAGTATGTTACAATACTTTTCAATGTTTATTCATACCAAAATTGTGAATTAACAAATTTGGGAGTCTAATCCAAATTGGCATAGTTTCAAATTCTTATATGAGTAGATTGAAATCTAGATGCCAAGGTTTCAACAGAGGGTTTCATTGCCCCATAATCATGCCCCATCTTTCAGAACAACTACTTTACTTTCGTCAATCTCAAAAATTGACTAAAGAAACCCTTACCATAGTATTGTATATTCATAAAGCTAATATTTTTGAACACCAATCCAAAACAATATTAAAAAGGGTTGACCAATGCAAAAAACTATAGAGCTTTTTTTGGACATCTATAAGCCTCTAAAACTGCATATATGATATGTGCACAAAAGACAACAATGAAAGAGCACTCACATAATAAGAAAGTGCAAGAGAAGAATTGCCACAATTGTACACATTGTACACTCTATGTGTCATTAGGTATATATAGAAGTACAAGAATTGGTCGGCGAGAAATATTTATGAAGAGTTAGCTGAGGAATGTATGATTGGTAAGTGAGGTAGGTGGAGTGGTAGGTGAGATGTACAAGTGTCTCCAAAAGTAGGATCCACAAATATAAATGGAAAAGATACAAATATAGTTTAATATTTATTTTTCACTAGGATACTAAATCTCATCATTTGCTCATTTCTTAGAGGGAATTGTCCTCAATTCTTCTATAAGTGAGGGAATTACTACTCAAAGGTTGATGGGACAAACACTTGGCTTGGATGGATAACATTCATTTGCAACCAACCAAGCAAGTGGTTGTTTGCTTTTGTCTAATGGTTCTTGTACGAACATCAAGCATAGTGTCATTAATGAAAGGAGGATGAAAATATGGAATGATTGTCTTCAAATCCGTGACTAGAACCTCTTCTTACAAGTGTGAAGGATCATAAATCTTGAGTTGACTCACATTGAATATTGAATACCAATTTCCAGTGGTTTCCCCAACTGAATGGAAATGGATCCCACTTGTTGACTGATGATATATGATCCATACTTGATTGGTTTGATCTCATGATGTCATATCCATTTGAAACTTTGTTTGTCTAAGTGAATCCAAACTCTCTCCATCCTAAAACCTGTGGAGATATGGCATATGTCATGGAGTGTTTGGTACTTGGGTTCAGTTTGTTGGAGTATATCATGTACTCTAGCATGAAAGTTTGACAAGTTTTAAACAAAAGAAAAATATTTGTCTTGACCTGATGGGATGTGATTAGAGAAAAAAAACAATTCGAAGCTCAAAGAGTGCAACGAATTGGAAGTCATAACAGACTTCAAATCTAGAGTACCCTATTGAGACATGCATTGATCTGTTATCATTCTACTGCAAGATATAAATATAATCAGTCCATTGGTTGTTTTGTTTATGGTAGATGTGGAGAGAATAGACTAAGGTCCTGCTAACAACCACAGTCTATTCATTGCTTTGAGAGTGAAAGAAGGTGCAAAACCTCAATTGATAGCCAAATATCTTCCACATGGACTATCAAAATTTATATTGAAATAACTATTTGAAATGTTGGTAAATGGAATTTCAAGTTGACTCCAAATATGCTGAAAGAACAAATTTGTAGATTTGGGGGCATATAGACTTATTGTGAGGAATAATAAACTACCAATTTTAAAAATCTGTAAACAATGAAAAAATTAGTCATGTTTCCTCCAGTAGTGGGAACATAACTTATAAATCCATGGAAATGGATTCCCATAGTTTGAAGGATAATAGCAAATATTTGTGCAATGCAAGCTTCCAGTTGGAAGGCTTGGATTGACTACAAAGATATGTTATCAGGACTTGACCGGTTTTTAAAATTCATCTTTTGATTCCTCTAAGACATCACTACCCATGTGTGTTAAATATTTTTGGCAATTCCTTTAAGGTGATATACACCTTCAACAACATACAATAGTCATCCAATCAACTCAACCACAATTAAGGAAATGTTAAACAAAAAATTGTGTCTAATCCAATTATCCACCAAGTTTTTCAGCCGCAATAAATGTGGAAACCTTCTGTAGAGCTCAACTTCTTAGATCTAGCCTATTGTGGAGTGAACAACTCAAAACAATCCATTAAACCTAACAAACTCTATTAATATCCAAAATATAAGGTGGATAATGCCACATGTACAATGTCAAAGACACAAAGGGCCCATGAAAAATAGGGTGCCTCCAAGAAATGAGGAATAATAATCAAGTGAAGACAATGAAGTAACCTCCACTCTCCAAGAGTCTAACACTCCATTAGAAGATGATCCACAACATAACTACCCAAACCTTATATCCTAGAGTTTGGCCCCTAGATCTCCTTTAACACCAAACAAACTGCTCAAAAGTAAAAGAATAAGCAAGATCGCCATCAAAATGCGGTGGCCCCTCCAAAAGATGCAACTATCTTCCCACATATCCACCCCAATGCCAAACAAATGTCAACAAAGTGATTATCCAAGGGAATATGTCTCCAAGTAGGTGATGACCTCCATAGGATAGGCAATGATCAAGTAAAAAGGATCCCAATAGGTGACAACCTCCCTAAAATCTATAGTAACCATGTAGAAAGGGCCTCAAGAGAGCAATGACCTGCTCTAAATCATGCCAAATCAGCTCCTAAGGAGGATGACCCCTCCCAATAGCATAAAACCTCTCCAAACTAGCCATAAAGGCTCCAAGGGGATGAACACTGTACCAAAATTCTCTGAGAGATGTTAAAGACACAAAAGAAC
This sequence comes from Larix kaempferi, assembly GCA_027924585.1. Lineage (NCBI taxonomy): Eukaryota > Viridiplantae > Streptophyta > Pinopsida > Pinales > Pinaceae > Larix > Larix kaempferi. Next base: position 20,299,405 of record BSBM01001022.1, read on the forward strand.
CTGCAAAAGTTCCCTAAAAGGCATGCAAGGATACCTCCAGTGATTAGGCTCTTAACTGATCCAAACAATTCATGGTCAAATGTAATCATCACCCAAATATGGAGGGATACTTCTCAAGGGAATTCCATAAACGTTTGTTGTAATGTGACAAAGGGGATGCCAAACAAAGGCTGTGACATGTAGACCTGAGAGTGTTGCTACAAAATGGAGGATACTTCTCTTTGAAATATTTAACACACATAAAACTTGGTTTTAAGGCTACTGCTACAGGAAACCACTATATTTGCTACTTAGAATATGCCCATACTTGTAAACAATATTGTTTACAACTATATGAAGGTCAAAAGCAGGGCCGTATGATATAATTTTCAGTGGTATGATGACTGCATGTAGGATAAATATGAAATGTTGTTCATATCCTAAACTTCTGGGTGACAATATGATGGAGAAGTGGTATAGGTTTGCCCATATTTAGCCTAGATTTTCCATGGAAAGGTTAGATGAATTTCCTAGCCTCATTTCTTCCTTTAAACCAAAAGCCTAAACCCTCACAAAAGCCCAATCCAAGCATGCTATGATATTATGTCAGAAGAAGAAATAAGATAGTTGAGACCTTACATGTGTCATGAGAATCCATTGGCAGAAGCATAAATGTGAGCATCCAAATTGAATGGAAATTGAATGGAAATGGTCACTTCTCTCTCACCTTCTCTCTAATGATTTTTTAGGTCTATATTCCCACTGGGGGTTCGAACTTAGGTCATTAACATGGTTGTTGTCTAATAATGGTATCTTTTATCACTTGGGTATCTTACAAACCATAATTTAGAATGTTTCTAAGGTAACAGGTTATGCCTATCATTGATCATCTTAGGTTTATCTTGTATAGTTGGATTTTTCCTTATGCTTTGTTCAAGGCCTATTATTGGTATGGTTATAATAGGATAAGCTTAGTATTTTATTTAATTCTATATGGTTGGTATATACTTCAAACTTCTAGATAGTAGAAACCACCTTTGTGCTAAACAAGATTGGGAATTCAATTATATTTTTATATGAATGATATGGCTCAGGTAAGTTAAACAGTTCGTGACCCACATATACTGTCTTTGGCTATGTACCCTGCATTTTCTTATCTTAACTTTCAATGATTTGGTGTGTAAACACACCATGTATGATGTCTTGTGTTACTTACATCTTGATGCAGTGTTCATCCTTAGTAATGAACTTTTATCCTTAGTAACCAGGGTTCATTAATGAAGGTCCATGTGTGGGGATGGGTCTGTGTATGGGGACACCATTTTTGAAAACAAGGTGCATCACTTATATATGTATGTATGTGTGTATGCATAAAGTGTGGGTGTGTATATATATATATATATATATAACTAAAATTTATGTAAAACATTTAAAACATAAAACCCTTTCATCTGAACTGTAAAACTAAACACTTTGCATTGAACAGGACACCACTTTGCAAATTATATGGGTCTCTGAAGACTCAGGGGAAGCGTACACAGTTGTGGGAATTTCAAATCTTTAGCAAAATTACTAGGTGTTTAGTGTATATTTTGGCACTACACACATGGATTGGATCTCTACAACAGTTTTCTAGGTAATATAAAACACAAGTCTATCTTTTGTATGGCTATTGGACATAGATTAAAACTATGTATGAGATAACTAAGCATGGAATATGCAGTTCAGGTTCTTAGGATAGCCCGTTGGACAGATTCATGTAACATATCATAAGGCATGGAAATAATCAGATGTTACATCAGGTTGGTCATGGGATGCAGATCATTCCTTAAAAATGAGAATACTGGGCATGGGATTAGACTGTACATATCCCAATTTTGGATTGTTTCAGGGTTTGTCATCAAGTTTTTCTTGGGATGATTTTCTGCTCCCAGGGAATGAGACACATCGCCTGGAAACACATCTTTTATCTGTGAAGTGCATGCGATGCACTAAGTCAATGTAACTATTACTCGGTTAAGAGTGCCTTTACCAATTTGGAAATAGTCTTGGAAATATCCTAGAATGAGTAGGATGAATCTAAAGCTTAGCATAATTATCCCGTTTCTTCTTATCTCATGGATTCCTTCTTCCCTGTTTGGGTTCCTGCACCACCTCAAACCAAAAATTCTGATATATAAAGCAACAAGAAACAAGTCGCTTCTCCCTTTTCCAAGATTCATCATAGAGAGGATTATTATCTAAAATTAATTGCTAATTTTACATGAATGCTATAAAGCAAAGTGTTGGAATATGGGAGGTAAAAATATGTACATTCAATGCGGTAATGGATTCTTTCAACGTACCTCCTATTCTTGTGGGCCATTCTTGGAACATGAAAACTGAAAAAGAATCACTCATTTTCCAAATATGCCATAAAGCTAGGTTGTGCCAATGTGGAATATGGGAGGGAAAATCTATAGGCTCAATGATGGTAACATATTTGATCAATCTCTCCCTTTCAAGTGGGTCTTTCTTTTAAGATGAACTGATGTGATAGTTGACTAACGTTAAAACCTGACTAATTCTCAGAAGTGCCCAAAATTAGTAGTAACTGGAGTAGTTGTTAATGTTTACCGCTGATAAAAGGATGAAGTATGCCCAAACTTGTTGCTTATCAAGCTGTTTGAGCACAAAACAAGGCTAAAATTGGCTCAACATGCCTAGGTCAACTAGAATTGGGTAAATTGCTCATTTTTGAAGGCCCAAATTTATTCACACATGGTCTAGAACGCAAAATTAATTCCCAACCTGCTTAGATCTTCCATGAAGCGATTGTATTGATTATAGCATTTTATTTCTCTCCAAAACAACAGTCTAAAACTTTGCTCTCTTAATTATCATTCAATCGCAACTCCCCTGCCTGCCATTCACATTCTGAGGTCTCATATTCTAATTGGTTGCATCTTTTTATACCTCTAATGGCATCTGGTACTGATTAGCCAGCTACTAAGGCTATAAAAAATTCATATTGTTGGTCGAGTTCACCAATTTTATCCTCTAAAAAGGATATATGCAAACTCTTTGGCAAGTCGTGGGCGTGGATTTCCCCAAATAGTAGCTCGATCAAGGTAATTTTAAGCCATCGATTGACCTTTCAAAAGCTTAGTGGAGGGATAGGGACTAGGTAGGTGACCAACTCCAATGAGCATCCTTATGTTTGAAGGATTTTCAATATCTTCATACATGCATTGGTTTCTGTTATCACATCCATGTTAGCTGGAGCTACCATGCTGCAGATTGTGTGGTTGGGGACCATACTACATTTTTTTTTCCAGATCAGATATCAGATGCCTTCAGAGGGGGCATGCATTGTCTTCATATTGCCCAAAGCAGAGATATCAGAGGGGACAACTTGTTTTGTATTGGTCCTGAGCTATTGCATAGTAGTGACTATAGGGTCACCCTTGCTTGTCGAGCTTTGCATGATACCATTGAGAGAGTTACTTAGCCATATTGTGATGAGAGTACTACAAAGTATTGCTGGTTTGCCACTTATTTCCTGGATTCAACAGAGTTCCAGTTCCAAATTCAACTTCAGTAGCAGGTATATGCTATGGCAGGTATGGCACTTTATTGGTTTATTGCTCATGTTGTTGTTCAGACTTGTTTATTTATGATAGTACACGGACTTGATGTATGATGTTTGATGTGGTGATCTCAGTTTTTCATTATGATGTGTATGGCCCTCCGGCTGATGTCATTCCACCCCATTTTAGTAGAATCATGTATATGCATGATGGTCCCTACCCCATTATCAGTATAGACTTGGTCACTTCATCCTCCTTGGCAGCTAACCTTGGATCCACCTGTCACTTCTTCCCCCCCATCTGACTCATTCATAATAAGTTTTTCTCGATTTGGACCTTGATTTGTGGCCTTGAGGATCCCCTTCCCCATTGACCTCTGAGTATGCCATGATTCCCTGTCTCTTGTGCCTCGGCTCTTTAGTGTGTGAGATGCATTCTCAAGCCTAGGATTTGCTCCCATCGGTTTCCCCCGATGTTGCAATGCAGTATAGGATTGTGTAGACTCACCGGGTGTTCCCCATTGGTCATCGAAGCATGTACACTTGCCCCCATTACATTGCAGTATGAGCGCCTTGTTATATCTTTTGAGATATGTATGTATCCCAAAAAGGGCCATGAAATGTAATGAAGCCAAAAAGACTATCTAAATGTAAAATCAAGCCAAAAAGGCTAAGTATGAAAGTCAAATGTAAAGTCCAAGAATGAGTTATTGAACACACACGGACACAGGTCAGCCATATATATCAACATTTTATTGGTTATTTCCTCACCTAGTCTTGCGGGGCAAGGAGATGAGATGGAGTAAGGGACAACTATGCGAATTGTCCCATAGAGTCTCAAGTTACGGTTTGTCGGACACCCAGTCATGGCAGCTCTAGAAAAGATCATCATAGAGTCTTCTGAAGGCACGGATGTGAGTTGCAAGGTGCATGTTAGATGATCAATGGTGGTTTCCCTGTACTATACCCATTTGTGAGGCACTGCCCTTCCCTATGTATTATCATGGTATGCTTATGTCAGTGGGTCCCTCTTTCCCTGTTTATCTGAAGGGTCACATGGTCTTTATCCACCTCACCCAAAGTTATCTAAGTGGTCAAGTCTATAAGTTGTGCATAGCATTTTTGAGTCTTTGTTGGAGGTGGTGGGCCCACCTCACCTGGGGCCTATTGTTATTGAGATATTTATTTGTTTTGATCACCATATCGACATTATATGTTTTGAGTAATGTACTAACATAAATAAGGAATCCTTGATGCTTCATGTTGCATACAGGTTTTCAGCAATTACCATTTTGACCAGATTTGACTTGGTCAAACCAGGTTGACTAGGCCAAAAATGGGCCGGAAAAAAAGTTGTGATCAAGATTTTTATTTTGGACATTTATTATGTCTTGGGGTCCCATATACGCCTCCAAGTTTCAGAATCAGAAAAAGTTGAAGCGTTGATGAGATTTTTAATTATTATGGGTCACCAGGGACCTGTTTTAATTAAAAATCTTGGATTTTGGGCAAACAGTGCCTAATTGATGGATCAAGGTCGTTAAAGTAACCATGTCTACTATATTTGGGGTCTACGATCGCATTGCAGTAGATGGTTCATCAATCCGGGCAATATAAGTGGGTCAAAAGCGCAAATTACATCTTTAGAAATAAAACCAACAATAAATTAAATATGGAAAATCAAATATGGCAAAGGTAACTATTGAAATGGTAAGTGCAAAGGTTGGCTAAGGTAAGGGGGTCTCCTAAGGTAAATTTTGCTATGTTTGGACATTCAATTTATGTTGTGGGGCCCTCAGTTTTTCCTAGCCCAACACATGGGGCGAATTTTCTCATAGAGGGGTGTTTTTGACTTAGCAAAACTTCATATTTTGTGGTTTTTATGTATTGAGACTATGGCTGAGTGGTATGGGGGGATAAAATATCCCATAGACACCCCCAAATCACCTATTGTACATGTTTTATGCACCCCACAAAGGGCCCCATCCTCCAAATGGGTGTTAGAGGGCAATTCTCCCCCCCTCACTAGATTGCATCTCCACCATTCGATTGGGTTTGGGGAGAAGTGATCCCAGCCATAGAATTTGGAGGGAGTTAGGGTTGAGTGGGAGCATTCTCTATAAGATAAGAGACTCACTCATTTTGTACCTCTCTTGGGCATTTTTTGTGAACACTTGGACTGAATAGAGAAAATTCTTTGAGATTTCTTGAGACATTGTGTGTTTGGATGAGCATTTCCATGACTGATAGCTATTTGCTAATGTATTGTTGAGTGATCTAGTGTATTTTTCCACTATATATTGTTGATTCAATTTGCAGGTTAAGAGACCACTTGGAGGAGGGCGCAACTCTTGGAGTGGGAGCTCCACAATTGTTCTTTTCTTCAAGGATTTAACAAGGGAGTTGAATTTACTCATTGTCTTTCAATTTCTTAATCATTTGTCTTTCATTTTGCTCTGCAAACTATCTATTTGCTTCATATTTCTGATTTTCCATTTTTGTGGTAGGTAGCAAGGGCACACTTAGTCATTTGGTTGGGTCAAATGCTTGGGGAAAGGGCTGTTCGTTCATCACTTGAATTTTCCAAGTAGTCTTCATGCAATAATCAACCATTCATCATTGTTCCAGGTACTTATCTCATGCTTATTTCTCCATTTAGATTTATTTTGTGTTTGCTGAGCTGAAATTGCATAAAAAACCAAGGGATAAATTAAAATCTTAAAAACTCACTGTTAAAACCTTGTTTTTCTTTTAAACCCGCTTTTGAAATAATGTTAAATGCCTAAATACAAAATTTCAATTTAATTCGACTCCATTTACCCTTAGAAATAGCACTGGTCCATTTGGCAATTTCGCCCTCCTTGGGCGTTTTTCTCTTGCTGTCTAGACGGGTCATTTTGGGGTTGTGGGTAGTTCTTATTTGTGTTTGAATTGTCATTTTATTGTTAGAAATCAAACTATCATCCTATAGAAGTGTCTTAGAATGCTAATTTGTCGCTGCCTTATGTCCACTAAGTCACTGAATTAACCCTCTTCCTTGGGCGGAATTGCTTCATCTCTTCACTTCTAGTTTACTTTGCATCCTTAGTTTATTTCCAGCCACATAATTGCTGATCTAATTCATTTATATCATCATAATTAAGAGCTAGTCACATCCCGTACTATGTTCATTTTATCAAACGTGTCCAGTATTTGGCTGAAATCAAGCTTAGGGTCTTTTCGACACTCATCTCTTGTTTGTATCTTTTTATCTTCGGAGAGTTGGGTGTTTGTTTTGTTCCTCAACCATCACTGGTTGAGTGGGGTCTCCCCCTTGACTTGGCTACTTTCCTTGTCTGAAGAGACAACTTCTTCGTTTGGTGTGACGACCGTTCTTTGAACGATGGACTTGGTGTTTGCAAGTGTCACCTACCTGTCTGCTTTCCCTCTACCATCTCGAATGGGATATCTTTAGTAGCAGCTAGAGCTAGTGTGATAACATTTTTGGTGTCGTTGCCGGGGAGGTAGAGGCCTACCCATGTTTTTCTTGAGTTTGAGTCCTTTTGCCTTTTTTTCCTTTTTATCATCGCATATGTACTTAAAAATCTGTTGGCTGATTTCCATTTGCATAATTTATTGCATCCAGCACCATTTTTTGTTTCACTTTCCACTTCCCTTCACGACATTCCACCTTTGGTGAACAAGGTTCCTAGTTCACCTGGCGACTCCACCTCGCGGCTCCAATGGAGGCTGAACCCACCATTACAACCTTCGTAGCTCCGATCGTTTTGACACATTACACAGTACACCCATCAGTTACATCCATGAAACCTTGGTGAACACTCCCCTAGCTCATTTTGGTAGGCAGTCAACTTTGCAGCCTCACCTAGCATTGTAGTGCCACCCTTTTTCACAACCCTTAACCCACCCCTGAACAACAACCAAATGGCTAATGCCAACCCTGGTCCATGAGTATTTGGCAATAGGGCGAGAGCTTCACCTCTAGACTTTGCTCAAATTTAGGGAGCTCCCCTCGACATGCCGAATAAATATTTTGAGAAAATTCCTAAATTTGGTGGGAGCACTGCCATTACTATTGAAGATCACATCGAATCTGTGTGGAAACACATGGAGGCCTATGGAGCCATCGACCAGGATGTATTCATGAGAGGACTATTCATGTCACTTGAGGGCGATGCCTGCAACTGGTTTGACCGGTTACCAGTGGGATAAATTGATGGTTATGATAACTTCGTGACCAAGCTCACTGAACACTGGTCGGTCAAACTAGATGGCAAGTATTTGCTTAGCCAACTATTGGGAATAAATAAAACAGAGAATGAAACCACCTATGAATTCAATCAAAGATTTGATAAGGCTGTGGCACAAATACCTGAAACAATCCTCCCTAAGGACCCAGCCATCCTGATACATTATCTAGATTCTTTCGAAGGATGGCTAGGATGCCACCTAAAAGACAAAGATCCTACCACTTTGAAAGTAGCCTAGGACAACACAAGGAAAGTTGAAGCAAATGCAGCGTCCATGGGAAAACAGAACTTTTTCGACCATCATGCTCCTTCATCTTCACGCACCAATTCCCGTGTCCGCAAGGGAAGAGAACCTATGAAAGAAAAGAACGAGTCTAGTATGGCTGAAGATATGAAAGAAATGATAAAAGCATTGACTCTTCTTACTAGAGACCTGGCTAAGAATATGGAGTCAGATAGGTACAAGGTTCCATATGGCCCCAAGCCATACTAGAACCTGAATAGGAGGCCAAATGTTGAAGAAAACAAAAGACCCCCTGTTGCCCCCGATGCCCCTGACACAAGAGCCATTCATTGGTGTGAGAGGTGTGAGGATGAGCATCCCGAGTAGGAATGTCATTATATTGAACCTGAGGAACATGTGGAAAATATTAACTTCATTTATGACATACCTTTTGACTTGGAATTCAGTCGGATCCTCATTGAGGATGAGGAGGAAGAAGAAGACACGGTAGAAGAGGTTGGCCCTTCTTGTTTACCAGTTCACCCTATGAGTGACGATCTTCAAAGAACCAGAACCTATAAAAGACATAGCGAGGAGCCAAGACCCACTCCTTTGATGGAGAGGCACGAGGTCCCCCGATTAGACCTTGACATTAGCCTCATTTCGTCTGATGAGGTCTTTGAGTGTAGTATAGAACCGGAAAAGGAGTTAGCCAAGATCATGCAGAATGTTCCCATGTCCGAGCTCGCGAAGCTCCCTTCATTCCGGGACCAGATCACTAAGTTCCTCGATAGCATTCCCATAAAGAGGGAGTTATTCACTACCTCCACATATGTCCCTAGCAGTATTGACATAGCCCATGAGGATGAAAGAGAGACAGAGGACCCTCCAGTCACTATCCATACTACCATATACGAGCGGAAGAATGGGGGGCATTAGCCCTTCTACCTTACCCTTTGTATTCAAGACATGCTACTGCATAACTGCATGGTTGATTCGGGGGCCTCAATGAATTTCATGCCCTTGCATATCATGAAGGCCTTGGGCCTAGAAGTGACACGGCCCTATGGGAATGTGTGCGGAATAGACTCTAGACAGGTCCCAGCTTACGACTTGATCAAGAACCTCAAAACCGATCTTTTCTCGTGTTTGGACATATCCACACTCATGGACGTGGTGGTTATTGATCTCCCCCCTGTGTACGGCATGCTCCTATCTAGGAAATGGGCAGCCAGATTAGGAGGACATTTACAGATGGACCTATCTTACACCTCCATTCTAGATTCAAATGGGGTTTTAGTGAGGGTGTATCGGGAGCCCTTTTATGAAGGGCATATCAAAGGCATGGAGGAGGCCATGCAGAAGACTTATGGGGGGTGCGAACCAAGCCCTAAGGGGATGTTCATGGCCTTTGGTGATGATAGGTAATATTTTGATGATCATGCGAGAGTAGGGCACCAGTTTGAGTGGTGGTTCTCTAGCCCCAGGCTTCTCTCATCCGAGGAGGAATGCACCCGCCAACTCATCCATGAGGACCTCATGAGTGAGCTGACCCCATCTACCGAGGGGCACGAGCCTATAGAGATACGAGAGGGAGCCCTTAGGGGTCACCCTCACCTTCCAGGCCCCCAAGATCGGGTGGCTCAACTATCCTTAGATGATCATTCCACCATGATAGGTGAGGAGTCGGAGCATTTCTCATTGGTTGAGTATGGGGCTATCACGCATGAGTTTCCCACGCATAGGGAGGAGGATCACCGGAGGGAGGAACTTAGAGATGACATTCCCCATCCTCTCGAGGACTGGGAAGTAAGGGGGATCCCTCCCCCTGAAGAGAGAAGTTTTAGAGCGATCCCTGAGATGCTAGCCATTATGAATGACAACCTCGTTAGGACAGCTAGATGCCTACCCCCACGCTACTGGTGGGAGGAGCCATCTTCCCAGGATCCCCTTGGATTGGAGAGAGATTCATCGGATCATACTTTCTTCTAGGAGTTCTCCCTTCCTGCGAATATCACGGGAGAGTTTGAGCCCTTATAGATAGATACCCCACCCCCTCACCTCGTCCACACACTTTCCCGAGTTTCCTTTTACCGGATGAGATTCCAGTTCCGTCGAGAGAAGGGTGTAGCACTCATCAGGGTATTTTTTAAGGATTATAGAAGTATACTTAAGTATAGTATTCTACGCGATTATTTTGGATTGAAAAAAACATAAATATAGATTGGTAGGCGAATATTAAATATGAAACATACAATTTACTACTAAAACATGTAAATTTTGGCGAATATTATGATAAAAAAACATATTTTATGTAAATATAGGCGATATTAGAGTCTAAAAATGATCAAATAGCGAATTTATTTCTTGAAAAAATGCCCCAAAAATAGCCAATTGGCGAAATTTCGCCCCTAAAAATTTCCCTGGCACTCATGTTGCCTCTTCACCCTCCACTCACCCCTCCACCAAGAGCCTGTCTTCCCAGCCTCTGTATTTTTGGACCATTGTCGAGACTGAGATAGGCATTTCACACCCTAGGTCTTTTGGTCCCCAAGCTAGCCCGACCCGTGTGAGGGAGGTGACTCTGGAAGTTTTGATAGGAGAAGTTGCGATCCCGCTCGATGGTGGCTCCCATAGATTTGTCTCTCATACGAGCCATAGGGACCGCCATCCCGACGATAGTGGGAATGCCGATGTGTCGGTATTCTAGGATATAGGTGTATACCCACCTTCGGTGAATAGAAGGAGCTTTGCTACGGGTGACCAGGTAGTCATATCGAGTCACGTATTTCATCATATGACTGGAAACCATAGTGGGATTTTGGTGGGTCCTTTTAGAGTCGAGATCTTTGATAGAGACGTATACTTCCTGTCTACCGAGGATGGACACTACTTCTTTGTCCCTGTGAGTGGTCACCATCTTCCGGGATACGTTCCCGGGTCCACCCAGGGAGATATGCCCTAACCTTGAGCCGTGCCTCTCCCCTTTTTGCGGCTAATAAGCTCTCGAGAGCAACAACCGGTTGTCCTTTGCCTTTGACTATTGCACCTTTGCTAGAGACCTGTTTCCCTTTTTTGTTTTGTTTTTTTTTTCTTTTCTAACTGTTACGCCTTTTTCTTTTGCTTTTCTGGTTTGCGTCTATACCCTAGTTTTCTGGTTTTGTATTGGTCTAGAGCTATTGCAGAGTAGTGACTATAGGGTCACCCTTCCTTTTCGAGCTTTGCATGATCCCATTGAGAGAGTTACTTAGCCATATTGTGATGAGAGTACTATAAAGTATTGCTGGTTTGCCACTTATTGCCCGGATTCAGCAGAGTTCCAGTTCCAGATTCAGCTTCAGCAATAGGTATATGGTATGGCAGGTATGGCACTTTATTGGTTTATTTCTCATGTTGTTGTTCATACTTGTTTATTTATGATAGTACATGGACTTGATGTATGATGTTTGATGTGGTGATCTCATTTTTTCATTATGATGTGTATGGCCCTTGGTGATGTCATTCCACCCCATTTTAGTAGACTCATGTATATGCACATTGGTCCCTACCTCACTATCGGTATAGACTTGGTCATTTCGTCCTCCTTGGCAGCTAACCTTGGATCCACCTGTCACTTCTTTCCACCCATCCGACTCATTCATAATAAGTTTTTCCCGACTTGGACATTGATTTGTGGCCTTGAGGATCCCCTTCCCCATTGACCTCTGAGTATGGCATGATTCCTTGTCTCTTGTGCCTCGACTCTTTAGTGTGTGAGATGCATTCTCAAACCTGGGATTTGCTCCTGTCAGTTGCCCCCGATGTTGCAATGCAGTATAGGATTGTGTAGACTCACCAGGTGTTCCCCATTGGTCATCGAAGCATGTGCACTTTCCCCCATTACTTTGTAGTATGAGCACTTTGTTATATCTTTTGAGATATGTATGTAGCCCAAAAAGGGCCATGAAATGTAATGAAGCCAAAAAGGCTAAGTATGAAAGTCAAATGTAAAGTTCAAGAATGTGCTTTTGAACACACACAGACATAGGTCAGCCATATATATCAGCATTTTATTGGTTATTTCCTCACCTAGTCCTGCGGGGCAAGGAGGTGAGATGGAGTAAGGGACAATTATGCGAATAGTCCCTTAGAGTCTCAAGTTATGGTTTGCCAGACACCCAATCATGGCAGCTTTAAAAAATATCCTTACGGAGTCTTCTGAAGGCACGGATGTGAGTTGCAAGCTGCATGTTAGATGATTAGTGGTGGTTTCCCTGCACTATACCCATTTGTGAGGCATCGCCCTTCCTTGTGTATTATCATGGTATGCTTATGTTAGTGGGTCCCACTTTCCTTGTTTATCTAAAGGATCACATGGTCTTGGTCCTCGTCTTCCCGTATCCTTCACCTTGTTTATCCACCTCACCCAAAGTTAGCTAAGTGGTCAAGTCTATAAGCCGTGCATAGCAGTTTTGAGTCTTTGTTGGAGGTGGTGGGCCCACCTCACCTGGGGCCTATTGTTATTGAAATATTTATTTGTTTTGATCACCATATTGACATTATATGTTTTGAGTAATGTACTAACATAAATAAGGAATCCTTGATGCTTCATGTTGCATACAGGTTTTCAACCATTGCCATTTTGACCAGATTTGACTTGGTCAAACCAGGTTGACTAGGCCAAAAATGGGCCGAAAAAAAAGTTGCTATCAAGATTTCGATTTTGGTCATTTATTATGTCATGGGGTCCCATATGCGCCTGCAAGTGTTAGAATCAGAAAAAGTTGAAGCGTTGATGAGATTTTTAATTATTATGGGTCACCAGGGACCTGTTTTAATTAAAAATCTTGGATTTCGGGAAAACAATGCATAATTAATGGATTGGGGTCGTTAAAGTGACCATGTCTACTTTATTTGGGGTGTACGATTGCATTGCAGTAGACAGTTAGTCAATCCGGGCAATATAAGTGGGTCAAAAGCGCAAATTACATCTTCAGAAATAAAACCAACAATAAATTAAATATGGAAAATCAAATATGGCAAAGGTAACTATTGAAATGGTAAGTGCAAAGGTTCGCTAAGGTAAGGAGGTCTCCTAAGGTTAATTTTGCTATGTTTGGTTGGACATTCAATTTATGTTGTTGGGCCCTCAGTTTTGGCCAACCCAACACATGGGTCGAATTTTCCCATAGAGGGGCGTTTTTGACATAGCGAAACTTCATATTTTGTGGTTTCTATGTATTGAGACTATGGATGAGTGGTATGGGGGGCTAAAATAGCCCATAGACACCCCCCAACCACCTATTGTACATGTTTTATGGGCCCCACGAAGGGCCTCATCCTTCACATGGGCGCTAGAGGGAAATTCACCCCCCCTCACTAGATTTCTTCTCCACCATTCGATTGGGTTTGGGGAGAAGTGATCCTATCAATTGAATTTGGAGGGAGTTAGGGTTGAGTGGGAGAATTCTCTATAAGAGAAGATACTCACTCATTTTGCACCTCTCTTGGGCATTTTTTTGTGAACACTTGGACTAAATATAGAAGATTCTTTGAGAGCTCTTGAGACATTGTGTGTTTGGATGAGCATTGCCATGACTGATAGCTATTTGCTAATGTATTGCTGAGTGATCTAGTGTATTTTTCCACCATATATTGCTGATTCGATTTGTAGGTTGAGTGATCACTTGGAGGAGGGCGCAACTCTTGGAGTGGGCTCCACAATTGTTCTTTTCTTCAAGGATTTAAGAAGGGAGTTGAATTTATTCATTGTCTTTCAATTTCTTAATCATCTGTCTTTTATTTTGCTGTGCAAACTATCTATTTGCTTTAGATTTCTGATTTTCCATTTTTGTGGCAGGTAGCAAGGGCGCACTTGGTCATTTGGCTGGCTCAAACACTTAGGGAAAGGGTTATTCGCTCATCACTTGAATTTTGCAAGTACTCTTCATGCAATAATCAACCATTCATCATTGTTCCAGGAACTTCTCTCATGCTTATTTCTCCATTTAGATTTCTGTTGTGTTTGATGAGCTGAAATTGCATAAAAAACCAAGGGAAAAATTAAAATCTTAAAAACTCACCGTTAAAACCTTGTTTTTCTTTTAAACCTGCTTCTGAAATAATGTTAAATGCCTAAATCCAAAATTTCAGTTTAATTCGACTCCATTTACCCTTAGAACTAGCACTGGTCCATTTGGCAATTTCGCCCTCCTTGGGCGTTTTTCTCTTGCTATCTAGCTGGGTCATTTTGGGGTTGTGGTTAGTTCTGATTTGTGTTTGAATTGTCAGTTTATTGTTAGAAATCAAATTATCATCCTCTAGAAGTGTCTTAAAATGCTAATTTTTCGCTGCCCTGGGTCCACTAAGTCACTGAATTAACCCTCTTCCTTGGGAAGAATTGCTTCATCTCTTCACTTCTAGTTTACTTTGCATCCTTAGTTGATTTCCAGCCACATAATTGCCGATCTAATTCATTTATTTCATCATAATTAAGAGCTGGTCACATCCCGTACTACGCTCATTTTATCAATTGTGTCCAATCTTTGGCTAAAGTCAAGCATTGGGTCTTTTCGACACTCATCTCTTGTTTGTATCTTTTTATCTTTGGGGAGTTGGGTGTTTGTTTTGTTCCTCAACCATCACTGGTTGAGCGGGGTCTCCCCCCTGACTTGGCTACTTGCCTTGTCTGATGTGACTAACGCTCATCTGGTGTGAAGACCGTTCTTTGAATGGTGGACTTGGTGTTTGCAGGTGTCACCTACTTGGCTGCTTTCCCTCTACCATCCCGAATGGGATATCTTTAGTAGGAGATAGAGCTAGTATGATAACAGTTTCATTATTTCTTGAGTTTCAAGTCCATCACACTCCATTGGATGTCTTTGATCTTTTGGTACCTTTTGTTCCTCTTGTTCCTATAATTCATTCTCCTTTTCTTCCTCTAGTTGTGCATTTATATCTCTTCTTCTTGGATATTAATATCTCTATAATGATTCCATGCTTCAAAAGCTTCATTAATGATACTAACATAGGGAAAATGTGTTGTTCAACTGGAATATTAAGCATGGAAAGTTTTTCCTTTGAATTTGAAATATTTTTATTTGATTTTCAAGTAAGGGCTTTTGATTTCTCCTATTTGATTGGCTAGAGTTTCCATGCAAATATTTAACTTTTTGGATGTTAACATTGGATATGGAAAGAATCTGTTATTTTTTTGCGTTGTAGTCATCCACTTCTTTACTCACTTCATCCTTTGGTATAGAATGTTCCCATGTCTCAAATTCTAACAAATTACATTTACTGAAAACTTCCTTCCATAGTCTGCTTATTTGCAAATTCTCTATTGACATCCTCCTACATGTCTCCACTATAGTTTCCCAAACATTTAAACCCATCTCCATGTTAAGCATCTGATTGATTGGTATCGTGGGAAGGTCTAGTGTAATGTTTTGCAGTTCCTCATGCCATCTATTGAGTGCCTCAAATTTGATTTATAGGTCTTGTTAGCATCGATCACACAGATGAAACTAATTATAAATATTACATACATACATTGATAATTACATATCTCCTTTCACCTAGTCTAGGGCATTTGTGGGTAGAGTGTCTTGTATCTACTCAATTGGAGAGCATTATAACTATCTGTTAGTGTTCTCTGGCCCATACCAGTTGGGCTGTAGACCATATCATGCAGAGGGTGCTTAGGTGGACTAAATACACTTGGGAGTGTAAGCACAGTGGGTCTTGTGACCTATCCATAGATCCATTACTAACTTCTTCTCTATTACCATGAATTATTTGGCCTTCAATGATTTAAAAGGAAAGAAGAGAGCACAAATAAAACAACATGAATGGTATGAAATATATAATCGAGTGATATGAAGGTGGACTCTAGAAAGTTAAGAAGAGACAACAAAGAAACATAGCTTGAGAGTAAGGTGCAGTCTCCTCTAGGGTAAGAGGGATTCAAGGTTTCCGATCATTGGAAATAGTAGCTCAGATGTCAACACCGAGTGCCTGATGAATAATATTTATCTGGTGGTTGGATTGGACTGGTAGGGCCCTCGGAGTAATCATATGTGGAATCAAATCATCCTTGTTAGTGGTCAAGGTAGAGGCTGAAGAAGTGCATGTTGTAATTTCAAGTCTGTTTGACCTATTTGGTCTTTCGTGGACATCAATATAAATTTCAACTTTATCCACAAAGAATGCTAAAGTTTGAAAACTCTTGTTATCTTTGCAAATGTATTATTTCATCCATCCTTCTTCAACCTATGATATCTAAACTTTCCCAATGAGGAATTCTCTGTTTCATTTTATCCACTAGACATCAATGTTTACACATTACATTTTCATCAATTTACTGTTTGTTTTCTTGAGAGTGCTCTTTTTAATGCATATTGTATTCCTATCAATGTAACTGAGTAAAACAATTAAATTTTATCCTTAGTAGCTAGGCTTCATTAATGCATGTCCATGTGTGGGGATGGTTTTCTGTATGGGGACACCATTTTTGAAAACGGGGTGCGTCACTTATATATGTATGTATGTGTCTATGCATAAAATGTGGGTGTGTGTATATATATATATATATATAACTAAAATTTATGTAAAACATTTAAAACATAAAACCCTTTCTTCTGAACTATAAAACTAAACACTTTGCATTGAACAAAACACCAGTTTGAAAATTATATGGGTCTCTGAATACTCGGGGGAAGCGTACACAGTTGTGGGAAGTTCAAATCTTTAGCAAAATTACTAGGTGTTCAGTGTATGTTTTGGCACTAGACACATGGATTGGATCTCTACAACAGTTTGCCAGTTAATATAAAACACAAGTATGTCCTTTGTATGGCTACTGGACATAGATTAAAACTATGTATGAGCTAACTAAGCATGATGTATGCAGTTCAGGTTCTTAGGATAGCCTTTTGAACATATTCATGTAGCATATCATAAGGCATGGAAATAATCAGATGTTACATCAGGTTGGTCATGGGATGCAGATCATTCCTTAAAAATGAGAATATTGGGCATGGGATTAGACTGTACAAATCCCAATTTTGGATTGTTTCAGGGGTTTGTCATCGAGTTTTTCTTGGGATAATTTTCTGCTCCCAGGGCATGAGACACATTGCCTAGAAA
This sequence comes from Larix kaempferi, assembly GCA_027924585.1. NCBI lineage: Eukaryota > Viridiplantae > Streptophyta > Pinopsida > Pinales > Pinaceae > Larix > Larix kaempferi. Next base: position 20,316,551 of record BSBM01001022.1, read on the forward strand.
CACAACTTTTATTTGTGAAGTGCATGCGATGCACTAAGTCAATGTAACTGTTACTCGATAACTTAAGAGTGCCTTTACCAATTTGGAAATAGGATTGGAAATATTCCTGTTAGTATTTTTGTTCACGAGTTTAAAACTATGTTTAAAGGTAAGTAAACTAAGTATTTTCAAACCTTATCTTGCTTCTCCCTCTTTAGGGTATGTATTTTGAAACCTTATCCAACATCAAGTCGCCTTGCAGAATTTAAAAATCCTAACCCATATAAGGTTACCACATCCTCATGTACACATGAGTCTACAGGGAAAATCCTAAATCCTCAAAGAAAAAGAGGATGGTGTTCTCTTATTTCCATACGAAGGGACATTCCTTCAAAAAGTATCTCCTCCATCTTCACAAGATTGAAATGTCGATAGACAAGCAACTAGCAACAATAACCTCTTTGAAGACAAGTCTAGTATTTCTAACCCTACACATATATCTGTACACTCTGATTTATTGTCTTTAACTTCTTCATAGGAATGGATTGTAGACTCTGGGGTAACTATACATATGATGAAGAACAAGCAGTACTCTCTTCGACAACAACGTTAGTTAAAAGTTCAATAAGTAACTATAGATGATGATTCAACTCTCCTAGTTTCTAGTTGTGGCCCTAATGTAATTGAGAATGGTAAGTATGATATTTTCCAACTTCAAATAAATTCATTGCAATGGTGGCCAATGCAAAAGATGGCAGTAAGTTATGGCACTCTTTTCTAGGTCACACCAATTATAGATCCTTGAGACACATGACCCATCTTCACCTCACTAAGGCTCGTCCACAAATCAACTCTCCTAATGGTGTTTGCAACAGATAGGTATTGGGTAAACAACTGATTAGTTTAGTTCGTTTGAAGTGTCTAGCATGTATAACAATCCAAGCAACACTAAGCCCCAATTGGAAGGACCCATCTTGATGGACAAAATCTGTTGTGTAGCATGGGATGAGCAATTGAGAGTTAACTAGGTGAGCTAGTTCAAGTGGTTAAGTGCTTTGAGATTCATGCAGAAAATTTTAGGGTCGATCCCCTAGGCAATTGGCTCTATTGTGTGCCTCATTTGATGTCTCTACTAGGTCAAGGTAATTAGTGCCAATGTGTTTATACTGTGTATTGTCTTCAAAATGCAGTGAAGTGCTCAGGGGTTCCAGTAAGGTTTTTATTTGGAACAAAAAAGAACAATCTATAGTAATTAAAATGCATGGGTGCATGTGAGATCAAGAGTTTGTATGTGAGTTCACATGAGATTGATTATTGGTATTAAAGAACGCATAGGTTATGTATCTGATGAAGTTTTGCACATACTTTTCATATTAACATTTTTTCCTATAGTATGTGTCCCATTTATGCCTATCGGCGTATTTAGACACATTAATATTATTAATGTTGCTGTTGCTAGTAATATGATTAATCTAGTATTGAGGCACTCTCCATCAGCCACGTATAATGAGGCAGTAACGCCTGATTGTAGGGGCGATTGTAAGGGGTAAGCGCTACTTGTAATGACCATTGTAATGGACACGTTTTGTGGCCAGACAAAACGATTGAAATGCCAGAGTAACCATGAAGGAAGGAAGTTAAGCCTATATGAATGGAAGAATGGCAGAGTAACATAAATGCTTTTTAGTGATGACTGTATCCATTCTGGTAGTGCTTTTCATCGTCATTGTAGAGCCGACCGAAAAGATAAGCTATGGCCTCAGGCTCTGTTACTGCGAGGTGCATAATAATCCCTAATTACCAGTCAAATTGATGAACACTCGCATATTTATACACAAACACTCATAAAGAAAGCATGCTTTAACACATTTTATTACATTTTGGCTCAGATCTTCTATACCTTGACGGTGAGGCGATCATGCAGGGACACGGTATTGATGAGGTATTTTGATTAATTTCATGTATTTAAACTTATGGTTCGATTATAACAGAGTTATGATTCGATTATAGTCTACATTTGGAAGACCCCAATCTGAATCGAAGCTGAAAGAGATCGTGGTGTTGATAGCCGGGAGAGGTACAACATTTGTTATCGATATCGTTTGAATCGTTATCCATAGAATCGGTATGGAAAGAGAAGATCGATATGGAAATGATAACCCTGCTCATTATGAGGGAAGCCATAGAGAGAGATGAGGCCCCTATGATAGTCCAAGTTAGGGTTCATACCATTTTTCGTATGATGAACGCTTTTGATTACTGAATACTGAATAGTTGTATTTATATTTGTGGAAGTTTCGATGGAAAATACCTGCATACCATAATTCTTGTAGGATGAAAAAAAAAACTTGTCATGATTGTGGCCATGCATATATTTCAACTACTACACTGTATTGGATATATTTTTTATGTTGATAGGTTTTTATCTTCCTTTTTCTTCCGGGAGCAGTTTGTCATGCAATTCAGTTAGCATGGTTTTGGAATCAATCATTCAAGAGAATCTATCTTTAAAATAGATTGGACTGTCACAGTGATAAATGTCTTCTTCACAGTGATTTTCAAATAATTTTCTATACTATTAGTCTTTTCGCATCGCTGTGTCTGCATCTAGGAAATTAGGCCTTTATATCAATAGTAGCAGGAGAGGACCTGGTATAGAGTTTACATGGAAAAATACTCTTGCGACAAAGTAGTCAAGATTTTTGGAGGACGGAAACTTGCTACACATGGTGCTAATCCTTATTAAAATTATTGAACTTCTGTTGAAATATATAACTTGTTAAAAATATCCATGAAATGTATTGGCTTCTTTATAAACATTTGAGTAGTAAAGGATTACGGTTGGAAAAAGTCGGTCTATGCAAAAATTCATGACTTTGGATGTAAAGTCTAAGTTGAATAAGGAGGTGTCCTTTTGGTTGTATCTGGCCATGGATTGTATTATTAGCTTCTTACATTTGTTCTCCATGTGATGTTTTTGGTATTGTACATCATTGGATTTTGTTTAGTATTCTCCTTCGAAAGTGTGTTGTAAACGATGTTACATAAATATGAAACAAAGGTGGTTTATAAGGCATTACTTGGGTTGCCACCAAAAATTCAGGTTCATTTTTTAGGTATTCTTTGGCCTTCCTTTAGCAACACTTTCCTGTGGAGGCTCTTGTTACCCTAGCAGAAGTGACAAGATATGACATGAAGGATGGAGAAAGAAAAATTGATGTAAGATATGTACATTTTCACCTTGTATTAACACTCGAATAACTTTATGATAAATTACTTGTAGATAAAGGGTGTTTATGCAATATATATGTTCATATTTATGAAAATTTTGATTTATTTATTTTAATTATGCTTATACTAATTTATATAAATTCAAGTCTAAGGTTTTTAAATTTGTTGCATTTACTTTTATTGCACCGAGTGAAACGAGGTGCTCTACAATCTAGTATGGGAGAGATCCCGTAACGTGAT